>CM046878.1:602690840-603174371 GCA_025667525.1 Glebionis coronaria | reverse complement strand
TAATAACAACACTTAATTATTAAAAAGTTTAAACCAAAGATTGAAGGTTTGAACCCATGACTACTTTGATGAGTAACAAGTTTTAACCTTCAAACTATACCTCAAACCATGTTACTGGTTCATCTTTTTATATGCATCAAATTTTGAACAAGACATATAAAATATCTATTCACATTTCTTGCAAAAAATTGTAGTATAATTGTACTTTTAACATACTGTTTCGTACTAAGGGGGTGTTTGCCTTTGCGTTTCAAAACAAATTATCATATTATTCTAGTTTTGAAACGGAAAAAAAGCTATATTAAGTGTTTGGCAGACAATGTTCCAAAAGTACTTATTTGCATTTTTGGGCCATGAAAACGACGTTTTGTGGCAGCATGTATGCAATGTTAATTTTTCAAAACCTGGAGATGGTACTTTTAAAAATTACCTAATTGTCATTGTCTTCATTCATATGAATTGTTGGTTATCATTAATGTATCCTTGTTTTAATCATTTCACATAGATAATTTATTTTTTCAAACACATAAAATATTCATAATTTGAATTTTACAATATTAAACAAGATAATCAAATCCAAACACTACATTTTAAAATCACATTTTACAAAAAGCTAATTATCTGATTATCCGTTTTCAAAACAAATAGTTTGTTTTACATAAGCAATCCCAAACACTCTCTAAGATGATTTAAAAAGTTGGGTGTGATACTAGCAAAAAATAAACTTTAGTTACATATTCTATTACTAGGTAATTTAACTCACAAGTCACAACTCTTCTGACTTTATACTTTTATAGATATTCATGGTACCAGCGTAATGCGACAACGGATATTGAATGATTATTTTCGCGGCAATCAAATTAATGTTACAATGTAAAATTTAAATTAAAATACAATGAAACTAATAAAAATGAAAAAAGAAAAAATAGTAAAATATATCAAAATGTTTGTTCAATTAAAGAGCACAAAATTTTAAAAAATATGGTAAAATTAGATGATAAAATAAATAAATAGATTAAAAGATATTTGAATATAAAAAATAGAGGTAAATCTTCTAATCGGTTGTTACAAAAACTTGTTACAAGGAAAAACAGATGGTCAAGATTACACACTGATCTTATGGTTGAGATTTATTCGATTTATCTTAATTTTCAGTTTGGAGTAAAAATGACGGTGGAATTAAAATGTAAATATACCAAAGCTTTATTAACAACGAAAAAAGCATCCTGAGTAATCTGTATACTCGCATATTCACTTTTGATAATCCAACTCACTCGTTGCATAGGTATGTTATACAATATTCCACTGTTACTCGAACCGTCATCGTCACCGATAGGTGTTGGTTTTGGTTTTGTCATTTTGTTGACTCAGCTCACTAATAAGTTTGAGTGAGCGTGTCGTTTTTAGCAGGTTTAAGTTTGATTGTATAGGTCCAGTTCTTTTGTATGTTGGGTTCATTTATAGATCCATTAGTAAATTAGGCCCATTGGTCATGTTTGATTTTGACCGATTTTCGACTTATTATTCGGGCTTAATTTATCTTATCTTGTCTCTTTTCTTATGTCATCTTATCTTACTATATTATAAAGCATTTTGAACATTTTTGTTTTTAAAAAGTCTGAAAATTAAGATATTGAAAATTGCTTATATGAAAACATTCATTTTGTAATTGATCATCTATCTTTATTTATGAAAACCTTTTGTAACAACATATTAAAAACCTTTACTTTTTGAATTGAAATATCTTTTTATCTAATTATTTTTTTCATAATCTAATTTCATCAAATCTTTTTAATTTTATGCTTTTAATTCAATATCCATTAAAACATATTTTAATTAATTTTTAGTTTTTCTAAATTTTATTTTGTTTTGATTTTTTATAGCTTTAATATTTGAATATAAGTTTAACGGGCAAGAATAATAATATTTGTCATCTCAAAAATCATCATCGGGTACCCGTTGTCGTATTAAGCGAATAAGCAGAAAAAATGAGACTTCTGAAATATAAGCCTAAACAAATTCAATTTACGCTTATATTTTATAGCCCTCAATTTTTGTGTCTCATTTTGAGACTTATGAGATTATATAAATTTATCATGTAATAATAAACTTATATAATCATTAAAAAACAAAAAAATAATAGTAATAAGCTTATATAAATTTGTAAGTTCTAAACTAAGCCAAAATATTTACTTGGGAAATATAAACCCAAATGGACTTTTATTTCATCACTCAAAACAAACACCCTCTTATTCATCCTAAATGGTTAAGTTCTTTTAAAAAAGTTGGAGGTTAATTTGGAAGCAGTCTATTTATATTTTTTTAATGTGTGTAATTTGTCTACATCTCACAATCTTCATACCCTACTTTAGTGAAATTGGATATCTTTTTTGTTGGTCGAATTTTTTTATCAGGTAAACCGATAAGTCGTAATTCAACATGAACTTAATCAGCGTGACTTAACGTTCAAAGTTAAAACGACATATCTTTTTTAATCAAGTCACTAGGTTTTCAATACAAACAGTTATTGAGACGCTTATATAACATACATTTTTTATACTCCCTCGTCCTAAATTTATAATACATTTTTCATCTTGAGTTGTCACAAATTTATTATCCACTACTAAAAATAAATATATAAATTTGATTAAGTTTAGTATAATACGGTTGCCTATAAATTATTATTACCAATTTTTATAAGAATTTAATTAATTAACTAAAAGTAAACTTCTCGTTCTATTAAAAAGTAAGAGAAAGGTTGATACAATAAATGCATTTTTTATTTGTGTTTTTTGATAGATGGCAATAATTTTTGAACGAAAGAAATACTCTTTTTGTACCATTTTAATGTTCATGTTTCCCTTTTGTAATGTTCCAAATTAACTGTTCACTACTAAAAATGATATTTGAAAATTCGTTCAAGTTTATCAAAAAAATTCCTAAGGATAATACTATCATTCTGTCAAAAAGTAAAAAAGAAAATGATATAATATTTTTTTTAACTTTACGTTTTGTTGTCGAAAGATGATAATTTTGAGACGAAAAAAATATAAAAATACAGTAAACATTATGTATCTAGACATAATATAAAAACTGAAACAAATGAGCCTAGATTGTCATAATTGATATATTTTCTTAATTTTGT
The DNA here is from genome assembly GCA_025667525.1 of Glebionis coronaria. Classification (NCBI taxonomy): domain Eukaryota; kingdom Viridiplantae; phylum Streptophyta; class Magnoliopsida; order Asterales; family Asteraceae; genus Glebionis; species Glebionis coronaria. Next base: position 603,171,226 of record CM046878.1, on the reverse strand, counting down.
AACTCTTCTTTTAAGCAACTTAGTTTTGTAACTCGGTGTAGTGTTTCTAGTACTCACTTCCTTGACTTAATAAAAAAAAAGTCAGAAATGTGATACTGTAATTCATTTGTGATATGAATTCGTATTTATTAGCGGGATAGTCGTGTTTTGCGACGACGTGTACTCTTAAACTAAAACTATTTGTGTATGTTTTTTTACGATTATATATATTTTTATAATAATTTTGCAAATAATTATAATAGTTTTAAGTTTTAATAACTTTAGGCAATAATGAATCATAGCATATAAAATCAAGGTTGCGAAAATCGTGAATCACTAGTCGGCCGGTCGACCACCTTGAAACTTGTAATCGTTCTAGGCGGGATTAATCGGTGATTATTCGTATTGGCATTTTTAGCAATTTCTAGGTATTTTCGACAAGTTTTGGGTATTTATAACGAATTTTATGTATCTTCGGCAATATTATTCTTAGAATACAACTTATCATACATATAAATAGTTACTAGATAAACATAAGTTACAGTGAGTTTTCAGTATTTTTGACACAATTTTAAGGTTTTCGACAAGTTTGACCTCCCTTGACCGTTGTTGACCACAGTTGACCGCCATTAATCGTCGTTTTATTAATCGACAAGGTTGAAGGCCTTGTAGCAATTAATCGGCTTTATAGACCTTTTTTTGCATCACTGTATAAAATAGTATTACGATATTGTGATTATTGATGTTGAAAGGCATTTGTGAATCCATGTAACGTTAATCACAATATTATATTACGTGTAAATATCGGCAATCTTCGTAGTTTATATGTTTACACGTTTTCGTACCTTACAATAGCCTTAAAATCTTCCTACTTTGATATGTAATATTCAATTAAATTAATTATAAAAATGATTAGTATTTCACTAAATTTTTTCTATAATATATACATAGATGAAGTATGTTTTCGAATATGCAAATTTCTAAAAAAAAATAATGCTCATAACCAAATACAAATTCGATATTAAACTTATATTAAGGAACAATTTAAATAATTATATGTAAAAAATATATTGTTCGTAGCATTAATCAGTTGTACATGTCGCATATTAATTATATTTTTTTTATCTATAATGTGTATTGCTCTCAAATTAAAACAGATTTAAATTTATAAAGTTTTTTGTGTTGTAAAAGTTCGTATCAAAAATTTGTAAGGTTATACTGTTTAAAATTTTGGAGGGAGAGTGCAACTTTTTTTATAAGTAGTATAAATTTCTTCCAGTTCGTTTTCGAACGGCTTTTATGGTTTGTCGAATCGATGGTGACTCCTGTTCCCGGTTGAAACATTGGCCCGGTTGAATTTTTTAAATTATGTACACCATCATTTTAGTTAGACAACTTTTGTAGATATATGCTTTTAAGAGTTGAGATTAATGTAAACCCTCTTTTTAGCATACATCCCATCAACCAATCACATTCATTCACATTTTTCCTAAAAATTAAATATCCCACAAACGATAAATCGTCAAGTGACAAAAAATGCACAATTACAATGAGAATTAAATCATTTTTCTATTGAGTGGCACATGTATTTACTTTCGACAAACTTTTTTATGAGAAAATCATATATGATTCGTATCACGGGTCATATATGATTTTCCAAAATCATATATGTTTTATCAAAAGAAAAAAAGTTCGTCAAAAGTATATACATGTGACCTCGATGGAAAGATGATTTAATTCTCGTCACGATGATATGTTTTATTTTGCGTAACGATTAACGGTTTGTGAGATACTTAATTTTTTAAATATAGATTTTTTTGTTAGATGAAAAAAATGGGTAGTTGTGATTGGTGAGAAACAATCATGGGAATGGTGTGATGGGTAGTTTAGGTTTTAGATAATCGATGATGGTGAGAATGGTGTGATAAATCGTACTTTTGTGGAACCTTGAGGGGTTTATAGGCGGTAAAACCCTAGTCGGGTTTATCAAATCTTTAGCCCTAAGCAAGAGATAATTACCATGTATGCATTGATCCTTATCTTCTAAATAAGGATAGTGAATATCCCCTTGCTTTAGTTGAATCACAATCCTACTTAGTTTGTGATTATGTCTGATCTTGTCCGCGTACGGCCAAGACGCGACCCGCACCGTGCGGCGTGTGACCACCGTCAATCGGGCCTCATGAGCCCAAGGTAATAACTAACCGACCCATACCTGTTGGGCCGGATGCGGGTAGTACCCGTGGGCCGAGTTCGTGACCCGACTGAGGACTATATGTCATCATGTATTAATAATTATGTATTAATTAGTTTTAATATGAGTATTAAATTATGTTTTTATGCTTTTGTTAATGCAATGATGCCTAAAAACGTTACTTGCATTTTTCAGTCTCACTTTGTTTCGATTACGACAATATGTAAAAACAATTATTTACGAAAACAATGAAAAACGAATTCTTGAGTTCAAGTATTTTTCATTTCAATCATTATCACTTAAGGTATGAACAAACAAGTAATTATCCTAATTAAGTGATCAAGGATTTAATCTTTTCTTAAAACTCACTTTTTATTAAGTGTGACAAAGTTTTATTATTAAACTTTCTTTTTAAGAAAATGTTTTATTAAATTAATTATTTAAAAATTTGAAATTTGAAAATGGCATATTCTATCTTGGTTTGGAATATCCTTTCAGGATATTTTAATCCCCAGATTCGAACCAATCCACTAAAAGACAAAAGGGAGCGGACTCTACGCCGGCGGTTCCTTAGCGCCTACGGAGGTTCCTTATGGATAAGGAACCGCGGGCTCCAATAAGGAACCGCGGGCAGATATAGTCGTTGGATGTTTGTCTTATAAATAGTGGACCATTCTCAGACTTTCAATCCACCTCTTTTGCACATACATTTCCAGATTCTTTCATACTTCTTACATCACTCAAATCCCTGATCATTTGTTTGATTACTACTTGTTTAGAAGTGAATCTTTCTCCTCTCATCTTTTCCTCTCAAAGTGCAAAGAGAAGAACACTATCATTCTTAAAGTGTTGTGTCTAGCTCAAAGATCCATTGAAGATCCAAACTTATTTATTCATTGTTGTGTCATTATTGTGAAGTTCAAGTAGTTGTGTTTATTTGGAAGTTGTGTATGTATTAAGGTTAATACTTAGTCCTCAAAGTATATTGGTGTAGATTGGTCCTAGCTAAGATTAGGGCTTGACTTTGAGCTTAGAGTCGGAAATTGGTTAAGCGACATTGTGTACGGTTTCTCCACGTTAAGGAGCTTGTTGATTAGTGAACTCTCGAGTAAGGAGTACTCGAGGAGTGGAGTAGGAACGAGGAGTGAGCTTCGTTGCCGAACTACTATAAATCCTTGGTGTTTGGTTTGATCCTTCCTTCCCTTATCTCTTTACATTCATTATTCTTTATACTTGTGATTATTAGTTTAGTTGCACTATACATTCATTATTCTTTATACTTGTGATTATTAGTTTAGTTGCACTATACCTTGTTCATATTGTGTATAAGAAGGTTTCATATAAATACTCAAGCTTAAGTTTTTGAAAAAGAATTTTTTAAAAACCAACCTTTAACAAGTAAATTAAGAAACTATTCACCCCCCTTCTAGTCTCTACAATTGGTATCAAAGCGTGGTTGCTCAAGACTTTTTAAAATATATTGTATTTTAAAACTTGAATCGATCTATGGATTCCAACAAGTATCTAGAAGGGAAATCTATGCAAAGACCACATCTTTTTGAAACTGATAGTTTTATTTATTGGAAAAATATGTTTGAGACTTATGTGAAATCAAAAGATTTAGATCTTTGGCATGTTATTACCAATGGTGATTTTTTTGCCATTTTAATATAATGAATTTTCTAAAAGTAAGGAGATAGTCACTTTTGACAAAGCTAATGATGATACTAAAAGGAAACTTTCTAAAAATAATGAGGCTAAAATGGTGATTTATAATGCTTTACCAAAGAAATAGTACGAAAGGATTTTTATGTGTGAAACCGCTAAAGACATTTGGAACACTCTTTTAGTAACCCACCAAGGAAATAGCCAAGTCAAAGAAAGTAAAATCGATCTTCTTGTTCAATAATATGAACAATTTGTCATCTTAGAAGATGAAACCATAGATAGTGCATTTGCTAGATTTAACACTATTATTACTAGTCAAAAAGCACTTGATGAAGGTTTTTCTAGCAAGAACAATTTTAGGAAGTTTCTTAGGCGTTGCATCCCAAATGGAGAGATAAAGTCACAGCGATTGAAGAATTAAAGGATCTCGCCAAATTATCACTCGATGAACTCATTGGTAATCTGAAGGTTCATGAGATGATAATTTTGAAGGACTCGGAAATGGTGAAAACTAAGAGTGAAAGAAAGTCTCTTGCACTCAAAGCCAAGAAGGCACAAAGTGACCATGAAAGCTCCTCGGATATTGATGATGAGGAATATTCCCTAGCGGTTAGAGACTTTAAGAAGTTCTTCAAAAGACGAGGTCAATACGTGAGGCAACCAAACAACGACAAGAAACCCTTCTCCAAAAACCGATTTGCCAAAGATGATAAAGGTGATAGGAAATGATTTAGATGTGGTGATCCAAATCATTTGATCGGTGATTGTCCTAAGCCTTCACGCGACAAGAACCGCACGGCGTTTGTTGGAGGTTCATGGAGCGATAGCGGTGAATATGTTGATAGCAACCCCACAAATGAGAAGTGTCTCATGGCTCACACTTCCAAAGAGGTACTTTCTGAAACCGAGTATTATAACAATAATAGCTCTTCTCAAGATGATAGTGAATTAGAAGGTCAATACAATAACTTGCATAAGCTTAGCCTAAAATTCATTGAAAAGAACAAAGTGCTAAAATCAACTAGAACTAAGCTTGAAAACGAGATTAGTGAGCTAAAAGAGAAATTATCTAAGCTTGAGAAAAATAAAGAAATATATCTAGGATGCTTAAAATGTGAAAACCTTAGACAAGAAAATGAAAACCTTAAGAGCATCTCCATTAGACTTGAAAAGTTCATGAGAGGTACCAATGCTCTTGATGATATGTTAAACAAACAAATTCATTTTAAGGAAAGACTTGGGTTAGGATATAACACTAATGAAGCATCAACTAGTGAACCAAAACAAGTTAGGTTTTCAGAAAAACACTCCCCTGTACGCGGTGCTCCAATATATGGGGTGGTTCCTTATCGCCATGGAACCGATGGAGCTAAGGAACCACGTCCAGAAGAAGATTTTTGTGAAAATTTTGATCTTTCTGAAAAGTCAATTTTAGGTGAAGGACCAAAACATATTCTTATTAACAAGGTCAAAGTACCTATAATTGAAAAGTCTACTCTAGATAAATTCTACAAGCCTTTAAGTAAAATTCTAATGGGAACTAGAAACTTATCTAGACAAACATCTACTCCTCCAAGAGTACGAAATGAATCTAAACCTAGAAGTAGAACACATACGCTAAAAAGAGATGATTTAGCTTAACCACGACCTAGAAGTAAAACTCCAACACCTAGGAGGAATAATAATAATACTAGATCAAGATCAAAGACACATAGGAGAAACTATGGACAACAAAATGGCCATATGCATTGGAATAATTTTCAACAACAATACTTTTCCCTATGGGGAATGTCTACTTCATTCATGCATCCCAAACAAATGCAAGGGATGTTTGGAACTAACAATTTTGGACCCATGAGATATTGGGGACCAAATGTTTGATCTTGTGTGTTGTTACCTAGATATGCTTGGGGATCGATCTAGAGCCCGACGAGTGGATTAAGGATAGTGGTTGTTCTAAACACATGACGGGTAATCGAAGTTTGTTCTCACACTACAAAGCATATGATGGAGGTAATGTTACATTCACAAGTAATTGACGTGGTAATATCATTGGCAAAGGTACGGTCTCTCTAGACTCTATGACTATAGATAACTTAGGTTTTAACCTTCTAAGTATAGGTCAAATTTATGACAATAAGTGTAAGGTCATCTTTTCGGAATATGACAGTGAAACCGTAAAAGATGGAAAGGTCATTAGAAAAGGTGTTAGAAAGCATGGGCTTAATGTCATGAAGGTTAATAGGAAGTCAAAGGACAACTTATGTCTAGCGACTTTAGATGATAGTTCTACTCTTTGGCATAGGAGATTAGGTCACACTAATATACCTTTAATTCAATCTTTAGTCTCTAAGGAGTTGGTAAGACATCTCCCCAAGATGAAGTTTGATAGTCACTTTTGTGATGCTTGCAAAATTGGGAAGCAAGTTCACTCAAGTCACAAAGCCAAGAATTTGGTTTCAACCTCTCGGTGCTTAGAGCTCCTACATATGGATCTCTTTGGACCTTCCGCCATACGGAGTTATGGAGGTAACCTTTATACCCTAGTTATAGTTGAAGACTACTCTAGATTCACTTGGACTAGATTTTTGGCGTCTAAGAATGAAGCTTTCAATCACTTCAAAACCTTTAGTCGAAGAATTCAAAATCAACTAGGATGTTCAATTGTCTCTATTAGGACGGATCATGGTAGGAATTTGATAATGAAGTGCAATTTGGTGCCTTTTGTGAAGCTCATGGTATTACCCATAACTTCTCGGCTCCTCGCACTCCACAATCAAATGGGGTAGTTGAAAGGAAGAATAGGACCATCCAAGAGATGAGTAGGACAATGTTAAATGGGCAATCTTTGCCTGAAAAATTTTGGTGCAATCCGTGGACACATCGACTTACATTCTCAACCGAATTCTTATTCGACCTTTTCTAGGAATGACCCCCTATGAGATTCTTAAAGGTAAGAAGCCCTCATTGGAATACTTTATGGTGTTTGGAAGCAAGTGCTTCATTCTCAACACCAAAGATTACCTTACAAAGTTCGACCCAAAGTCTTATGAAGGTATCTTTTTAGGTTATTCTCAAACTAGCAAAGCCTACATAGTCCTCAATAGAACCTCGGGTGTAATTGAAGAATCACTTAACGTGACATTTGATGAAACCCCTCCTTCATCTAAGACACCACCTTTGGTAGATGATGACTTAGATGAAATAGACATAGTTAATGCCAAAGATGTTAGAAACATAGGAGTTGAAGACCTTAGTGTTGAAAAGGGAGTAAACATTAAGGAGTCTAAGGATCATGCTCTCGATAACGTCATAGACGAACTAAATCAAAGGACCCTAATATCTCAAGTCCAAAATCAAAGTAACTTCTTTTGTTTCTTCTCCTTGATTGAACCAAAGAATGTTAAAGAAGCTTTAATGGATGAGAGTTGAGTCATCGCTATGCAAGAAGAATTGAATCAATTCATTGCTAATGACGTTTGGGAACTTGTTCCTCCACCTAGAAGTTCGACCATCATAGGAACCAAATGGGTATATAGAAATCAGTTAGATGAGAATGGCGTTGTGTCTCGTAACAAGGCTAGACTTGTAGCTCAAGGCTATAATCAACAAGAAGGTATTGATTATGACGAGACATACGCACCCGTATCTAGATTAGAATCCATTAGCATCCTCTTACCTTACGCTTGTGCTTTAGTTTTTAAGCTTAAACAAATGGATGTAAAGAGTGCATTTCTTAACAGTTTGATCATTGAGGAGGTATATGTGGCTCAACCTCCCGGCTTCATTGATTTTGAGAAACCGGATCATGTTTACAAGATTAAGAAAGCTCTTTATGGTCTCAAACAAGCACCCAAAGCTTGGTATGATAGACTTAAAGCGTTTCTTGTAAAACATGAGTATACCATGGGGATGGTAGACAATACACTCTTTACAAAGAAGAAAGGTTCTCACCTCATTATCGTACAAATATATGTTGATGTCATTATATTTGGTTCAACTTGTCAATCATTGTGTGATGACTTTGCCAAAATCATGCATGACGAGTTTGAAATGATTATGATAGGAGAACTTAACTTCTTTTTAGGACTCCAAATTAAACAAATGGACGATGTTATTTTATTTAATCAATCCAAGTATGTTAAAGAAATGCTAAAGAAATTTGGATTAGAAGACTCTAGACCAATGAAGACCCCTATGGCCTCGGATACTAAACTAACAGTAGATGATGATTGGGAGTCGCTAGATAACACCAAATATAGAGGTATGATTGGCAATTTGTTGTACCTAATGGCAAGTCGACCGATATCATGTTTAGTGTTTGCCTTTGTGTTCGCATCCAAGAGGCTCCCAAAACCTCTCACCTTGAAGCGGTTAAACGTATCTTCTGATACATTAAGGGCACTATACATTTAGGATTATGGTATCCTAAAGGGACCGGCGTAGAAACCAATTTCTACGCGGACTCGGATCATGCCGGAGACTATGTGGACCGGAAAAGCACTAGTGGAGTTTGTACCTTCATGGGTTGTTGTTTAATTTGTTGGTTCTCCAAAAACAAACCACTCTTGCTATATCCACCATGGAAGCCGAGTATGTGAGTGCCGGCAAAGCTTGTCAACAAGCTCTATGGATGAAGCAAGCGCTTGTTAATTACGGTATTTCTCTTGATGATGTTCCCATCATGTGCGACAACAAGGATGCAATAGACCTTAGCAAGAATCCCGTGCAACATTCGCGAACTAAGCACATAGAGATTCACCACCATTTTCTTAGGGATAATGTTCAAAAGGGGAACATTTCGATAGAGAAGGTACCCTTTGTAGAAAACTTAGCCGGTATCTTTACTAAGCCACTTAAGAGGGAACCTTTTAATTACTTGCGTCTAGGTCTAGGTTTAACGGAACATATTCCTTAAGTATGCATTCTAATTTATCAATTATCTTTTATCTTTTGAGTCTTTTTGTAACACCCCACTTGGATAAGTGGACCGTTACGTGTATTTATGGCGTGTCATCAAAGCATAAGGTAAATGTCCTAAAAAATTAACTGACCATAAAGGAAATACCGGAATCAAACATCGGCAATCCAAACATAAGCCCAAAACATGAAAAACAAAATACTGAATGAAAGGACTAAACAATGTCCAGATAAGCAGAATAATGTAAGAACTGCCCAAAGTAAGAAGTCTGGATAGCTTCCATCCAATGCACATACTCTTAGAATCCTAAAAGCGTCCTGGTGTACCTGCCGTTAGAACATGAAAGGAACTACGGCTGAGCATAACGCTCAGTGAACGGATATAAAGCATGATAAGGAAAAATACTGAAATGGAACGGATGGTGAACTACTGAAGCTGTAAGACTGATAAGTAAAGTTGCAGCGAAAATCTGTGTATAATCTGCAAAGTCTGATTCATAAATAAATAAAGCTGAACTGTTATCTATTAAATCTGAAAACATGCATTTACTGTATTTTAATTTGCCAGAGCTTATATAGGTCACGTGCTGTAACAACCGTGCATGAATAACTAGAGGGGTGACCTCGTCATGCTGTAGAGGGGTGACCTCTAAATAACTGTGCTGGGTGGAGGGATCAGCTCCAATGTGAAGGATGTAGAGCACACACCACATTCACCCTGATAACTTGTAACACATATAAGCCTAGGATGCATCCATATGCCCCACTAATAATACTGATAAAATGGCCAAGCTGAGCTGAGTGGGACGATGCAGGATATCACTCTCCTGCATGTGAGTCACGACACCGGTGCCTCTAGTGCCGTGGTTACGGTACCTCCGTAACTAGTACATAAACTGGTCGTGCTTGTATATAATTCCCAGGCAATTTAGTTAGTTATTAATATGATTACTGATAAACTTAAACATATACTGGGGAAAAACATTTGGCTGAAGACGGGGAATCCTAATCATGCATAGAAAGGAAGTCCTTACTGAAAGGACGGAAATCCGTACCTCTTGTCCAGTAACTGACTGAATGGAAGACTGAACGAAACTACTCGGGCTTCACGTAAGCTACAATAACAATAGACGCGAATAAGTGATCTGATCTTTATTTATTTACTTCTGAAATTCTGTATTTTAACTGATAAACCTGATCTTATAATAATTCATTCTAATATGTTAACGACCTACTAATAATTATGATACAAGCGTGTTCTGACGTTATTTAATACTATAATAATTAACTCGTTAATACATAAGGTTTCTAATTAGCAAGTTTCTAAAACAATTTAATTCATATAATAAAATTATACCCTTTTAAAATATTACAAAGCTATTATAATTTAATTTTTTAAAACAATACAATTAGAACATTTATAAAAACATAAGTAATATAAAGGTATAATTTAAAATCTTCTTTTTATTGTTTTATCTATAATCCCGAGCCTACCGAGACACCCCTTCTCGGTCGCACTAAAACAATCCAAAAGATATTAAAATCTACCTACTGTAATTAGCGACAGAAATTCCTGTCACAAAAAGCTGCTGTGACTAATACCGTGATTAAAAACTGTCACGAAACAAACTGCGACAGAACATTATGTCGCTAAACTGTCGCTAATCCCATATTAACACTCACCAATTCTGTCTTAAAAAATACCCGCTGATTAACATATTGTTCCCACTGATTTTAGCAAGTTCCCACTGTTTTTAAAACTAACCAAACACCCCCTTATTGAACGACACCCTTTCTTGGGTTCGTTTGGTTGAGGCCGGTCTAACGCAGCCCCCAAGCCGCCCATGTGTGGGTCACGACTGGGCAGAGAGAGGACCACCGAGACCTTATGGCCTCGGTTTCGCTAATCACATAACAAGGACCGATCCCCCTTAATTATATACCCCTGTTTGGAGTAGTTTTGTTCTCGTCAGGCCAAAAGAAAAACCCCCACACCGGCCTGTTGTGGTCACGGCTGGGCAGTGAGCAACCGTACGGAAACTTGGTGTCTCGATTTTCGTGTATCAGCCAAAAACACGACACCCCTTTATAGAATATTTCTTCTCATGTTTACCATTTATAATTTCGTTTGTATAGATCCGAAAACCATGCCAATTCGTGATACCAACTGAATTTAAAAGAAGGGAAAAGGATTACTGTAGTAAGATTGATAAAAGGGAAACGAATACACACGAATTACTCAAGAAAAGTTAAGCCGGATGCCCCTTTTCCTTGTCTCCTAGGCGGCGGCTACTTCACCCACAAACCCTAGTTTCTGTTATGTTATTATTATTATTATTTTTTTGATCTCCTGCTATGTGACAAGGGAAACCCTCGTGTTTTTTTTGTTATGTCATCATGGGCTTCAAGACCATTTGTTCCTTTTTTTTGTTTCTAATTGCAGCCCAAACAACAACAAGCATATATTTTTTTTTAAACGTACGTGTTCGCGTTAAAATTCCCGCGTGTTTTAGTTTCATGAAACGTAACTATCTTTTCCGTATGCTAAAATAATACATTCGTAATGTTTTTTGAACTTAAGAATTATTTTCCTGAATAATTATATATAGTTTATAATAAAGTCGAGACTGCGCATTTAATATTCGTAACATTTAAATACGGGTTTTATAATTCTTCCCCTCTAAAAGAATAATTCGTCCCCGAATTAAAGATACGACTATACTGGGTTTTACAATTCTTCCCCTCTAAAAAGGAGAAAATTCGTCCTCGAATTAAAGGTAATAAGTTGATGAAGTTATAATAACTGAAAGAACACGTAAACTGAAAAGGCAATTAAGCTGAAGGATAATTTGTCTTTTAATTAAGACATAATGCTGGTGATAGGTATAAACCTGACATGACTGAAATAAACATTAAACGTGACATGGCTGAAGGGGACATGGAACGTAACATGACTGAGAGAACCTAACTGGATTTATTAAAGGAAACGGATGAGAGGTCCGGATGGACTCCTCCGTTTCGAGTGGCCTCCCGCTCGAAACGATTCCTTCAACAGATCTAAAAAATGTATTGGTCCTGTTGACCCTGTCCTGATGAATGCTGAAAAATTTCTGGTTCCGTACTTAAGATGGATTTCTTAAATTTAATAGAATGAAAAGCCATAGCATGTAGGATACATGAAACGATACGTGTAAATATTATGAAAAGGTAATATTTATATCTTTGAGAAAGCTGCTGAAAATATAGGGACGAACTACGTGAACAATTTCGAACGTACAACGTGAGCAATTGTGAACGTGGTTCATAATTATATGAGGAGCGTTGGCATGGAATTAGAATATGATAAGTGAATCATACTGTAAACGTGATACTAGAACATATCATGAACGTATGCTGACTGAGGAATGAATGCTAAACGATACGGCCTGAGATGTGAAACGTCTGCCTGGTTATGGAATAGTTGTGCTAAACTTGAGTCTGATTTCCCAAGCTTTCTGTAACCGTATTCGGTAAATAACTGAGAAACGTGTATCGTGAAATGGTACACGAACTTGAACGTGAACAATGTTATGAACACAAACGTGAGTTTAAATTATGAGATAGCATAAAGATGAACTGAAACAACATCATACCGCGAATGAGACGTAAACGTGAAAGTGAAAATAAACATGAATTTAAAGTGGGCGTAAACATACACTTGATCGTGAACATGAATTCTGTCTGATATGATGGTCAATGGAATGTCTTGAATTCATACGATTTACTGCTGAATTTCAAAATTTTCTGCAGATCTGCTACTGCGTGATCCTTTCGGACGAAAGAAACGCGCAGGCTGATTACATGGTTGACGATAGCTTAGATAGTATCATACTTTCTCTGAGCCTGTGGTAGCTGATGACGATTTCATGGAATTTCGTCTCATTTCTGTTCAGAAATTTCTAAGGGTTGTAGTAACTCACTAACATGACGGCGTTCTATCTTGAACCTGCAGTAGGTCAGGCATCTAGATATGAACATGGCTGCATTAATGTGTGATGCGGATTCTATTAAAGTTTTGTGTGGGATTATGGAACATTCTGGTGGAAATCTGGTTGAATAGTCATAAAACATTTTTAGTGAGAGCTATCGGTAATTTCTGCGGTAGTAGTCAATTGAGTTCTAGAAGATTGTACTTCGTTCATAGGCGTGAGTCGGGACCATCAGGTGATGGCCTTCACCTGCGCAGGATTGTCTGAAATTTCTTTCTGTTGAAATATGGTGGCTCAGAAATGCCACTTTGTTCAAGTGAGATTTATATCTGGATAGCTGTGTATAAAATTTTCTCCCATCGAAGATTCTGTACAACTGTGAGAAGATGATTCTCGTGTTCTCTAGAATTTAGCACATCAAAATGTGATCAATGAATATACTGACGATTTTGTCTAAGAATTCATGGGACAAATTTTATTCATAATTTTCATACTATAGCCGGGCATTAGGGAGCTCATGCGTATAAGTCAAAATTTTAGAGAGACTATAACATGTTCAACAGCAATCTGGAAAACATCAAGTTCTTCTCTCACCACTGTTGGTGGCATGATCGCGAATTGTTCTGAAAAATTATTTAAGACATTGTAGCAGGTCAGGTAACCTCCTATTCGTGGAATGATTATCGTTTTATGAATGGCGATCTCGTAAATTTTCGGTGATCGATACATGATCTCATGGTACCGGCCTTCTTTCTGATAGACAGAAATGATACACCTCCTGGTGGTGCGTTAGGGCGAATAAAGCCTCGTTCCGGTAATTCTTGCAGCAATTGCTGTAACTCTTTTAACTTAGCTGAAGCCCTGTGATCAAGAATTCTGAAAACATGTTCTGTTCTTGAGACTAGCTCGATGTTAAATTTCTGCCTCGTGATTAGGAAGGAATTTCGTGAAAACTTTCTGAAATTATATCTGGAACTCTGGAATAATCTGCTGATCATGAATTCGAGGAATTTTAGAAGTGAATTTATAACTGGTAGCTAAAAGTCTTCGTAGCTATGGACTGATAAGTCACGCGCTTGTAAGGCAGAAATAATTCGTACTGATTTTCTGACCGAAAGTATAATGAATATATTTGGGATTTAGTAAGACGAATCTCGTTGTTAATTGAAAATAAGGATTTAATAAATATGGTGATACTGTTGAGTCCTTTCTGGCTGAGAGGTAGGTAAATACCTGATTTACATAAAGCTGACATAGGAATACGTGGAGTAACGTGGCGACTTCCACTGAGTGGGTTCGTCTGTAATCTCACATAATGATTACCGTGTGTTTAATCTGAATAATAATCTAGTGGTGGTGACTGAATTTTAATGATCTGATTCATGCGTGGCATAATAGAACGGGTATACCCCTTTCTGAAGGGTACCCTGAATTTCTGAGGGCCTGGTTTAGAAACATACTAGAGTTATGAGTTCTGACTCGTATTTTGAGGAAAGATTTGTATGACGTGTACCATGACTGGTGTCCTAATATGTGTCTTCCGAAAAGATACCTGAGGCCTATGCCTTTGACTGATGCCTTGACACGTGTTTTAGTAGATGAATCCGAACAAGGTTAAAAATTTTGGTAACTGCTAGGATTGGCGGACCGGTTAGACTACTGACCTCTGTATTTCTGGTCACGTCCGTTCCGGAGTTCCGATGGTTACTGACTGATTAAATATAAGTACGGTGGTTGTCACTACTGCTTTATTTTTTTCAATTTATGACGGTCATTATCATGACCGTGATTCAGGTAACTATTCTGCTGAGTGGCCGGCTGAGTTCCGGTTCCCACTCTTCTGAATGAACGGTTAGCTGAGTGAAGTGTGACATCTAGCTGAGAAGGTAAAAGTATGGAATGGAATGGTAGTGTCTGATAGTTGAAATTTACTCTTGTCAGAAATTTCAAATTTATAGTTTTCGTCCTTGCTCTGCAGTGTCTTTATAGTATAACAGCATCACCATCAGCATCTTGAGAAATCTCCAAAGTATCAGCAGCATCAGCAATTGTGAGGTCTTCAAAGTGTTAGCGGCATCAACATCTAGCAAAATCTTCAACTCACGAGCAGCATCAGCACCTGGTAGAATATCGACAAGTGGAAACGTCTGAGATGATTGAGGACCGATTAGCAATATCCATGGAGTAGGGTACCTGGTGCACACCTGGACTACTGTACATGAAGTACAAAATGAATATTGCACACGAAGCATATCTACGACACTGTACATGGAGTACACATGAATCACTGTACATAGAGTATAACTGAGACACTGTACATGGGGTACATATGAAAATTTTATGGGATGATCGATACTGGTGTCGCTTGTCTGACATTATCAAATAAATAAATTGATTTAAACGGTAGTAAACTAAACTGAAACGGTTAACATGATGGGCTGAAAATTTCTTCATGGACTTAATGTTGGTTGTATAGAGGCTAAAAGTATGATTAAACGGAGTTTCATCAACGTTCAGTATAAAGACATGATTGATAACGACTAGAACATGATTTATCATGAAATAGTATTTTACTGTAATCCTTCTGTATCTTAGCATAAAACATTATCGCTCTGTTGAAAACATAATCCTTGTAAGGAAACATGAAACTGAATCCGCCTGAAGGCGATATCAGCTTGAAATTATGAAACTGGATTGTTATAAAGAACATAAGAGTATAATCAACTGAGTTTTAACAACAACTGGTGTGGATGGCTATGGTTCAATCCACAGAATTCAAAGAAGAAAACATGAGACTAAGTATGGGCTATTCTGGTTCGATCCATACTGGTCAAACTTTTCTGAGAACTGTCATGTATAGAAATTTATAATCTGGTAATAAATATGGATGGTTGTAGTCCAATCCATATTTGTCAAATTTTATAGAACGTCATGATATGACAAATGTAAACAACTATGGATCGTTTCACAAAACAACATTTGACTGAAAAGCATGAAATTTGACTTGAGAAATGGTGAACGTTTATGGCTGGTTCACCAAGTGATATTTGACTGAAAACATGAATCTGTCATGAGTAAGGGTAAACGCCTATGGTCGGTTTACCAATACAAAATCTGAACGGCAAGGGTGAACGCCTATGGTCAGCTCACCAAAACGAAAATTCGCTAAAAGCACATGCGACTAAATATGGCTAGTTATGTACCAACCTTTTACTTAGTCAAAACTTAAAAAAAAAACCGACTGATAAATGAGAAAACTGACTGAATAATCCATGAGAAACATGAAAGATAACAACGCCAAAATCTGGGAAGTTCCTGGTGACCACTCACTAGTCACAGGTCAAGTTTTAGAGCCTACAGGTCGAACCTTGCGCTCTGATACCATAATTGTAACACCCCACTTGGATAAGTGGACCGCTGCGTGTATTTATGGCGTGTCATCAAAGCATAAGGTAAATGTCCTAAAACATTAACTGACCATAAAGGAAATACCGGAATCAAACATCGGCAATCCAAACATAAGCCCAAAACATGAAAAACAAAATACTGAATGAAAGGACTAAACAATGTCCAGATAAGCAGAATAATGTAAGAACTGCCCAAAGTAAGAAGTCTGGATAGCTTCCATCCAATGCACATACTCTTAGAATCCTAAAAGCGTCCTGGTGTACCTGCCGTTAGAACATGAAAGGAACTACGGCTGAGCATAACGCTCAGTGAACGGATATAAAGCATGATAAGGAAAAATACTGAAATGGAACGGATGGTGAACTACTGAAGCTGTAAGACTGATAAGTAAAGTTGCAGCGAAAATCTGTGTATAATCTGCAAAGTCTGATTCATAAATAAATAAAGCTGAACTGTTATCTATTAAATCTGAAAACATGCATTTACTGTATTTTAATTTGCCAGAGCTTATATAGGTCACGTGCTGTAACAACCGTGCATGAATAACTAGAGGGGTGACCTCGTCATGCTGTAGAGGGGTGACCTCTAAATAACTGTGCTGGGTGGAGGGATCAGCTCTAATATGAAGGATGTAGAGAACACACCACATTCACCCTGATAACTTGTAACACATATAAGCCTAGGATGCATCCATACGCCCCACTAATAATACTGATAAAATGGCCAAGCTGAGCTGAGTGGGACGATGCAGGATATCACTCTCCTGCATGTGAGTCACGACACCGGTGCCTCTAGTGCCGTGGTTACGGTACCTCCGTAACTAGTACATAAACTGATGGTGCTTGTATATAATGCCCAGGCAATTTAGTTAGTTATTAATATGATTACTGATAAACTTAAACATATACTGGGGAAAAACATTTGGCTGAAGACGGGGAATCCTAATCATGCATAGAAAGGAAGTCCTTACTGAAAGGACGGAAATCCGTACCTCTTGTCCAGTAACTGACTGAATGGAAGACTGAACGAAACTACTCGGGCTTCACGTAAGCTACAATAACAATAGACGCGAATAAGTGATCTGATCTTTATTTATTTACTTCTGAAATTCTGTATTTTAACTGATAAACCTGATCTTATAATAATTCATTCTAATATGTTAACGACCTACTAATAATTATGATACAAGCGTGTTCTGACGTTATTTAATACTATAATAATTAACTCGTTAATAGATAAGGTTTCTAATTAGCAAGTTTCTAAAACAATTTAATTCGTATAATAAAATTATACCCTTTTAAAATATTACAAAGCTATTATAATTTAATTTTTTAAAACAATACAATTAGAACATTTATAAAAACATAAGTAATATAAAGGTATAATTTAAAATCTTCTTTTTATTGTTTTATCTATAATCCCGAGCCTACCGAGACACCCCTTCTCGGTCGCACTAAAACAATCCAAAATATATTAAAATCTACCTACTGGCATTAGCGACAGAAATTCCTGTCACAAAAAGCTGCTGTGACTAATACCGTGATTAAAAACTGTCACGAAACAAACTGCGACAGAACATTCTGTCGCTAAACTGTCGCTAATCCCATATTAACACTCACCAATTCTGTCCTAAAAAATACCCGTTGATTAACAAATTGTTCCCACTGATTTTAGCAAGTTCCCACTGTTTTTAAAACTAACCAAACACCCCCTTATTGAGCGACACCCCTTCTTGGGTTCGTTTGGTTGAGGCCGGTCTAACGCAGCCCCCAAGCCGCCCATGTGTGGGTCACGGCTGGGCAGAGAGAGGACCACCGAGACCTTATGGCCTCGGTTTCGCTAATCACACAACAAGGCCCGATCCCCCTTAATTATATACCCCTGTTTGGAGTAGTTTTGTTCTCGGCAGGCCAAAAGAAAAACCCCCACACCGGCCTGTTGTGGTCACGGCTGGGCAGTGAGCAACCATACGGAAACTTGGTGTCTCGATTTTCGTGTATCACCCAAAAACACGACACCCCTTTATAGAATATTTCTTCTCATGTTTACCATTTATAATTTTGTTTGTATAGATCCGAAAACCATGCCAATTCGTGATACCAACTGAATTTAAAAGAAGGGAAAAGGATTACTGTAGTAAGATTGATAAAAGGGAAACGAATACACACGAATTACTCAAGAAAAGTTAAGTCGGATGCCCCTTTTCCCTGTCTCCTAGGCGGCGGCTACTTCACCCACAAACCCTAGTTTCTGTTATGTTATTATTATTATTTTTTTGATCTCCTGCTATGTGACAAGGGAAACCCTCGTGTTTTTTTTGTTATGTCATCATGGGCTTCAAGACCATTTGTTCTTTTTTTTGTTTCTAATTGCAGCCCAAACAACAACAAGCATATATTTTTTTTAAACGTACGTGTTCGCGTTAAAATTCCCGCGTGTTTTAGTTTCATGAAACGTAACTATCTTTTCCGTATGCTAAAATAATACATTCGTAATGTTTTCTGAACTTAAAAATTATTTTCCTGAATAATTATATATAGTTTATAATAAAGTCGAGACTGCGCATTTAATATTCGTAACATTTAAATACGGGTTTTACACTTTTCTTTCTTTGATCTTTTGAGTATAACAAACTCTTTTTGGAAAACTTCTCTTCCCTCTTTTTCAAAATTCTCAAAGTTCTTTCGAAAATGGTCGAGAAATATTTTTGCATTGTTAATTCAATCTAAAAACGTTTTTCATAGCTTGTTGCTATTCATAATGAGCTTACATAATTCATATGTATGGGTCTCTCAAATATAGCAAGAACAAAAGAGAAATATGGAGGATCATTATGTCATGACCTTGTGTCTAGTTCTACACACCTCCTACATTGATTTTATTAAAAATCCATGTATTTTGGTCTAAACCTTGTTTGGTGAGCTCTTGTGTGTTTTCTTTGTCTATCTTTTCTTCTTAGCATATCCCCATGATTAGTTAGACTAGAAAAATATGATTTGCTGAATTGGAAAATCCTCCCTCATCACCAGACTCAACCCACTGTGGGCGGTTCTTTATTAATACCGCGGTTTCCCAATGATAAGGAACCACCGGCTGAGGTAAGGAACCGCGCCCAGTACTCTACTTTTCGGGTATTCCCGAAACTCCAAATTTGTTCCAACACTTTTTGGAATCTTTGTTTCAATCCTTTGACCACCCCTAAATTACCTTGGGCTTTCTCTATTTAACCTTAAGCATTTTGTATTCTTTCTCAAATCAAAATGTCTTATTCCTCAAATGAAAGCTTTGATTCTCCTCCATTCTCTCCAATTGCTTTCAACCCCAATTCACCTAAGAACACTTAAAATCACATCTCTTCTCCTTCTAAGAATGTTGATTGTGGAACTTCTTATCTTCCACCACTAGCCTTTAGTGTTCTACCTCCTTCACATGATAATGTCATGCATCATGGAACATATTGTTAATATTGTCAATATCAACATCTTGCTATGGCTCACATCTATGAAGAGTTGAATTACATCAAGAGTCTCTTAGTCAAACCTCCTCTTTACTATAACTATGAGATCTCTACCAAGCCACTACCACCTCCTTCCGCCACTACCTTGTCTTTTATCTAAGCATTGGTTGCTTATCTTCAAGACATCTAGTTCAAGAAAATCTTAGGGTTCTAGTTTAACTATGATTAGATTTATGCTTTTTCTTTTGGCTTGTGTTTGTGTCTCATACATCTTTGTATGATTTATTTCCTTGTATCTTTTATCATGTTTTCTTTTAACATGACTTATCTTGGATCTTTTGTTTCTTAATTTTTTTTTGACCTTTGCTATATCTTGTTGGGTGTCTCTTCTCTACTACAAACCCTTCTATGTAGCTTGTCACCATATATCGATTCCTTGGTGCCCAAGAAAGAGGGAGTAAGCACCAAGGAGGAGCATTTGCAAAGTCCGGTTCTTTTCTTCTTCAAAGACTTTTGCAACCTTTTTGCTTCGACAAAGGGGGAGAAATGATAAACTCGTCTTCGAAAATCTTGTTTTATTAGATGATTGAGTTTATGGATTGTCGGAATCAAAAAGGGGGAGATTATTAATGCCATGATACCTAAAAACTTTACTTGTATTTTTCGGTCTCACTTTGTTTTGATTGCGACAATATGTAAAAACAATCATTTACGAAAACAATGAAAAACGAATTCTTGAGTTCAAGTATTTTTCATTTTAACCGTTATCACTTAAGGTATGAACAAACAAGTAATTATCCTAATTAAGTGATCAAGGATTTAATTTTTTCTTAAGACTCACTTTTTATTAAGTGTGACAAAGTTTTATTATTAAACTTTCTTTTTAAGAAAATGTTTTATTAAATTAATTATTTGAAATTTGAAAATGGCATATTCTATCTTGGTTTGGAATAACCTTTCAGGATATTTTAATCCCCAGATTCGAACCAATCCACTAAAAGACAAAAGAGAGCGGACTCTACGCTGGCGTTTCCTTAGCGCCTACGGCGGTTCCTTCTCGATAAGGAACCGCGGGCTCCAATAAGGAACCGCGGGCATATATAGCCGTTGGATGTTTGTCTTATAAATAGTGGACCATTCTCAGACTTTCAATCCACCTCTTTTGCACATACATTTCTAGATTCTTTCATACTTCTTAAATCACTCAAATCTCTGGTCATTTGTTTGGTTACTACTTGTTTAGAAGTGAATTTTTCTCCTCTCATCTTTTCCTCTCAAAGTGCAAAGAGAAGAACACTATCATTCTTGAAGTGTTGTGTCTACCTCAAAGATCCATTGAAGATCCAAACTTATTTATTCATTGTTATGTAACACCCCCATAAAGCGGGTATCACAGTGGTGGATCGATGAGAAAATAGCTTACAAAGGACAGATCATAATTATATGATTTTTGAAATACAATTGATGTAAACATTGAATTGGTACAATCGTTTAAATCGTTGAATAACATTTGTTATGAATATCCCAGTAAAAGATAATCTTCCATCATTTTATGCTCCTAAATGATGCTCAATCCATGCTCAAATAATCTTGCTAAATAACATGGGAAAAACATGCTTAAAACGGTCAACATAAAGTTGGTGAATTTACAGATTTTAACAATTAATTAGTTTGGACATACAATAATCATAGAAGTAATAATGCACAGAGCATTATTACTAAAATGTAAATAACATTTGTTTATTATTTGAAACTGAAGCTTAACCCCATAGTCCTCCACAGATGAGGACGTAGTGTCTTACAAAAAGACACCCATTCCCGTTCCAACATGGTATACGTCTGTTGTCCCGACCAAGGCATAGTGAGCATGACTCACCAAGACGGGGATGGTCAATCCCTAATAGATCTATTTATAACATTCGGGCGATTTAAAACAATTTAACAGTTTCAATAATAATCAATAAATAATCAAGTTTATACAATTCAGTTATGTCCAATATATGTTTGCATATTTTCTTTCCCAAGAAGGGAAAGTTTTATCAAAGTTTATATGGGGCTGTAAACTCACCTGATACAATCGTCACAATAGTTAATAGAGAACGAACGTCAATCAAGAATAAATGTCAACAATCGATACATGATCATACGAGACCTAAAGATAACGAGGCGCGTCTTAGGCTTGATACAAGAAATAAATCGTACATATATGTAATAAGTATGTTTTAATAAGTTCTTGGACATTGCATAAGTTTTATGACTCTTTATAAAACTTTTAGGTGAACACTTAGTCATTTTAAGTGAAAAATCCAAGTTGACACTTTTAGCCCATCTTAAGCCCAATAGTGGTCCACTACCCAAGTATTTGACTTAAGTTCATTTTAAATTCAGTATACTACTCTAAGTTGGTTATAAATCTTGGATCCAATAATGGCACAATAGCCATTACAAGTGTAAGTTGGGCTTTTATGGCCCAAGTCCACTTTGTATAGTTTTGGGTTCTAAAACACATCGCAACCACATACACTTAATATTTCACGTTGGTCGGGTCTCGGGTCATCTAGTCATCAGTATAGAAATAAGTCCAAGATCCCCGACAAGTGGATCC
This sequence comes from Glebionis coronaria, assembly GCA_025667525.1. NCBI lineage: Eukaryota > Viridiplantae > Streptophyta > Magnoliopsida > Asterales > Asteraceae > Glebionis > Glebionis coronaria. The sequence goes on along the minus strand of CM046878.1, from coordinate 603,149,027 downwards.
TACCACGTTGGTTTATATAAAAATCATCACATTTTACGTTAATGAGTTATAATCCCTTTATTATAATTTTCCCGACATGTCCCGCTAATTTGTTCATATCTCTTGAACCGTAAATCATCTAAGTGTGTTCTTTTTACCAAAACCATTATTAACTAATGTAATACAATTATTATAAGTCTAATTACCCCAAATTTATATTTTTCATAGCTAATTAACCCATTTCCTAACTTAGAAGAGTTGCCTGTTTTTGGGCAGCCAAACTCGTTTTCACCATTTTGGTCGCCATTTCTAAACCGTAAGGAACTGGTAAACCATCCAATTGATTCTACTTGTTCATGATATTATCAACAACCTACAGTCTTACCTTTTCCAATGATTCTGAGTTCTTATATGAGAAAACAGTTCGTGAAGACAGTATGTTCAGATCTGACTAGTTTTCACTATTTTGGTCACCATTTCCAAACCGTAAGGAATTGGTAAATCATCCAATTGATTATAGTTCTTCATGATTTTATCTACAACTTTTAGTTCATATTCGTAGGTCAGTATACAAATTTTACGAAAAAACAGTCCATCAAAACAGTATGTTCAGATCTGACTATTTTTCACTATTTTAGTCATATCTTACTATCTAAAATTCGTCACGAGACGAGCCACCCGGGGAATTAATCACAAAATAATTGTCTATATTAATGTGTAAGTTTTTAGTATCCCAAACCTACTGAGTTTTACATGCAATCTATTTTTGTTACGGTTCAAAAATTGTTATGAATCAAATCGTTACTAGTGCTTGTTTAGCTTGATTTTTAGTGTTCAAAATTTCATATACAATGTCCCAATACTCATTAATTCATTTCGTATATATATATATATATATATATATATATATATATATATATATATATATATATATATATATATATATATATATATATATATATATATATATATATATATATATATATATATATATATATATATATATATATATATATATATATATATATATATATATATATATATATATATATATATAAGATCAAGAAAAATAAAAAGGAAAATAAATAAGAACGAGATGTAGATCTTACGAGGCTTATCAAAGTCGTTGTACTAGTGAGTGAGCAAGTAACCATCCAAGATTTTGTCAACACTTGATGTGACCACCATGCATGGATAGATCCGGACTAGATCTATAAGTTTCACTTGGTGTAACCATCATGCATGTATAGATCCGGGGTAGATCTATACGTTTTACTTGATGCATATATAGATCCGGGCTAGATCTACATATTTTACTTAATGTTACTATCATGCATGTATGGATCCGGGGTAGATCTACACGTTTTACTTGATGCATATATAGATCCACCATGGGAATAAAAGAAAATCTTGAAAGTTGATGCATGTAGGAGATTTTCATACCAAAATATAGATCTTGAGATTTCCAAGATGGGTCTTTGATTAGATTTTGAAGATTCAAGCTTGATCATCAAATTTTTGATGATCAAAGGTGTTGGAGGCTCTCGGCAAAAGAAAAGAAAGAAAGAAGGAAAGAGAGTTTTTGGTGTGTGTGTGTGTTTTGTGTGAGAGAAATGAAGGGTAAGAGTAGACAAATCCCTTATATAGGGTGGGAGTAAGTGTGACTAGTGTCACTCACCAAGGAGTGGCCCAATGAGAAGCAAGAAGGTGGGTGGACATGATGGACATGTGTCACCAACCTAGAGTTGGCCCAATGGGGAAGTGAGGTGTGTTGGTGGCTTGTCTAGTGGGCCAAAAGAGTTGTTGGGCTTCTTAAACCTCTTATTGGGCTTATTAAGCCCATTACTATCCAAGGTCTAAATAGTTGGGCTTATAAGGCCACAAGTGGGCCTAAAGTGTAACTTATATTACAACTTTCGTTAATACACGGTTCGGGTCACGTTCGAGGTTTATGAATTTTTGATTCATCTTACGAGGATTTCGTAATTGATCCAAAAATCATTTTTCCGATAAGATGGAGTATTTATATGACGTATAAATACGAAAAACGTGTTCGTTTATTTAAACGACAAGTATTTGTCATTTATCTTTTGTATAATGTAAGTCTCGTTTTAGTAGAAATACTTCTCATTTAATCATTCTGTAGATAAATGTAATATTAAACACTTTAATCAAATTGTTTATCAAGTATTTCTCGACAATAATTTATGTAGTTAAATTATTGAATTGTCGGTACGTGGTTTGTATGACTTTTGTCAAATTTTCAAATCCGATGATTTTTGTATGGTTCAAAAAGGGTTTTTTTGAAACATACTCCATTATTATTTAATGAACGAAAAAGCTCGGGTTTTACACTATCCACATGCCACCTTGAGTTACGTCCTCGAAATTCGATTACTATTACTAGGTTGAGAAATGATCTAGGATCATTGAGTAGATTTTTATTACATTATTCTCATGGTAAAATCATGGATTTTACAGCACCGCCCGTTATTTTAGCTTCGTCCTCGAAGCTATTAAAAACTTTGTCATCTGTTAGGGTATAGATGTCATAGATCTAAAGGTTCGTCTTAGACATGCTCAGAAACAAATGGTGCCAACAATGTAAGGAGATAGTTATTCGGATTGCTCTATAAGTCCGATTGGGCAGTATCTGAGTGATACTACCATTACGGATGAATAGAAAGCAATGCAAAGAGATCTTTATTCGGGTCGCTCTATATATCCGATTGAGCAGTATTTGGATGCTGCTACTATTATGGATGGATAGTATTATCCGAAGGTTTGACCTTTAATCCGATATAGCGATAGAAGCTCGCAGATCAATTAATGACAATTAGGAGAGGGCAAACTTTGGAAGTTGTCAACTAGGAAAAGTCGATGTAGTGTCAACTATACTTAGTTGGTTAAGCTCTTGACGATAGCTTGTTCATTTGGAAAAACCTACAAGCCAAGATTTGAAGTCGGAGAGGGTTCCGGAACTAGACATGCTGATTTTGTTCAAGTTCGAGTTGCTGCTCTGGCCATGAGCCAGGAGCAGAACATGACGGACGTCCACAGCCTGTTGATAGCAGGCCAGGTGGAGTACACTGCCATGCATGAGCGCATAGACTCTCTCTCTTGGACCATATGGGTAAATACCCAGATAGCACGAGGTTATTAGGCCACGAGGCCTTGCAGTGGTTGTTGGAGGAGAACTAATTCCTCCATTGACATAATCACACCTTGGAGGGGAGTCTTCAGCGTAAGACCCACATCTCTCTTACTACACAAGAGCGGTCCTTGTCCACCTTCTTTGATCTTGCAGCTGTTTGTCATGATTGAGTGACAGCAGAGACCGCCTGCCTTCGAGGAGTCGTTGGCGGACTGCGGTCCCAGTTGCTGATTGTACTCAGTTTGCTTAAGGAATCCTGATTGGTTTATAGAGGTATTGCAGAGTACCCTGTCGGCACCTGCAGCCTTATCAGCCCTACCAGTACTAGCCCTATCTAGCAGACCTGCTGGGCAGGATTTGAGTAGATGTACTAGATCTTTTGTTTACCATGATAAGCTTTCGGGTTATATTCAAGCTATCATGCACAATTCACGAGTCACTTAGAAGTTTAAGAAATCATTCGTCAAATCACAGTAAGTCTTGTGATGATACATTGTAAAGGTAGTTTATTACAATATAGTACGATGAATGATAACGTTAATGAAGTCGGTGGCGTGTGTAGAAACCCAAATTTCTAGGGGTTTTACACTGCCCCGTTATTTTAGTTTCGCTCCCGAAGCTAAAGATGAAGTTACTTGTTCAGGGGACAAGTGAGTGCACTTATTTCTTAAACGTGTAATCTTGTGAACTCGAGTTCTAAGTTTACAAGGTTGGGTTGACTAGGACAAATTCGTCTTAAGTATTGGTTTTCATTGGATGTGCCTCCGGGGCCCCAATGTGTCATGATGAGCGTAGATAACAGTTCATTAATGTTACTACTAGTTCTTCAAGAGATTTCTAAGTCTATTAAGCTTTAATAGGCTTATGCGATGTCAAGTTGGATAAATAGTTTTGGCTGGTACCGCTCTTGCGTCAACAATTTTCACGCGAAGGGATTCTCGATATACTTCTAGCCTGTGGAAGGCAACATTAGCTTGACACCAAGATTCTCTTAGTGATAAGGCTAAGTTTTTTATTAGTGTTACTTGGGTAGGAAGTTACAAAGAATCTGCTTCATTTGTGACTGAGCTGGGGCATAAGTTGCATAGATAAGAAGTACTTCAAATGATGGAAATCAAAGAAGATACCAAGAATAAAGAAGTGTGCATCTTGTGTGATGCTGGAAAGGATGTGCGTTCAATGTAAGTGGTCCAAAATTTGCACAAATTTTGACTTCTAAAAGGGGGAAGTCATTCATTTCAAGGCTAGTTGGACAATGGTATTGTCTAACTAATTGGATCCGAAGAGGAAAAAGATTGTCCAAAAGAGTTTTGGACATCAAATAACGCTTTTTGGGTGATGACGAACATAACCCTACAAAATACACCTATTGAGAGTTGGGCATGTCTTTTATGCTTGGGTTTGTCTTCCTCGTCGACTTAAGAAATGCGAGCTTAGAAGATTGGGCATCCTCTTACCAAGTATTTCTTGTCTTCGTTACAAGAGATGACACTAAGTCTAGTATCAAACAGTCTGTGTTACCATCACCTCGAATGATCAAAGTTTCATTTCTTCATGGCAGATGAACCAGCTTTCTTTTCTATGACACCCCAAAGGGGTCAAATGAAATGGAGGTGACCACTCCCAAAAAGGGTTTAAAATGCAGCGGAAAAGAACACTCCTTGAAAGGGTTGAATGCAGCGGGAAGTAGGCACCCTCAAAAGGTTCAAAGGCAGTGGAAATGGACATTCCTAAAGGAGTCAAATGCAACGGAATTGGACACCCTCAAGGGGTCGAATGCAGCGGAAAGTGGAGACTCCCAATGTGGTCAACTGCAGCGGAAGTGATATTTGGGTTAAGGATAACCCAAAAATCAAGAGCACAATGCTATGATCCAAAAGAGATGAATACTAATCTTCCTTAGGTTTCTAGATGATGATGATGTAATAACGACAAGATATTACTAAAGGAAATTGCGAGTCAAGGAGGGATACGTTACATACCTGGTTATATATGTAAAATAATATCAATAATCAGTCATGTTGAATATATTCAAGCTCATGTGATTATAAATTTCTGTTTACATCGATAAGCGTCCTTATTCATGTAAGGTGAAATTTATAACTCCATTCGGTGACCTATGATTTCTTTATTCAAACGAACAAGCGTCCTTACTTGTTTCAATAACGATTTCATAGCCCACCTTACCTAAGTATTCTCGGCAAGTCTTATTATTTAAGATAAATATAACATCTAAGATAATAGATATTATTAAGATACTTTACAGCCCGTTTAGTTATAACTTTCGTCTTCGGGCGTCCCATTCCACCGTGATACGATTTTGATAAGTAAACTTCTAGTCCGGTGGCTCATGATTTCACCTTTAGACGTCCCATACCGTCTAAAGACGAAATCATAATTAACTAGATCAAGAGAATCAGGTCCCATATGTAAAATATAGAATCATAAGTACCTTGATTTTGGGTTCCACCGCATCATTTAAAGATGCAAATTTATCGAAATAATATCACATGATATTAGTAAAAGCACGCGTATATGAGTCGTTAATAAGTCGTGTTCCGTAGATATACGTACAAAATCATAAGCGAGAGAAAATACATGTTGACGCGCGATAACGTGCGCGAGAGTACGCATCAAACAAGGAGTTCATATGTATTATATAATATATAATAATATATATTACAATCATAAGCATAGGCATTATATCTTATAGTTCCTTCTAATAAGGTATATATATGTATATATACACATAACAACAATTTCAAACATTTAAGGAAATGTAGTTCGCTAGGTAATGTTTCCTAGTCTATTTTAAAATATTCCAATTTGTATGTTTGTTGTAAATTCGTTTTCATTAAGTGGCCTGTCAGTTATCCTAGTGGTTAGAATAGACTAACCAGTTCCTATTCATCGAATAACTATGCAAAGATAGTATGCTCAAGTTTTAATACCTTAAATGAAATAAAGGTTCTAGGGTTTGCCTAAGTTTCGGTTATTGGCAAAACAAGTCCCTCTATATTTTACCAAATGTACATTTTCCGGCTCTTAACAGCTTTAGTCCTTGGGGTTTCTAGTATTTTCGGGAGATGGTGAAAATAATCCCTCAATTTAACCTTAGGTTTTATAATTTCCAATAAGTGGCGAACTAATCCTTAGCGCTTCTAATTGTTTCAGCTAATTACATGATTAGTCCTTAGAGTCCTAAAATGACAGTTTAACTTCCAAGAAATTACAAAGTGATCCTTAAGGTCAAATAAGTCACGAATGGCATTTATTAATCCCTACACTTTCAAATATTTACAATATTAGTCCTTGTAGTTTCTGTTTTATCAAGACAAGTTTCAATTGTCATGGTTTTAATCCATAAGTTTTATAAACTAACGTTCTTAGTCTAAAAGTTTTTATAGTTATATCTTCGGTATAAAAACTTTACTTAAGTGTAAAATCACTAAGTGAGCTTATTAAGTGCACCAAAAGAGCTAATGGGCTTCCCAAACCCTTATTGAGCTTACAAGATCCATTAAAAATTCTTATGAGCTAAGGATTTCTTAATGGGCCTAATTATAGTTTTAGATCCATCAATGTTAGATTTTTACTACATACGTCCATAAGACAATAAATTGGCCTAATGATCTTCCTAATGGGCCTAAACATACTTTAGTCCATTAATAATTCAAGGTTTGCTAAGTGGGCTTACTAGGCATTGGATAGCCGAATGGGCTTAGTTAATGGTTCGGCTATATTGTATTGGCTTAAGTAGACAGTTAATAATACTTAACCATTTATCTAGGTGTGAAATTTATGAAACCTTACAAGCTTATTACTGGTTCTTAAAGATTAAGTCTAGATTTCCAAAGAAAAACTTATAATCTAATCACGTTTACTAAAGATTTAAAAAAAAATTCTAGTTTAGATTTCCCCCAAGATTTCGCAAGACGCATATTATTCAGTTAGAAAAAAAAATCAATTTAGATTTTCCAAGATTGAGTAAAATAGATAGATCTATTTAGGCTTTTAGAGACTAAAAAAAATCTTCTTAGATCTTCTAACGGGTTCTAGAGATTCTGTTAGATTTCTAATGTTCCCAAAGTTTTATTTAAATTTCCATTTAAATATTTCCATGTGTCTGTTATGTATTAAATTGTTCGTGGTTATAATGCATTGTTTGGGCCATCATACTTCAGAAGCCATTCTATAAACATTTGAGGAGCGAGGACACTTTAAATCGTAAACCCAACCACTCAGTCAAAATGTAATATTGAGATGGAACATCTTTAGTATAAAGCTCCCTACTAACATGGCATGTTTATTTGTTTTATTAAGTATCTTGAGTATTTAATATTTCTATAATAAATATTAAATAGTTATAATACGTAAATACGTACAAGTTAGCATCTAATACAATCAACAATTACAAATGCATAGAATAAGGAATGCGCACTTAAATCATATAGTTATGCATGCTCTCTATGCTATATGTTCTCTAAGTATGTCCCAAAAAAAATCCCGAAAAGATTTTTATAAAGTTATAGTCCAGTTTTAAATAAAAGAAAAATATTTTTTATTCTTATTTTATTTAAAAATTAATCTAGTTCGCTATAACTAAAGCTCTGATACCATTCTCTGTAACACCCCCATAAAGCGGGTATCACAGTGGTGGATCGATGAGCAAATAGCTTACAAAGCACATATCATAATTATATGATTTTTGAAATACAATTGATGTAAACATTGAATTGGTACAATCGTTTAAATCGTTGAATAACATTTGTTATGAATATCCCAGTAAAAGATAATCCCCCGTCATTTTTATGCTCCTAAATGATGCTCAATCCATGCTCAAATAATCTTGCTAAATAACCTGGGAAAAACATGCTTAAAACGTTCAACATAAAGTTGGTGAATTTACAGATTTTAACAATTAATTAGTTTGGACATACAATAATCATAGAAGTAATAATGCACAGAGCATTATTACTAAAATGTAAATAACATTTGTTTTTTACTAGAAACTGAAACTTAACCCTATAGTCCTCAACAGATGAGGACGTAGTGTCTTACAAAAAGAAACCCATTCCAGTTCCAACATGGTATACGTCTGTTGTCCCGGCCAAGGCACAGTGAGCATGACTCACCCAGACGGGGATGGTCAATCCCTAATAGATCTATTTATAACATTCGGGCGATTTACAATAATTTAACAGTTTCAGTAATAATCAATCAATAATCAAGTTTATACAATTCAGTTATGTCCAATATATGTTTTCATATTTTCTTTCCCAAAAAGGGAAAGTTTTATCAAAGTTTATATGGGGCTGTAAACTCACCTGATACAATCGTCACAATAGTTAATAGAGAATGAACGTCAATCAAGAATAAATGTCAACAATCGATACATGATCATACGAGACCTAAAGATAACGAGGCGCGTCTTAGGCTTGAGACAAGAAATAAATCGTACATATATGTAATAAGTATGTTTTAATAAGTTCTTGGACATTGCATAAGTTTTATGATTCTTTATAAAACTTTTAGGTGAACACTTAGTCATTTTAAGTGAAAAATCCAAGTTGACACTTTTAGCCCATCTTAAGCCCAATAGTGGTCCACTACCCAAGTATTTGACTTAAGTTCATTTTAAATTCAGTATACTACTCTAAGTTGGTTATAAATCTCAGGTCCAATAATGGCCCAATAGCCATTACAAGTGTAAGTTGGGCTTTTATGGCCAAGTCCACTTTGTATAGTTTTTGGGTTCTAAAACACAGCACAACCACATACACTTAATATTTCACGTTGGTCAGGTCTCGGGTCATCTAGTCATCAGTATATAAATAAGTCCAAGATCCCCGAAAAGTGGATCCTACCACGTTGGTTTATATAAAAATCATCACATTTTACGTTAATGAGTTATAATCCGTTTATTATAATTTTCCCCACATGTCCCGCTAATTTGTTCATATCTCTTGAACCGTAAATCATCTAAGTGTGTTCTTTTTACCAAAACCATTATTAACTCATGTACTACACTTATTATAAGTCTAATTACCCCAAATTTATAATTTTCATAGCTAATTAACCCATTTCCTAACTTAGAAGAGTTGGCTGTTTTTGGGCAGCCAAACTCGTTTTCACCATTTTGGTCGCCATTTCCAAACCGTAAGGAACTGGTAAACCATCCAATTGATTCTACTTGTTCATGATTTTATCTACAACCTAAAGTATTACCTTTTACAATGATTCTGAGTTCTTATATGAGAAAACAGTCTGTGAAGACAGTATGTTCATATCTGACTAGTTTTCACTATTTTGGTCACCATTTCCAAACCGTAAGGATTTGGTAAATCATCCAATTGATTCTTATTCTTCATGATTTTATCTACAACTTTTAGTTATATTTGTAGGTCAGTATACAAATTTTACGAGAAAAAAGTCCATCAAAACAGTATGTTCAGATCTGACTAGTTTTCATTATTTTGGTCATATCTTACTATCTAAAATTCGTCATGAGACGAGCCACCCGGGGAATTAATCACAAAACAATTGTCTATCTTACTGTGTAAGTTTTTAGTATCCCAAACCTACTGAGTTTTACATGCAATCTGTTTTTGTTACGGTTCAAAAATTGTTATGAATCAAATCGTTACTAGTGCTTGTTTAGCTTGATTTTTAGTGTTCAAAATTTCATATACAATGTCCCAATACTCATTAATTCATTTCGTATATATATATATATATATATATATATATATATATATATATATATATATATATATATATATATATATATATATATATATATATGTATATATATATATATAAGATCAAGAAAAATAAAAAGGAAAATAAATAAGAACGAGATGTAGATCTTACGAGGCTTATCAAAGTCGTTGTACTAGTGAGTGAGCAAGTAACCATCCAAGATCTTGTCAACACTTGATGTGACCACCATGCATGGATATATCCGAACTAGATCTATAAGTTTCACTTGGTTTAACCATCATGCATGTATAGATCCGGGGTAGATCTATAGGTTTTACTTGATGCATATATAGATCCGGGCTAGATCTACATATTTTACTTAATATTACTATCATGCATGTATGGATCCGGGGTAGATCTACACGTTTTACTTGATGCATATATAGATCCACCATGGAAGTAAAAGAAAATCTTGAAAGTTGATGCATGTAGGAGATTTTCATACCAAAGTGTAGATCTTGAGATTTCCAAGATGGGTCTTTGATTAGATTTTGAAGATTCAAGCTTGATCATCAAAATTTTGATGATCAAAGGTGTTGGAGGCTCTCGGCAAAAGAAAGGAAAGAAAGAAGGAAAGAGAATTTTTGGTGTGTGTGTGTGTTTTGTGTGAGAGAAATGAAGGGTAAGAGTAGACAAAACCCTTATATAGGGTGGGAGGAAGTGTGACAAGTGTCACTCACCAAGGAGGGGCCCAATGAGAAGCAAGAAGGTGGGTGGACATGATGGACATGTGTCACCAACCTAGAGTTGGCCCAATGGGGAAGTGAGGTGTGTTGGTGGCTTGTCTAGTGGGCCAAAAGAGTTGTTGGGCTTCTTAAACCTCTTATTGGGCTTATTAAGCCCATTACTATCCAAGGTTTAAATAGTTCGGCTTATAAGGCTACAGGTGGGCCTAAAGTGTAACTTATATTACAACTTTCGTTAATACACGGTTCGGGTCACGTTCGAGGTTTATGAATTTTTGATTCATCTTACGAGGAGTTCGTAATTGATCCAAAAATCATTTTTCCGATAAGATGGAGTATTTATATGACGTATAAATACGAAAAACGTGTTCGTTTATTTAAACGACAAGTATTTGTCATTTATCTTTTGTATAATGTAAGTATCGTTTTAGTAGAAATACTTCTCATTTAATCATTCCGTAGATAAATGTAATATTAAACAATTTAATCAAATTGTTTATCAAGTATTTCTCGACAATAATTTATGTAGTTAAATTATTGAATTCTCGGTACGTGGTTTGTATGAATTTTGTCAAATTTTCAAATCCGATGATTTTTGTATGGTTCAAAAAGGGTTTTTATGAAACATACTCCATTATTATTTAATGAACGAAAAAGCTCGGGTTTTACACCATCCACATGCCACCTTGAGTTTGGTCCTCGAAATTCGATTACTATTACTAGGTTGAGAAATGATCTAGGATCATTGAGTAGATTTTTATTACATTATTCTCATGGTAGAATCATGGATTATACATGTTATGTCATTATTGTGAAGATCCAAGTAGTTATGTCTATTTGGAAGTTTTGCATGTATTAAGGTTAATACTTAGTCCTCAAAGTATATTGGTGTAGATTGGTCCTAGCTAAGATTAGGGCTCGACTTTTAGCTTAGAGTCGGAAATTGGTTAAGCGACGTTGTGTACGGGTTCTCCACCTTAAAGAGTTTGTTGATTAGTGAACTCTCGAGTAAGGAGTACTCGAGGAGTGGAGTAGGAACGAGGAGTGAGCTTCGTTGCCGAACCACTATAAATCCTTGGTGTTTGGTTTGACCTTTCCTTCCCTTATCTCTTTACATTCATTATTCTTTATACTTGTGATTACTAGTTTAGTTGCACTATACATTCATTATTCTTTATACTTGTGATTATTAGTTTAGTTGCACTATACCTTGTTCATATTGTGTATAAGAAGGTTTCACATAAATACTCAAGCTTAAGTTTTTGAAAAAGGATTTTTTAAAAATCAACCTTTAATAAGCAAAATTAAGAAACTATTCAACCCCCCACTTCTAGTTTCTACAGCTTTAATTGATTTCTAATTATGTTGTACTTATTACTTGTGAGGTTGTTTTCTTAATTGTATTATGTGTTATTTCAGTTGTAAAATAAGGTAAGATGGTGTTTTAATTATAGAATTTAATGTAATATGTTTTAAGTTTTAATTATAGAATTTAATGTAATACGTAGTATGTTTTAAGCTTTCTACTTTTAGTATGCATGCTTGTTTTGCGTGTACAAATAGTATTATATATTGTAACTTGAAAATTTCAAGTATTCTAAAACTAAAAGAGCAAAATGCTTAATAATTCGTATCGCATGGGGCGGTTTTTAGCTAAAACCAAACCTCAAACCGAAAATCTCGGATTTTAAGAATCACAAACTGTTTGGTTTCGACTTTTCGGTTTCTCCTACTAAATCGATTCAGTTTCGGTGTTTTTTTTTCTTCGCTTTTTTGGTTTCCTTTGTTAAATTAAAGACTAAATTAATTTATGATCCCAACTTTAACTGGTTTCGTCTATAAATAAAATAAAAAAACTAATAGTTTTCATATCACTCTCAACAACCTCTTCATCATCTAACATGTTTATTATCCAAATCAAAAACCCCTTCGTCCCTTTTGTTGCTAACCTCATCCACATGATCTTTGAGGTGCATACTTAAAAATCTACAAGATAGTCATTTTAAACATAGAAATATAAATTACATAAGCAACAATCGTTAATAAAAAATACTTCACTGATTTATTACTAGTAATAACTATGACGAGTTTAAGAAATTAAAATTATAGAATAACGAATTAAGGCATTAGGCCACCAAATAGAATCAACATCCTTGTTTTTCTAGTTTAGATGCAAACATTTTATACGTATATATAACAAACTTCTAACAATAATGAAGTAAACCATAATCGGGTTAAGAAATAAAGAGTGATTATTAGTTTATTACATCAACATTCATGGTCAAAATTCAGTCATCTTTTAACGAGAAGAAATATAAATGATAACAAATTAGCTAGTATTTGCATTACAATAAATCCAACTAAACATAAAATCACTAATAAGTTTATTTTATATATAAAAAAATCAACAACGTATAATTGGTATATTTATATTAATTACACACTAAAATACTATGAGTAAGAAGAAATAAAATGTTCATGATTCATGATTGAACATATATTAGTATTACTTGTCAAAAATTCTTTATATGATATATTCAAATCTTTGTTATAAATAGTTTAACATCAATATATTTTCATAAAATTTAAAAGATATATAATGGTGGGACGGGGTGGATTTTTGGTTCGTTTTTTGTATGCAATCAAAAACCGCCTCAAACATTCGGTTTTTCTAAAAATCAAAACCATTGACATCGGTTTTCCAAATGCTTCGATTTCTTCGATGCGGGATTTTCGGTTTTTCGATTTCGAATCGGTTTTCCGGTTTTTATGCTCACCCTTAGTATGTCTTAGCATTTATTAAAAGTTCTTTACGAAAACTAAAAGTCAAAGTTTTTCCATATGGGCTATTTCAAAAACAAGACTAAAAGGGACACGGCACTCAAAATATATCCTTCTCAAAACAAAATTAGTCAATTACCCTTATTCGACCTATTCGACTATCATTTGGTGTTGACACATGGCATTTGGGCTAATGATTGGGTTGTACAAGTGGGGCCCAACTAGTACATGCAAGTACAAAATGTGTAAGTGTAGGTGCTATTCGACCGTGAGTCAAATCGATTATTTGACCCGTACCTTTTATAATAATTTGTTTTTTAATAAAATAATACCAAATAGTTTTTGTTATTCGACTAGGACGTATATTTTATTCGACCCGTACTTTTTATTAATAAATAATTAAAAACTTTTTCCCAAATAGATCCTCTAGTTGTTCGACTTGTAATATGATATTATTCGACCCGTACTTTTTATTAATAAAAAATTAAAAACAGTTTCTCAAATAGATCCCTTGTTATTCTTTTGATTATGCGACTTGTACTATTTTATTATTCGACTTCTACTTGGTTGATATGTTGATATTACTATTTTAGGTATCGCAAATGAAATGTTTGGAGGATCTTTGCTCAAGTACCCCCGCCGCGATCTAGGCGAGGTGGTTACAGCTTCTGGTAAGAATTACACCTACCAACTCTTAAAAGAATATTGCTTGTCACCATCAGTTTATTGTATTAGTTTATCTAATTAAGATTTTACAAGCTTGAGACTTTGGAAGTGAAGCTTTACATACATAAAACCTGTTTTGTTGAACATCTTTTTTGGGCTGAAAAAGTGAAGCTTTATGGACATAACCATTTATTTTCCCAGAAACAATCCTTTCTTATGCACATAACTAGGGGCTGTTTAGTTGGAGAAAATTCTCCCACTTTTTAGAAAAATTTTTATTTGAAAAGTGAAAAACAGAAAACTTGTTTAGCAACATCATTTTTCCATATTTTTCTAAAATTACAAAATTTTCATTTTCTAAATTTATATAGAAAATTTGAAAACTCCATTTTACCATTTTCTAAATTTTCACCTCAAACCCTCAATAGTTTTATTTAAACCATTTCAATAACACGTTACTCTATTCAGTATTCAACGTTCATCATTATTTTTACGTTTTCGTCAGTAAATTTACGTTTTCGTCAGAAAGTTTACGTTTTCGTCAGAAAATTTACGTTTTCATCAGTAAATTTACGTTTTCCTCTGTAAATTTACGTTTTCGTCTGTAAATTAACGTTTTCGTCTGTAAATTTACGTTTTCGTCAGTAAATTTACATTTTCGTCAGAAAAGTTACGTTTTCCGTCCGAAAATTTACGTTTTCATCTGTAAATTTACGTTTTCGTCATTAAATTTACGTTTTCGTCAGTAAATTTACGTTTTCGTCAGAAATTTACGTTTTCGTCAGTAATTTTACGTTTTCGTCTGTAAATTTACGTTTTCGTCAGTAAATTTACGTTTTCGTCAGAAAATTTACGTTTTCGTCAGAAAATTTCTGTTTTCGTCTGTACATTTACGTTTTCGTCAGTAAATTTATGTTTTCATCTGTAAATTTACGTTTTCGCCAGTAAATTTACGTTATTGTCAGAAAATATGCGTTTTCGTCAATAAGTTTACGTTTTGGTCAAAAAATTTACGTTTTCGTCAGTAATTTTATGTTTTCGTCTGTAAATTTAGGTTTTTGTAAAAAAATTTACGTTTTCGACAAAAAATTACGTTTCCGTCAGTAAATTTACGTTTTCGTCAGTAAATTTACGTTTTCGTCAGTAAATTTACCTTTTCGTCAGTAAATTTACATTCTCGTCAGTAAATTTACGTCTTCGTCAGTAATTTTACGTTTTCGTCTGTAATTTTACGTTTTTGTCAATAAATATACGTTTTCGTCAGAAAATTTACGTTTTCGTCAGAAAATTTACGTTTTCGTCAGTAATTTTAAGTTTTCGTCTGTAAAGTTACGTTTTCGTCGGTAATTTTACACTTTCGTCAGTAATTTTAGTTTTCGTCAGTAAATTTACGTTTTCGTCAGAAAATTTACGTTTTCGTCTGTAATTTACGTTTTCGTTAGTAAATTTAAGTTAAAAACTTTCTGACAAAAACGTAAATTTACTGACGAAAACGTAAATTTCAGACGAAAACGTAAAACTACTGACGAAAACGTAAATTTACTGACGGAAACATAATTTTTTGACGAAAACGTAAATTTTCTGACGAAAACGTAAATTTACTGACGAAAATGTAAATTTACAGACGAAAACCTAAATTTACTGACGAAAACGTAAATTTTATGACGAAAACGTAAATTTTCTAACGAAAATGTAAATTTACTGACGAAAACGTAAATGTTACTGACGAAAACGTAAATTTTCTGACGAGAATGTAAATTTACTGACGAAAACTAAAATTATTGACGAAAGTGTAAAATTACCGACAAAAACGTAACTTTACAGACGAAAACTTAAAATTACTGACGAAAACGTAAATTTTCTGACGAAAACATAAATTTTCTGACGAAAACGTAAATTTATTGACGAAAACGTAAATTTTCTTATGAAAACTTAAATTTACTGAAAAAAACGTAAATTTACTGACACAAACGTAAATTTCCTGACGAGAACGTAATATTACAGACGAGAACGTAAAATTATTTACGAAAATGTAAATTTACTGACGAAAACGTGAATTTACTGACAGAAACGTAAAATTTTGTCAAAAACGCAAATTTTTTGACGAAAATGTAAATTTACAGATGAAACCGTAAATTTACTGACGAAAACGTAAATTTTCTGACGAAAACGTAAATTTACTAGCGAAAACGAAAATTTATAGACGAAACCGTAAAATTACTAACAAAAACGTAAATTTATTGACGAAAACGTAAATATACTGACGAAAACGTAAATTTATAGACGAAAACGTAATAATACTGATGAAAGGTAAAAAAACTAATTACAACGTAAAAAAAAGTTACGAAAATATGAAAAAAGAAGATGGGATAAAACAGACGAAAACGTAAAAAAAACTAGCAAAAACGTGAAAAAATGGTTGAAAATAGTTTCGTCTAAACATTATTTATACTAGACGATCACCCGCGCATAGCAGCGGAATTAGCTAAAGACATATAATTAATAATATGCTAATTGATTCGATGGTCGAACTCGTGACCCAATAATTATCTAGCGATAGATAGTTAATGATTTATTAATTGACCCGATGGTCGAATCGGTAACCCGGTGACTCGTCCGGGTTGAACCGGTAGGCGAGCCCGTTCCCATTGACTCGATCGGGTTGACTCAGTGGTCGAACCCGTGTCCCGGTGGTTGAACCCGTGACTCGATAGGATTGACCCGATGGTCGAAGCCAGTGACCCGGTGGCTCGGCAGGATTGACCCGGTTGTCGAACCAGTGACCCGGTGACTCGATCGGATTAACCGGATGGTCGTACCCGTGACTCGAAAAGATTGGCCCGATGGCCGCACCCCTTACCCGGTGACTCAATCGGGTTGGTACGATGGTCGATCCGTGACCCGATGACTTGACCGGGTTGACACGTTAGTGGAACCCGTGACCAAGTTACTCGACCGAATTAATCCGGTGGTGGAAACCGTGACCCGATAACTTATACAATTGTTTATGATTTAATTTTTCAACATTTCCTATTTTATCAAAGTTATATGCATTTAACTTTTCAACAATTCCATAATTAATATCCAATTTATATGCATTTAATTTTTCAACAATTTCAAAAATAAATAAATTTTCAACATTCAAGGTTTTGAGGTTTTTCCTTTATAAGTAGTAGAGATTTTTTAGAAAATGAAAAATATCATCTAAACAAGTTTTCAAATTCTCAAAGCACCTAGAATTCTTATATACCTATTTCTTTACTGTACACGACATACCAAAGAAATGAGTTTACTTGACAATTACAAGTAAAGGTCCATTTGTATAACTGATTCTGTGAACTTAACCACCACTTACAAAACCATTTTCCATTCCACTATTTTCATCCCAACTGAACCATGGGATTTTTTTTTCACTTAACATGTCCTAACAAAATATCGAAATTTCCAAATATTTGCACTGTAAAATTTTCCGGTGAGGAGGCACGTGCCCCCCGGGCCCTCCCCTAGCTCCGCCTGTGGATATAGATCACAATGTATTATACGTTCAAAAGAGACAAGATACCATTACAGATCCAAATTTCACACATTAGCATTCACTTAGCATTCCCTTGTTACAAGATCATTTGATTCTCCTAAATATACTTAGTAATCTCAATGCAAGCTTCCCTTGTCAAGTCTTGTTTAACGCGCTTCATACTGAACAACTGCAGCAGCAGATGGTAAAGATAATCTATTAGCTTTCAGTGACATAAAAATGGAAAAAGAACCATTCACATGTGATGTGACAAGCAGAACTTGAGTCGAGTACATTTTTTAATTTATTAGTCAACCCGATGTAGATGGCACACAAGAATATTACATCAAACCTGCACCACAACGACAACATGGATTAAAAAAGTTATCTAATTGTTTCTGCAGTGAAAGACTTAGAGTTAATGTTTCGACGAGCATCTATATTCACATTTTTTATATATCTTTTACACTGAATTATATTATTTGAAGTTGAAGATGAGGTTAGCCTTAATTAGTGATTGATAAATGTTCTTAACAGTGCCAAATATAGTTCCTTAATTAGGAAAAAGAAAGGTTTCAGTCAATGTTTAATGTGATCAGTTTAATCGGTTCACAATAAGAAATACTGTAACTTGACTCTCAAAGGCTTCATAAATCTATGTTTCTGAACTAACCTAGGTCTTTGAAATCTAATCATGTGATCTTAAGTAGACGGACTTGGATTCATCTGTAGTTGAGGACCTTATAATGCGATTGTCAGAGGCCCTAACAGTGTGGTTATCAGTAAGGATCGACTGTGGCAACTAATGGGATTGGGGAAAATATGTGTGGTTATCAGTAAGGCCCTAACACTAATTAGGAGCCGGGTAAGTGGGTTTGGGTTTATGGATAAGTTTTTTTTGTTTATTTTAAAAAGTACAAGTTGAATAAGTTAATTATACAAGTCGAATAATAAAATGATATATTTGGGAAGAAGATTTTATATTTTTTATTAATTAAAAGTACAGGTCGAATAATCTTTAAGTCAAAGTCGAATAACATAATATTTGGAAATTAATTTATTAAAAACTATTATTTTATTCAAAAAGTACGGGTCGAATAATGGATGTGACTGATAGTCGAATAACAAGTACACTTACACATATCGTACTTGCATGTACTTGTGGAGGTCCCACTTGTATAACCCAATCATTAGTCCAAATGCCATGTGTCAACGGTGGAATAGGATAATATGGTTTTGGTAGTTCCTTAGGCTATTTTTTAGATGCACATATGGTTTTGGTCCTTATTTTAAAATAGCCCTTTCCATATACCACTTAGCCCACTTTTGTATTATGTTGTTCGCTATATCTTCAACGAGAATTAAACGTACTACCAACCTACGTTTTAAAGTGTGTATATTTATAATAAAGTCTTTTTTTATCAACTTTGATCTTAAATAAGTTTATTTTGTTATATAATATTTAATAAAAATTATATTAGTGAAATTAATACATATAACTGTTTTAGGAAGGAGTGCGAATTTTTTAATAATATCGCCTCATTTTGGCGGGAAAGATTTTCGGCCACGTGTCTTGCGAAGGTGGTACACATATACACAAACGTGTCCGTGTCACAAGTTTCTCTTATGTTTTTTTTTCCCACTATCTTATGTGTGGCCTTGGTCTTATCTTTTATTCTCTCAAATGGATCTGGGAAAAAAAACCACCAGCCGCCTCATTTGATCTGAATAATACGGTGTTCTTCGTTGGCCTGGACACACGCTATCTCTGTCACAAACCGACTACCTCAAATAGGTATTGTTGCTTCTTTTTTTCTCACAAATAGCAACTAACGATCTTGATGAGACCAATCATAGAATTTTGATTCTTTGATTTTTGATTTTTGATTCTTGATTCTCGCATGCTGAGGATTGCTGAGATCTAAACTATTTACTTCATACCTTCATTGCCCAGCCCACTTCGTTGCCGTCGTATGTGGTGTACGGCGTCGTTGGTGGGTTGGTGATGTTGGTTACTCTAAGTGGGTTGTTGGCTAATTAATCATTATTTCAGATTCATATTAAAATTTGGGTTTTGGATTTTTTTGTGTTTTGATTTGTTGCAAGTAAAGTTCATTTGTCATACGATTCTTGACGTAGGCTGTGGGTTTGGTTCTATGTTTTGTTTATCCTCTCTTTGTGAAAAAATATTGAATTGATTTATGGGTTGGATAAATTAGAAATGATTATGTGAAAACTTTTTCATAAGTTTTTCTTTTTTTTGATGGATATGATTTGGGGAAAGGTGGTATTGTATCTGACCATATACATGTTGTTATTGTCACTAGTAGCATCTTTTCATTTAGCATAATTTGACCCGTTTGTGGTAATGGGTTTGTCAAATCCTTCTGCTTTATGCTTTTTGGATTTTTATTAGTTTTACCGGGTTTCGGCCGAAAAAAAGCATCACGTGTCCTTATGTTATCATTGGTTGGTGACGATTGGCTTAGGGTTAATCGTTACCCCAATCTTTTGTATGACCGATTCCATTGGCGATTGGTTAAGGGCTAATCGTTTTGCCTCAAATCTATGATTGGTTGGTGACGATTCGCTAACGGTTAATCGTTGCCCCAATTTTTGATATGTTGCTTTCATTATATGATGGCTATGATGACATTGTTGGTTGGAACTATCGGATACACTTTGATCTTATTAATGAAACAGGCTGGGTAGTTTTTCAAAAGGCTATGATGAGTTATCTCGGTAGGAATACCGGAATTGAAGCATTCTGCATGTCGACACGGTAACTTGCAAAAGTTGCAGCCACGGTAGATACGCGCTATTTCTCCGGGTCTCTACCATTCTGAGCCAATAAAAAATTAATTACACGCCTTCTGTAGCCAATAAGTCCTTTTGATTCGTGGTTTAGACAGTCGGGGAGTATAACCGCCATAGGTAATTCGCTGTTATTGTTTTCTCTACTGATTTGACTTACAGGAATTCCATAGTCTTCACTCTTTTTCTTTGGTACAGGTTCGACATCGTCGTCCCTTCATTATTTGTTAGCCACGAAGTTCCCAACGATTATATACCACCCTCGGCTGGCGCGAGCGTCCCGGCTCGGGCTTCTGCTATTTCTGTTCAAGGTTTGTGGCATACTTACTTTTAAACTTTTTTTACTACTTATCTCAGTACTTGCTCATCCATCAAAATCACACTTGAATTTTTTATTTGCTCACTATCTACAAACTGTAAACATTTAGTTGAGTGTGATCTTCATGAAATGATGTCGACCACTCTAGCTCCATGATAAAAAATTTTCCCTTATACATTAAACCTGTATAACTTCTAAATGCGTGATATGGCTTATGGTTTACATTTAATAAGTAATAAGGGTGACAAAAAAACAAACTCAATATAATCACAAACTACATCTAAAAATTATTCATACACCAAAGTCATATCGTGATAATGACATACTGAGTCTCCAAAAAATTAGAATATCATATATATCCAACATAAAGCCTGAATCTATAAGATGATTAAAAATAAATAGTAGACTTATAAAATGATGTTTTCTAACGATTTGTAGTCATTTCATATAAATAAGACATAAATATAACTTTGCATTCATTATTAAGAGGAAAAAGTTTATCATATAACAATAGTTTGGTGATGAATTATGTAGAGTTTATTCACAATGGTAAAAATGCAACTTATGAAATGAATATAGAGATTTAACTTCTCCCATGTAATATTTGGAGTCTCATTACTAAATTTGGGCAGCAAGTAAATACAAATTTTTCCCTGTTAGTATTGGTTACTGTGTGTGTTTAATGTTCATATACTGTAGGTAAATGACGCCGATTTCAAGGTCTCATTCTTGGGGGCAGACGGCGTCGTGTGTTGTATTGGCGATTGATTCTGCCTAGCGTTACGATTTCCGGAAACCAGTTCTGTTGAAGCCACGGACGATAATTACATATTTGATTGCATCTTTTCCTTTACTTATGCACCCATTTCTCCTCGCAACAGTATTACTGACATTCATTTCTGTTTGTTCAAATTCCAGGGGTTATCGCAGCGTTTGTCGATTTGGGTGATTGTACCTGCATTTTCCGCCATTGTGGTGCCAAGTTTTGGTATGGGGAACGTGTGCGCTCGGCCACCAGTCGCGCTCGGCCACCAGTCGCGCTGCTGGATTTAATAAGTGTTGTGGAGGAGGGAAGGTGGTTTTACCAGTTGTTAGGGATCCTCCTGAATCTATAAAAGATTTGTTCAATGACAAACGGTTTATGGAGAATGTTCGCGCATATAATCAAATGTTTGCAATGAATTTTTTTTGAGCACACATTGACAGTTCGGTTAACAATGACCGTGGACCGTACGTGTTCAAGATTTTAGGCCAGATATATCATACAATGGGATCACTGTGTCCTCCAACGGGAGCTCCCCCCAGTTTTGCAACTTTATATATATGATACTGATCAGTGATCACGAAGTTGAAAATATGCTTCTCCCTTTTGGTGGAAGTAGCACCAGCTCATTAGATGTGGGATAGATTTTGTTGCAAATATGTTTCTATGTATAAACTCAAAAACAGCTTCAAAAAACGCTTGGCCCCGCAGCGAAGCGCGAGTGTGCCCAACTTGTTACATTTAAAAATCAATACATTTATATATTTTTAATCAAGTATTATATAACACACAACCAGTTATTTAAAGTCAAAGTAAAAAAAAAGCTCCGTAAGTCAAATATGAAAACTTATTTAAAAACAAAAAAAAAAACTAAAATGCAAAGATACACACATCACTAATTTTTTAGTTTCACTGAATCACGTTGTTTGTTTGCTTCTCTTCATTAGCGGTCACGACCACATAGCCAACAAAAAGTAGTACAAACTCTGGTGACGACTGATGCTAGGTAAAGTTATAAATAGTGTGAGACGTGACGTATGGCTAAACTTTACATTTTTACGAGTCATAGCAAGTCATTGCGTTTAAAAGACGTGAATCAAACCTTCACAAAATATAAAAGTATTTATAAATTTATATATTTATATCATATTATAGTTATTTAAAAAAAAAACTAAAATGTGAAGATACACACATCACTAATTTTTTACTTTCACTGAAGCACGTTGTTTGTTTGCTTCTCTTCATTAGCGGTCACGACCACATAGCCAACAAAAAGTAGTACAAACTCTGGTGACGACTGATGCTAGGTAAAGTTATAAATAGTGTGAGACGTGACGTATGGCTAAACTTTACATTTTTACGAGTCATAGCAAGTCATTGCGTTTAAAAGACGTGAATCAAACCTTCACAAAATATAAAAGTATTTATAAATTTATATATTTATATCATATTATAGTTATATGTAGTTCACAAAAAGGAATAAAGTTAAAAAAATACATTTGAATGTAATCTTTTTTATTTTTATATAAAAATCCGATTTTTATCCCAACTGAATTTAGAAAAACTTTCGCGTATCTCGTTTTATCGCGTTTTATCACGTTTTTTCACTATTCATTTCACGTTAAGCCTTACGCTCAAGTCTTGGTATATTATGTGGTGTGGAAATCAAACTTCGCGCTTTTATAAGGCTTCAACTAAGCATAGCAAGCCTTTTAAAACCATGATGATAAGATCGTAAGGGTGTACTAACGGACCATGTGTAGTAACGAGCCTTTACATATGTGGTTCTTTCAAACCTCACTTCTAGTCTGAATATTTTGTTATGTTATTTGTAGTAGAGGAGAGTGTTTGGTTACAGTTGAGACACTTTATTGTCGGCGTTAATGTTAAGATGTGATATCTATATAACATCTTAACTGCATATAAAACATTTTGCGCACTCTATATTTTATGAATGAAGAAAAATTAAGTAGTATAACTAAAACAACATATTATACATCTTTTTATCTTTTTAATGTACTAACTCAAATTTGATTTAAATAATACAAAACATTTAACCATACTTAATTAAACATAATTAATAATACAATTAAAACTTCACATCACTACAATTTAAAAGCAAAACAATACATTGTACAAATCATCTCCATAATATATTCTCAGTTTTTCGTTGCAATCATATATACAAACCATTTTTAAGTTGACCTTCTCATTTAAATGTTCAAAAGAGGTTCTGTCAGTTTTCACACTTAATTGAGTTCCGAAAATAAAGTTACATATATTACATATACGTCATAAGTAATAATATCTCTAGATCAAAATTACATTTTTGAGACATGTTTCTAGGTGAAAACTATCGTCAATTATAAGTTATTGCTATGAAAGACGAATAACCGAATAACATTTACTCGCAAGAAAATTTAGTCTTAAAGTATCCGGCGTTGCATCGTGCGCGTACCCTGCTAGTGATTTAATAAGAGAGTAGATGATTCATTTTTCATTTAAAAAAACATACGTTTAAATGATAAATTGTTCGAGTACGAAAAGTACATCATCATGACGAGTAAATCTTTATTTTTGAGTAGATTGGACACTTTGATCTATTTTCAACCATTTTTTAGTGTTAAAATGTTCGCTTAGAAAAATTACACGTGATTCGTAAATCATATTTAGTTTTTTGTTTTTATTTCTTAGTTTTTTACAGAGTAAATAAATAATATTTATTATTATTTACATAATTGTGAAAGACAAACGAGTAACAAAGTTTTAGTCTTTTTTAATTACTTTTTAAAGCACATTTGTGCATCTATGTATCATAACTATGCTGTTTATAACCGGTTGTAATCTATTAATACTGCTTCAGGTTAAGGAATAAAGTTATCAAACACGAAATTTTAAAAATTATGTGTATTCATAAATCATATGTGATTTCACAAGATAACATGTGATTTCATAAAATCATATGTGGTTTTAAAGTAATAATGAAAATATTTTTTTGTCATTTAGTACACGATCATTTTCATATATTTTTGACGACTTTTTAATGTTGAAACATTCATCAAATATAAATTTCACGTGATTTGTAAATTCGCATGTAATTTGTTGTTTTAAAATTCATGCGTGACTTTATAAATCGCACGTGATTTTATAAATTCACATGCGATATTGAAAGTAATAATTTACGGGTGATTTCATAAGTACCATGCGATTTTACAATTTAAGTGTCATTTTTAAAGTAATAAATTCCATGTAAGTTTTTGATAATAACATGTTAAATGCTTATATCATACACTAAAATCGCTTTTAGCCTGAAACTAGAAGTAATGTAGGGACGTTATATATATATTGTTAGTTAAGCTGGGCATAACGTCGACCTAGTCTGGCCATAATTTTTCTGTCACCTCAATTTTCTTTTTTCGACGACTTACAACGATTTGTTTTTACAACAAAGCAATCAAGTTCGATTTTTTGATTCAAATAAAATAAAAACATTACAATAATAATTATGCAAAAATATTGTTAAAAAATTTAATTAAAAAAAGTTTAATTAGAGATTAAGAGTGTAAAATGCGTAAAATAAAACTAAATCTAAAAATTGTCAAATTAATATATGTTGTAAGAAATTTAACAAAACTCAATATATTAAATTTTAGAAATTTATCAAATTTTATTTAATTAAAACACAATTAAAACTAAAACATCTAATCTAATCTAAAAAAAATAAAAAAGATAAATATAAACGGAAAATAAAGACATGGCTGATTTCCAAATCGTTGGTATGTGCGATCGATTTCGAGAGGACGACCGATTCGACTCGGTCGCTGCAACTCGGCCGATCGAGTTCGAAATCGATCGACCGATTCTAAAATCTCTTAGTTGCGAGTAGCCTGAGAATAAATTTGTGATTTGATTTTGAATGTTATTGAAATTTATATGTAGTTGTTAATATACATAGCCGGGTACCCGCGCAATGCGGCGGCGGGTACCCGATGACTAAATTTCCGACGGCGGGTGTTGGTCTCGGTGGTCGGGTGATCGTGTGGTCGGGTGGTCAGGTGGTTGGGTGGTGGTGTGGGTTTAAGCGGTATGTTTAGTTCGACAGTTGTGATGTCGGGTGGTGGTCGCGTAACAATGGGGTTTTAAAAGCTTGGTGACATAATTACGCGAATGAAGAGAATGATATATCATGGGTATATATATGATTTGTGATAAATGTTACAACTTTATATTTAATTTTCATTGAATCGATTGTTACAACTCTGATGAATGTTACAACCTGTTAATGCAATAATGACTAAAAACGTTACTTGCATTTTCGGTCTCGCTTAGTTTTGATTACGACAATATGTAAAAACAAGCATTTACGAAAACAACGAAAAACGAATTCTTGAGTTCAAGTATTTTTCATTTTACCCATTTTCACTTAAGGTATGGATAAACAAGTACTAACCTTAATCAAGTGATCAAGTGATTTAATCTTTTCTTAAAACTCACTTTTTATTAAATGTGACAAGTTTTTATTAAACTTTATTTTTAAGAAAATGTTTTATTAAATTAATTATTTGAAATTTGAAAATGGCATATTCTTATTCTGTTAAGAATATCCTTTCAGGATATTTTTATACCCAGATGAGACCTCCACCACTAAAGGACAAAAAGGAGCGGAGTCTAGTCCGGCGGTACCTTAGCGCCTAGGCGGTACCTTATCGATAAGGTACCGCGGGCTGTGATAAGGTACCGCGGGCAGAACTAGCCGTTCGCTCCTTTGTCCTTTAAATAGTTGGCCATTCTCAGCTTTTCACCTCACCTCTTTTGCACATTCATTTCCAGATTCAAACCCCTTCTTTAATCACTCAAATCTTTGATCATTTGTTTGATTATTACTTGTTTAAGAAGTGAATCTTGTTCTTCCATCTCTTCCTCTCCAAGTGCAAAGAGAAGAACACTATCCTAGTGAAGTGTTGAGTCCACCACCAAAGATCCATTGAAGATCAATTTTTATATACTTGTAGTTGTGTCATAGTTGTGAAGATCCAAGTAGTTGTGTCTATTTGGAAGTTGTGTATGTACTAAGTATAGTTGTGTAGATTGGTCCTAGCTACGATTAGGGCTCGACTTTTAGCTTAGAGTCGGAAATTGGTTAAGCGACGTGTACGGTTTTCTCCACCATAAGGAGCTTGTTGTGTAGTGAACTCTCGAGTAAGGAGTACTCGAGGAGTGGAGTAGGAACGAGGAGTGAGCTTCGTTGCCCAACCACTATAAATCCTTGGTGTTCGGTTTGATCTTTCTTTACCCTTAACTCTTTACATTCCTTATTACTTTTTGCATATACATGTGTTAATATTAGATTAGCTATACTATTATTCTTTATTCTTTGTTGATATATTTGTTAGTATTAGTTTAGCTACACTATCATTGTTCATATTTGTGCATAAGAAGATTTCACATATTTCCTCAAGCCTAAGTTTTTTGAAAAAGGATTTTTGGAAACTATATTTTAACAAGTAAATTTTAAGAAACTATTCAACCCCCCTTCTAGTTTCTACAATTGGTATCAGAGCGGGTTGCTCAAGAATTTTTAAAGTATATTGTATTTTAAAACTTGAATCGATCTATGGATTCCAACAAGTACCTAGAAGGGCAATCTATGCAAAGACCACCACTTTTTGAAACCGATAGTTTTATTTATTGGAAAAATAGATTTGAAACTTATGTGAAATCAAAAGATTTAGATCTTTGGCATGTTATTACCAATGGTGATTTTTTACCCTTTCAATTTAATGAAGTTTCTAAAACAAAAGAATTAGTCACTTTTGACAAAGCTAATGATGATACTAAAAAGAAACTTTCAAAAAATAATGAGGCTAAAATGGTGATTTATAATTCTTTGCCTAAGAAAGAGTATGAAAGAATTTTTATGTGTGAAACCGCTAAAGATATTTGGAACACTCTTTTAGTAACCCACCAAGGTAATAGCCAAGTCAAAGAAAGTAAAATCGATCTTCTTGTCCAACAATATGAACAATTTGTCATCTTAGAAGATGAAACTATTGATAGTGCATTTACTAGGTTTAACACCATTATTACTAGTCTAAAAGCACTTGATGAAGGTTTTTCTAGCAAGAACAATGTTAGGAAGTTTCTAAGGGCCTTACATCCAAAGTGGAGAGCAAAAGTCACGGCTGTTGAAGAGTCGAAAGATCTCTCAACTTTATCACTCGATGAACTCATAGGAAACCTGAAGGTTCATGAGATGATAATTTTGAAGGACTCGGAATTAGTAAAAACCAAGAGTGAAAGGAAATCTCTTGCACTTAAAGCCAAGAAGGCACAAAGTGACCATGATAGTTCCTCGGAAAGTGATGACGAGGAGTATGCATTGGCGGTGAGAGATTTGAAGAAGTTCTTCAAGAGACGAGGTCAACACGTTAGGCAACCAAACTATGACAAGAAACCATTGTCAAAGAATCGGTTTGTCAAGAACGAAAAAGGTGATAGGAGTTGCTTTAGATGTGGTGATCCAAATCACTTCATTGGTGATTGTCCAAAGCCCGCTCGTGATAAGAACCACACGGCATTCGTTAGTGGCGCTTGGAGCGATAGCGGTGAAGATGATGATGACAACCCCAAAGAGGAGAAATGTCTTATGGCTCACACTTCTAAAGAGGTACATTTCGAAACCGAATATTATAGCAATGATAGTTCCACTTTAGATGATATTGAATTTGAAGGCAAATATGATAGCTTACACAAACTTAGTCTTAAATTCATAGAAAAGAATAAAACCTTAAAATCAACCAAAACCAAGCTTGAAAATGAGATCAATGAACTTAGGGAGAAATTGGCTAAACTTGAGAAAAACAAAGAGGTTGATTTAGGTTGCTTAAGTTGTGAGAAACTTAGATTAGAGAATGATGATCTCAAGAGCACCTCCATTAAATTGGAAAAGTTCATGAAAGGTACTAGTGCTCTTGATGATATGTTAAACAAACAAGTTCATTCTAAGGAAAAACTTGGCCTAGGTTTTAACTCAAATGAAGCCTCAACTAGTGAACCAAAACAAGTCAGGGTTTCACAGAAAACACCTTCTAGACGCGGTTCCACATTGTATGGCGCGGTTCCTTATCACTATGGAACCGCGGCCATAGATAAGGTACCGCGGCCAGAAGTTGATTTTTGTGAAAACTCTGAACTTTCTGAAAAATCTAAGTTAAATGAAAAACCAAAGCATCTTACTGTTAATAAGGTTCAATTACCCACACTTGACGACAATGCTATTAGTAAGTTCTATAAGCCGTTAAGTAAACCTCTCATGGGAAATAGAAGTTTATCTAGACTATCTTCTACTCCACCTAGAGTACGGAATGAGTCTAAGCCTAGAAGTAGAACGACAACGCCTACAAGAGATAATCAAAACAACTCACGAACTAGAAGTAAAACTCCAACACCTAGAAAAAATAATAATAACTCTAAAACTAGATCAAACACACCTAGGAGAAGTAATAAACAACAAAATGGTTACATGAACTACTACCCTCCTCCATTTTGTTCTCCATGGGGAATCCCCACCTCATTCATTCATCCCAACCAAATGCAAGGGATGTTTGAAACTAACAATTTTGGACCCATGAGATATTGGGGACCAAATGTTTGATCTTGTGTATTGTTACCGAGATATGCTTGGGAATTGATTTGGAGCCCGATGAGTGGATTAAGGATAGTGGATGTTCTAAACACATGACGGGTAATCGAAGTTTGTTCTCGCATTACAAAGCATATGATGGAGGTAACGTCACATTCGCTAGTAGTCTACATGGTAATATCATTGGCAAAGGTACGGTTTCTCTTGACTCCATGACCATTGAAAATGTTGAGCACGTAGATAACTTAGGTTTTAACCTTTTAAGTATAGGTCAAATTTGTGATAATAAGTGTAAGGTCATCTTTTCGGAACATGACAGTGAAATCGTAAAAGATGGAAAAGTCATTGGAAAAGGTGTTAGAAAGCATGGGCTTTATGTCATGAAGGTTAATAAGAAGTCAAAAGACAACATATGTCTTGCGACTATAGATGATAGTTCTACTCTTTGGCATAGGAGATTAGGTCACGCTAATATGCGTTTAATTCAATCTTTAGTCTCTAAGGAGTTGGTAAGACACCTCCCCAAGATTAAGTTTGATAGTCACTTTTGTGATGCTTGCAAAGTTGGAAAGCAAGTTCACTCAAGTCACAAAGCCAAGAATTTGGTTTCGACCTCTCGGTGCTTAGACCTCCTACATATGGATCTCTTTGGACCTTCCGCCATACGGAGTTATGGAGGTAACCTTTATACCCTAGTTATAGTTGACGACTATTCTAGATTCACTTGGACTAGATTTTTGGCATCTAAGAATGAAGCTTTCGATCACTTCGAAATATTTAGTCGAAGAATTCAAAATCAACTAGGATGTTCAATTGTTTCTATTAGGACGGATCATGGTAGGGAATTTGATAATGAAGTGCAATTTGGTGCGTTTTGTGAAGCTCATGGTATTACCCATAACTTCTCGGCTCCTCGCACTCCACAATCAAATGGGGTAGTTGAAAGGAAGAATAGGACTCTCCAAGAGATGAGTAGGACGATGTTAAACGAGCAATCGTTGCCTCAAAAGTTTTGGTGCAATGCCGTAGATACATCGACTTATATTCTCAACCGAATTCTTATTCGACCTTTCCTAGGAAAGACCCCCTATGAGATTCTTAAAGGTAAGAAACCCTCATTAGAATACTTTAGGGTGTTTGGAAGCAAGTGCTTTATCCTCAACACCAAAGACTACCTTACCAAGTTTGACCCAAAGTCTTACGAAGGTATCCTTTTAGGTTATTCCCAAACTAGTAAGGCCTACATAGTCCTAAATAGAACCTCAGGGGTTATTGAAGAAACACTCAACGTAACCTTTGATGAAACCCCTCCTTCACCCAAGACACCACCATTGGTTGATGATGACTTGGATGAATTAGAAGTAGTTAAAGCCAAAGAGGTTAGAAAAATAGGAGTTGAAGACCTTAGTGTTGAAAAGGAAGTAAACATTAAGGATACTAGGGATCATACTCTCAATAATGTCATTGGTGACTTAAATCAAAGGACCCTAAGATCTCAAGTCCAAAACCAAAGCAACTTCTTTTGTTTTGTCTCCTTGATTGAACCTAAGAATGTTAAAGAAGCCTTGACGGATGAGAGTTGGGTCATTGCGATGCAAGAAGAATTGAATCGATTCGTTGCCAATGATGTTTGGGAACTTGTTCCTCCACATAGAAGTTCTACCATTATATGAACCAAATGGGTATTTAGGAATAAGCTAGATGAGAATGGTGTTGTGTCTCGTAACAAGGCTAGACTTGTAGCTCAAGGCTATAATCAACAAGAAGGGATTGATTATGACGAGACATATGCACCGGTAGCTAGATTAGAATCAATTAGAATCCTTTTAGCCTACGCTTGTGCCTTAGATATTAAGCTTCAACAAATGGATGTAAAGAGTGCATTTCTTAACGGTTTGATCAATGAGGAGGTATATGTGGCTCAACCTCCCGGCTTCATTGATTTTGAGAAACCGGACCATGTTTACAAGCTTAAGAAAGCACTTTATGGACTCAAACAAGCACCCAAAGCTTGGTATGATAGACTTAAAGCGTTTCTTGTTAAACATGAGTATACCATGGGTATGGTAGACAATACACTCTTTACAAAGAAGAAAGGTCCTCACCTCATAATCGTACAAATATATGTTGATGACATTATATTTGGCTCAACTTGTCAAGAATTGTGTGATGACTTTGCCAAAATCATGCATGATGAGTTTGAAATGAGTATGATGGGAGAACTTAACTTCTTTTTAGGACTCCAAATTAAACAAATGGACGATGGTATTTTTTTTAGTTAATCTAAGTACGCTAAAGAAATGCTAAAGAAATTTGGATTAGAAGAATCCAGACCAATGAAGACCCCTATGACCTCGGATACTAAACTCACCATAGATGATGATTGTGAGTCGGTAGACAACACCAAATATAGAGGTATGATTGGTAGTTTGTTGTACCTAACGGCAAGTCGACCGGATATCATGTTTAGTGTTTGCCTTTGTGCTCGCTTCCAAGAGGCTCCCAAAACCTCTCACCTTGAAGCGGTTAAGCATATCTTCCGATACATTAAAGGCACTATACATTTAGGATTATGGTATCCTAAAGGGACCGGCGTAGAAACCATTGTCTACGCGGACTCGGATCATGCGGGAGACTATGTGGACCGGAAAAGCACTAGTGGAGTTTGTACCTTCATGGGTTGTTGTTTAACTTCTTGGTTCTCCAAGAAACAAACCGCTCTTACGATATCCACCACGGAAGCCGAGTATGTGAGTGCCGGTAAAGCATGCCAACAAGCTCTATGAATGAAGCAAGCGCTTGTTGATTACGGGATTTCTCTTGATGATGTTCCCATCATGTGCGATAATAAAGGCGCTATAGACCTAAGCAAGAATCCCGTGCAACATTCGCGAACCAAACACATAGAAATTAGACACCATTTCCTTAGAGATAATGTTCAAAAGGGGAACATTACTATCGAAAAGGTGCCCTCCGAGGACAACTTAGCCGATATCTTCACTAAGCCACTTAAGAGGGAACCTTTTTATTACTTGCGTCTAGGTCTAGGATTAATGGAACATCTTCCTTAAATTCTTTTCTTCTTGTGTGTTTTCTCCTACCACCTTGATTCCTTGAGTCTTTTAATATTCTTTTGAAAAATCTTCTCATCTTCTTTTCAAAACTCTCAAAGTCTCTTTCGAAAACGGTTGAGAAACTCGTTTAACATTGTTAATTCAATCTAAAAACGATTTTTCATAGATTCTCGCTATTAATATAGAGCTTACATAATTCATATGTATGATTCTCTCAAACAAAGCAAGAACAAGATTGAATCATGGAGGATCATTTTGTCATAAGGTCTTGTCTTACACACCTCCTACATTGATTTTATTTTTTTGTATTTTAGTCTAATCTCTATTTGGTAAGTTTGCATATACTTTTCTTGTCTATCTTAGCTTTTAAGCACATCCCTATGATAAGTTAGACTAGAAAAATAAGATTTGCTGAAAAATCTTTCTCCAAACACCAAACCCTGCTTCTGCAGGCGGTTCCATAAGTGAGCCGCGGTACCTTATTGATAAGGTACCGCCAACATAGATAAGGAACCGCCTACAGTGGCCTTCCTTTTCGGGTTTTTGTCTGAAACTCCATATTTGCTCCAACTTTTTTGAGAATCTTTGTTTCAAACCCTTTGACCACCCCAAAAGTACCCTAAGCCTTCCCTATTTAAACCATAAGCATTTTGCATTCTTCATATCCAAAATGTCTTTTTCTCCAAATGAAAGCCTTGAATCTCCTCCATTTTCTCCAATTGCTTTTAATCCAAACCCACCCAAGAACACTCTTAATCACATTTCTCCTACCAAGAATGTTGATTGTGGAACTTCCTTCCTTCCACCACCACCCTTTAGTGTTCTTCCTCCTTCTCATGATAATGTCATGCATCATGGAACATATTGTCATTGTTGTCAATATCAACATCTTGCTATGGCACACATCTATGAGGAGTTGAGCTACATTAAGAGTCTCTTAATCAAGCCTCCTCTTCATTTTGATTATGAGATCTCCAACAAGCCACCACCACCACCCTCCGCTATTACCTTGTCTTTCATATAAGCATTGGTTGCTTATCCTCAAGACACCAAATTCAAGCAAATCTTAGAATTCTAGAATAACTAGGATTAGATTTATGCTTTTGGCTTGTTTCCTTTTTTTTCTTTTCATACTTCCTTGTATGATGTTTCTTTAGTAACCTATCTTGGATCTTTGTCATTGTGTTTTCTTCTCTTTTAATTTTAATTTTTTTTGTGACCTATTGCTATATATTGTTGGTTGTTTCTTTTGTTCAACTAACCCTTCTATGTAGCTTGTCATCATATCTCGATTCCCCGGTGCCCCAAGCTAGGGCTAGTAAGCACCAAGGGGGAGTCTTTGCAAAGTCCGTTTCTTCAATACCGGCTTACGCAACCTTTTTGCTTCGACAAAGGGGGAGAAATGAATAAACTCGTCTTTGAAAATCTTGTTTTTTTTGTGTGATTGAGTTTATGTATTGTCGGAATCAAAAAGGGGGAGATTGTTAATGCAATAATGACTAAAAACGTTACTTGCATTTTTCGGTCTCGCTTAGTTTTGATTACGACAATATGTAAAAACAAGCATTTACGAAAACAACGAAAAACGAATTCTTGAGTTCAAGTATTTTTCATTTTACCCATTTTCACTTAAGGTATGGATAAACAAGTACTAACCTTAATCAAGTGATCAAGTGATTTAATCTTTTCTTAAAACTCACTTTTTATTAAATGTGACAAGTTTTTATTAAACTTTATTTTTAAGAAAATGTTTTATTAAATTAATTATTTGAAATTTGAAAATGGCATATTCTTATTCTGTTAAGAATATCCTTTCAGGATATTTTTATACCCAGATAAGACCTCCACCACTAAAGGACAAAAAGGAGCGGAGTCTAGTCCGGCGGTACCTTAGCGCCTAGGCGGTACCTTATCGATAAGGTACCGCGGGCTGTGATAAGGTACCGCGGGCAGAACTAGCCGTTCGCTCCTTTGTCCTTTAAATAGTTGGCCATTCTCAGCTTTTCACCTCACCTCTTTTGCACATTCATTTCCAGATTCAAACCCCTTCTTTAATCACTCAAATCTTTGATCATTTGTTTGATTATTACTTGTTTAAGAAGTGAATCTTGTTCTTCCATCTCTTCCTCTCCAAGTGCAAAGAGAAGAACACTATCCTAGTGAAGTGTTGAGTCCACCACCAAAGATCCATTGAAGATCAATTTTTATATACTTGTAGTTGTGTCATAGTTGTGAAGATCCAAGTAGTTGTGTCTATTTGGAAGTTGTGTATGTACTAAGTATAGTTGTGTAGATTGGTCCTAGCTACGATTAGGGCTCGACTTTAGCTTAGAGTCGGAAATTGGTTAAGCGACGTGTACGGTTTTCTCCACCATAAGGAGCTTGTTGTGTAGTGAACTCTCGAGTAAGGAGTACTCGAGGAGTGGAGTAGGAACGAGGAGTGAGCTTCGTTGCCGAACCACTATAAATCCTTGGTGTTCGGTTTGATCTTTCTTTACCCTTAACTCTTTACATTCCTTATTACTTTTTGCATATACATGTGTTAATATTAGATTAGCTACACTATTATTCTTTATTCTTTATGGATATATTTTTGTTAGTATTAGTTTAGCTACACTATCATTGTTCATATTTGTGCATAAGAAGATTTCACATATTTCCTCAAGCCTAAGTTTTTTGAAAAGGGATTTTTGGAAACCATATTTTAACAAGTAAATTTTAAGAAATTATTCAACCCCCCCTTCTAGTTTCTACACAACCGTTATGATTTGTGATGAATGTTACAACTTTATATGATTTGTGATGAATGTTACAACTTTATATTTCTTGAGTTGTTACAGTTTTTTTCTTTTGTTACAATTTATTGAGATGTGACTATATAACTTTGCATTGTATTATTTCCTAATTAAGAAATGTTTAATACTGAATTTTTTAAGACTACTAAATATAGAAAGGAGTTAAATCCTTTATAAAGTAGTAAGATACTTGTAAATTAATAGAAAGGAGCAAGTTTGTTTTGCAAATCAGACGGATACTTTTAAAGCTATGTGTATAACGATAAATAATTATGTATGCGAACTTC
This sequence comes from Glebionis coronaria, assembly GCA_025667525.1. Classification (NCBI taxonomy): domain Eukaryota; kingdom Viridiplantae; phylum Streptophyta; class Magnoliopsida; order Asterales; family Asteraceae; genus Glebionis; species Glebionis coronaria. The sequence continues at coordinate 603,113,791 of CM046878.1, read as the reverse complement.
TGGTTTTTATTGTGATCTTTAATTCAATATTAACGGGTTAAGTTTTGTTGTTATTGAATGAAAAAAGAAGTTTATGTGTAAAAAAAAGTTAAAGTTTGAATATTTTGAAGATTAAACACTAAGAGCATAGTGTGTGGTAGAGGAAGAAAAGTGGTGTTATAGCCAAAAGTGCTGTCACGTATGCTATGACACGAGAATAGGTATGGTATCATTTTTTGTGGGGTGTGGTAAGTTGAAAAAAAAACGATGCCAAATAACTAAAAAGTGATATGACGGGCAATGACGAAGCCAAGAAATTAACATGTGTGGCACAATTTTTTTTTACCCCAAAGTCCAACTTACAGATGATAAAAATTAGTACCAATTACACAACAAACACATACTAATTGTCTACCAAGCATCAATTTAACACACTGATTTAACAACAAACTAATCATATATTCATATTGTCACAATTACTGATTGAACACATTAATTTATATCAGTAGAGTTACATAATAATATAGGCCGTAATAAAAATAAAAGATTAAAATCATAATCTTACCAGACAAAGTAACTGAATAAGTTGTTCAAAAATTAGAAAAAGATCATTAAATTGTAGCAACTTCGTCAATCATCAAAACACATCAAAGATTAGATCTTAATTTCTCATATCGTTTGCTTTGTTTTATGTTTTAGGCTTTTTAGTCACAAATAACAATTGAGAACCCGAATAGTTGTATAATAAATATGGGCTATAAACCTACAACTGAGAATAACTAGAATGGACTGTAAAATTTGTTTAAAAGAAGACTGTAAAATAAATTAGTTAGAAATGTTGAATTGGATACCAATCTCTGTTAAAAAAAATAAAAAAATTTGGATATTAGTCAAAACTAATAAATGTGTGCAACACACTATTCTTAACCATACACATGAACACAATTGAAAATAGAATATTGAAATATGGATTTTTCTATCTTGTGCTTTAGGGACACATGGTAAGAAGGGTTAAAGTATACACACGGTCCCACAGAAAAATACACAAAGATTCACATTTTACAAATTCCTGTGTACTTTTCTGTGGGATCCTATGTACTTTTTATATATTTTAACCCTTCTTATCATGTGCCCCTAGGGCACAAGATAAAAAAATTCCAATATACACACTTCCTATGGTCGAACCAAATGTGGCATGTGCCACATGTAGCCAAGCTTTGGCTCCGCCAATGATGACGGGTTCACATATACATCATTTTAATAGTTTTAAAAAACTCATAACGCCAATTTCTGTACGACGCCACAACGATGGCATGAAGGTGGGGTGTGGTGAGCCATCAGTTTCTTAGGCTGGTAAGCCATGACGCGAGCTATGATACCACCATACCGTGAACTCTTTGATAATACTGCATTCACACGCCATACAATACTAAGACTTTTTAATATTGTGGAAACATTTTAGAAAAGCATTTAACGTTAGAGTTGACTAACTTTAACCTTCATTAAAACTTATTAAACATTAATAGTTTATACATTAAATGCAATAAATGCAACTACATTAAAAATCGTATATGGCATTATATGTAAAAGATCATTATAGTTTTTTGGTATTCCTCATGCTCTTAAACATACAATTATCATAAACCCATAATTAGGTACTAAATTGAAAGTAGTATCATTCATTTATATATTTATGATTTGTATGATCAAAACATATAACTGAAAGCAGTAATCATTATCCACAACAACATTGGCCAAAATCTTTAAAATAAGAATTCCCACGACAATAACTGTGTTTAAATTCTCTCCCTTGGCATTGCTGATTGCATACTTCCGAAGATTCGTCACCGTCTTTGCACGGAAAATCAATACAGAAAAGTGATGCCTTAGAATCTATAAAAAATAAAACAAAAACTCGGTTGGATGCAATGAGAAGAATATATAAGTAACACCACTTTATTACTAATAAATAAATTAAGGTTGTTGATGTAAAATAATGAATTACCATAATAAGCTTCAGTATGCATAAGGTTGGATGCAATGAGAAGAGCAAAAACGAGCATAAATTTTATAGCATCCATGTCTTTGTGTTTTTGATCTAGTTTGGAGCACAATTATATACAGCAAGCATGTTGCTTAAGTTTGTAAAGGGAGATTATTGTGTTTAATATAAGTTTTTGTAATAAAGTTTTAATGTTTGTAAAGGGAGATTATTCTTTAATATTTTTAATAAAGTCTACTTATAAAGGGAAATTAATGTGTCTTTATTACTGTAATTTGTAAAGAAATTTTACTTACGAGGTGCTCAAGCTCGTGTGTTGCACACGGGTTTGATTTAGTTGTTTTAGATGGATTTTTTTGTGTCTTTTTGATCATCATTATGGTTTTTCATTTGATAGTAAGTTGTTTATCATTTAAAAAATTACGCAAGGTAATGTAAGGTTACATTCTTTCCTTGGATATTATGGTTTAGATTTATTTTTTATGTAAAATTTGTAAATATTCATATCTATCTTTTATTTAGAATACATCAATTTAGGAAAGTATCTTTTATGTTTTTATTATTTATCGTGTTGTTCAACTTGTGAAACAAGCTATTATGTTTTATTCGGTGTATATATATCAAACCATTTATCAATGATAGAAATTCAATCAAATTAAATAAGCAATCAGTGTTTAATATTCTCTTCTCTCGTTCTTAAGGAGCAAGCACTGGCTAAAAGTGGTGTTTTGTCCCGATGCAACCCAAGAGGGTCGTATCAATTGGTACTTTCATTGAGAGATCTTGTTGAGAGGGCATTCGATTTAGGGTTCCAATAGAAAAATGGGTACTGTTAACGGGCAATGTTCATCGGGTACTGTTCATCAGCAATTTTTTTTACTTTTTTCCGATTTACTATTTATGGCATCGGGCACTAGCGATCGAGACACAATATCTACGCTTTTACAGATGGGTGCGATGGTCGAATATCAAAGCAAGTTTGTGATACTTGCAAATTGGGTAACATGGATCTCTACAAACTTACTTCAGTGTTTTTATTTCTCTAGCCTTAAAGTGTCATTACAATAGGAACTGTGGATGTCAAGGCCTACAACTTTAGGAGAAACTTTCTATTTAGCCCGTATCACCGAGGATCATTTTGGTGCAATTACATAAAAAGAAAAAGAGTAGGTGGTTGTTGGTGAAACATAGCTTGTGGTTGGTGAATTGCAACCTAATCTTGGTGAATCACATCTTGTGGTTGGTGAGTCGCAGCTTACGGTTAGTGAATCGCAACCTGTTGTTAGTGAATTGTAGTCTATTGTTGGAGAACCACAACTTATTGTTGGGGAATCGCAACCTATGGTTGGTGAATCATATCTTGAGGTTAGTGAATCACGGCTTGTTAGTGATGAATCAAGGCTATGTGGTTTGTTACATTTGAATGGAAGAAGTGTAAAATAAGAATCTAAAAATTGTTATTACTCGAGCCAAAGAATAAGTTGAAAGACAGAGTACAAATGTTTAGGGAACGTTTCAAGATTTAGGATTCTGGAATCAAGAGTTTTTTTTAAGACATCACCTTGAGGGAAAAGTGAATTCGGAGTGGTGAATTGATAGGTGTGAAAACACCCATCCTTTACCACTTAATTCTGGCTAAAACGAGACCAAAACACGTATTTAATATCATTTGTTTGGAATTATGCGTGGTTTTTGTGTTTATTGTATTTTCAGAGTCAACCGGATGAATATTGAAGAAAACATGGATTGCACGGGTTTTATCGAGGAAAAAGACTCAAGACGAAGTCTATTGTCCAAGAGATGCAAAAGATTTGAAGTCATTGTGCCTATTTGAAGATTTATCGAAGAATAGAGCCAAAGATGGAAGATTCATATATGTCGAAGAACTCGAGTCTATTAAACAAAAGATTATAAGACGAGTTAGAATTATTCACCGACACTTCTAAAAATCCAAAGTCGGAAACGTTTATTTAAAGAAGCGTGAAGACCAAGGAAGAAGGAAGAAAAGAAGCCCGATACCAAAGCCCATTCACAAGCCCATTCCACACGCCTATATATATGGCCTTACTTCACAAAAAAATGACACTTAGTTCTTTAGGTAGTTTTTAGATTTTCATTTTTCTCTCTAGTTTTAGAGAGAGAAAGTTCTAAACTTTCTCTCACTAGTTTTCTTCTTTTTCTATTTCAAGATCAAACCTTTGTATTATTTTTCATTAATCTAGTTTAGTTCCAAGCTTTTAATCTTTAATCTCATCCTTCCTTTCTTTGATCTTGATTGATTTTGGTACAAATCTCGTATGATCCGTGTTGTTCATCAATGATTTTGTGCTTAAAAAGTTAATTTTTTTATGTTTTCCTAAGTTTCTACACAAATAAGCTTTGAGATCCTTGTGCTTATTGGCTTATTTGTTAGTTTTGCTTATTTAATTTTTAAAGTTTTCTCAAAAAGTTTGTCTTTTTATCATTTGATTTAAATTTTTGCTTATTTGAAGTTTAGATAAATTGTTATTTGAGCTTATTTAATCCGGTTCTTTATAGATTCGAGCTAGTATTTGGTGTTGGCTTATTTCCATAGCTTATCATCCTACTTAATTTTCGGAACAACATCATTTTCGGAAAGGGTAAAGCCCTTTTCCGACTCTGTATTCCGACCAGTATCCCCCCCTTCATTCCGATCACCCGATCGGAAAAGGGTTTCACAGATTCCGATTGCTGCCTGTTTTCATATTCCGATTGTAACAATTTTTTGAATATTCCGATTACACCATTTTGTCCATTATTCCGATCACCATCATTTGCCCTATATTCCGATTGTACTCATTTTCGTATTCCGATTGGCATGATTTTCAAGTATTCCGATTAGTGTAGTTTGGAACATTCCGATTGCTCCTTTTTGTCATTATTCCGATCACCATTCTCCTCAACATTCCGATCATCAGATCGGAATACATTCCGATTGCACCTTTTTAGATTATTCCGATTGAGTTGTTTTGATATATTCCGATCTTACTTTCTTTTAGTACTTTCCGACTAAGTTCATATTTTTGCAAAGTTTTCAAGTGTTAAGTTTTATTAGATGTTCAAGTATTCTAGCATTTATCTTTAAACTCGTCTTTTTAAGGTTAATCTATTAAAGCTTTAATTTTACTCTTCGACACTTACTTGTTGCTATTAGTTTAAAATAGATAAACAAATCATCACCTTTTTATTAACCAAGAACAAATCATTCCACTTAGAGCCAAGATCAATTCGAGGAGATACCGAGAACCTAAATCCGAACCCATAGCAAAACAAAGTATCAAATGGCGCCGCTGCCGACTCTTCTCGATAAGATCAACAGTTTTTTGTGAGAACTTGGATTTTGGGATCCGTTCACCGTGAACGTTACTTTTTCATAAAAAATTTCAAAAACCCTAAAAATATAAAATTTTCAAAAATCCTAAAAAGAAAAAAAAGCATAAAAACCAAAAATATTTTTGCTTTGTTTTTGCCTTGTTAGTTCTTTTGCAGGTGCATGCGTACACGATCAACGTCTTATCAAGAGCCCGAGCCTCTCGAAGACTTAGACATGGCCGGTGTACAAAACAACAACAATAACCCACCTCAAAACAATAATAATAACAACAACAATGTGCCTCTACCGGATAATCGCCCGATGATTGAACTTCTGCAAGCTCATGTAGACGGCAACAATGATCCAATTGTCATACCCGCGTTTGCAGCCAACAACTATGAGCTCAAATCCGGCTTTATCCAGATGGTCTCTGCTCAACCATTCTTGGGGCGTACCATTGATGATCCACATGACCACATCAAGAGATTCCTGCAACTCACGAATACGGTCAAATTCAATGGTGTTCCACAAGAGGTAATCCGTTTACAACTTTTTCCCTTTTCTTTAGAGGGACAAGCCCGGCATTGGCTTGCTAAGGAACCGCCACAGAGTATTCTTACGTGAACGGATTTGGAGACCAAGTTTATCAACTACTTTTTCCCACCCTCTCGTACTACCGCTTTGCGGAATGAAATTATCAATTTTGAACAAAAGTACGATGAGTCTTTTAGTGAATCTTGGGACCGTTTAAAAGATCTTTTAAGAAAATGCCCACAACATGGTTTTACCAAAGTGCACCAAATTAACACTTTTTATAATGGTTTAAGCATGAATAACCAAGATTCACTAAACAGTGCCTCGGGGGGTAATCTTTTGGCTAAGACTTCCAATGCTGCTTGGGATATCATTGAGAATAAGTCTCGTGTGCAAACCAAGAGTGTGCGGACCAATGTCGCTAGTGCTAGTACTAGTGACAGCGACAAGCGAATTGACAAAATCACTGCGCTTCTTGAATCGCTTGCTACCCAAAACGCCAGCAACACCAACAGCATCAACGCTAGAAACGCTAAAGACGCTCAAGTCAATACTGTTAGCCAACCATGTGAGATATGCGGGGGTCCTCACTCTTACACCACTTGTACCGCCACCCAAGACTACCCTTCAGAGAATGTGAATGTAGCATATGGTACCTATCCTCAACCCGCTTATCAAGCTCGTCCTCAAGGTGACCGAAACCTGCTTAGCAACCGCTCCAACAACTATCTCTCACCACCCGGTTCTACTCCTAACAACCCAAACTAACAACAAAACCTCAACCACCCTCCTCAACAACAACAACAATCTCGTGGACCATACATACCACCTCACAAACAACAACATCCACCTCAAAGAAACAACCAAGTTTACCAGCAACCTGCTTATCAACCACCCGCATACAATGCTCCTTCCAACCAACCCACCGCATTACACCAATACATTGGAACCTACATGAGGACTAACGATGTGATCGTGGACAATCTCCAACAGGAAGTGCGCAACTTGAAAGCAGACCTGGTGAAACAAGGGAACGATCTGAGAGCTGACATGAGAAACACTTTGGATAGTCAAACGAATGACTTAAAAAACATGATGGATAGTTTCTTCCAAGGTAATCAACCCTCTTCTTCGGGTACTCTTCCGAGTAACACCGTTGCGAATCCAAGAGGGGAGATGAAAACAATCACCACTCGTAGTGGCAAAGGTACGAAGGAACCCGAGCTTCCTATACCTCCACCGGTGATTGTGACTAAGGAGAACGAGTCACCTGCTCCTATTCCCCAACCTTCTACTTCCCCAATTTCTCCACCTCTTACTTCTACCCCTCCTCCACCCAAGGATGTGAGTGATCCTTCGATCCCAAAGCTTTCCTCTTCTTCCGATATACCTTATCCATCTAGGTTGAGGAAAGAGAAGCTCAAAAGCAAGGATGATATTCAGGTTACGAACTTTCTTAAAATGTTCAAACAATTGAATTTCAACATCTCCTTCGCTGAGGCTCTCGCTCACATGCCTAAGTACGCGAAAATGTTCAAAGATCTTCTTAGCGACAAGGAGAAGCTTCTTGATATTGCTAACACCCAACTTAATGAGAATTGCTCTGCAGTGCTCTTAAGGAAATTTCCAACCAAGCTTGGTGATCCGGGTCGTTTCTTAATCACTTGTAACTTCCCGGGAGTAGAGAATTGCATGGCCCTAGCTGATCTAGGTGCCAGTATCAACTTAATGCCTTTAAGTGTGTGGAAGCAATTATCTCTCCCTGAGCTAGTCCCCACCAAAATGACTCTGGAATTAGCTAACCGTACGGTTGCTTATCCAGTGGGGATAGCCGAAGACGTCTTTGTAGGAGTCGACAAATTCACTTTTCCTGCCGATTTCATTGTCGTTGACTACGACATGGACCCTCGTGTGCCATTGATCGTTGGTCGTCCATTCTTGAGGACCGGTCGCACTCTCATCGATGTTGAAGCCGGTGAGCTTATCATGAGAGTGGGAGACGATAAAATTGTCTTCAACATGGGAAAGTTGTCTAAACAACCTTCTTCCAACGAGAGTGTTAATTGTATTGACGTTCTGGATGAGGCTTGTGAAGAACACTTTATTGATGCTTGTAAAAATATTCCTACCTCTCTTCCCAATGTTGAGACCGTTTCCTCTATTGATTCATCACTGTCTCTCTTTGGAGAAAGTGATTTCTTTTGGAAAGATCTTGAAGCCACCATGGGAGATCTGAACTTAGCAAATAACGATTCTCCCAACGATTGGGACGAATACATGCATTTCTTTGAAAACCTTCTCAAAGAGGACAATCTTTCTCCACCATCTCCCACGGTTATTGCTATCGATGCTCCGACTTTGAAAACGCCTCCCATCGAAAATCCTCCGGATTTAGAACTTAAGGAGTTGCCGCCCCATCTCGAGTACGTGTTCCTTGAAGAAAACAAGAAGTCGCCTGTCATCATCGCGAAGGACTTGAAAGAAGAAGAAAAATCTCGCCTCATCGCCGTGCTTAAAGATCATAAGAAGGCAATTGCTTGGAAAATTTCCGATATCCGCGGAATTGATCCGAACTTTTGTACTCACAAGATTCTCATGGAAGATGACTTCAAACCTGCAATCCAGAGCCAAAGAAGGGTTAATCCTAAAATTCATGACGTCATCAAACAAGAGGTTATCAAACTTCTAGATGCCGGCTTGATTTACCCTATTTCGGATTCGCCGTGGGTAAGTCCCGTCCATTGTGTGCCCAAGAAGGGCGGAATAACCGTTGTTTCCAATGAACACAACGAGTTGATTCCCACTCGTCTCGTTACTGGGTGGAGAGTTTGTATTGATTATCGCAAGCTCAATGATGTCACGAGAAAAGACCACTTTCCTCTTCCTTTCATGGATCAAATGCTCGAGCGTCTAGCTGGTAATGACTATTACTGCTTCTTAAGCGGTTTATCCGGGTATTTTCAAATTCCCATCGATCCCAAGGACGAAGAAAAGACCACATTCACTTGTCCCTACGGAACATTTGCTTACAAACGCATGCCTTTTGGTTTATGTAATGCTCCTGGGACATTCCAAAGGTGTATGATGGCTATATTCCATGACATGGTGGAAGACACTATGGAAGTATTCATGGATGATTTCTCGGTTTATGGCAATTCTTTCTCTGCGTGCCTTGCCAATTTAGAACGTATGCTTAAGCGGTATGAAGACACTCGCCTTGTTCTTAATTGGGAAAAATGCCATTTCATGGTAAAAGAGGGCATCGTGCTAGGACACAAAATTTCCAAAGCCGGTCTTGAAGTGGACTGTGCTAAAGTCGATGTTATCGCTAAGTTGCCTCCACCTTCAACCGTGAAGGGTGTGAGAAGTTTCCTTGGTCATGCGGGCTTCTACCGTCGATTTATCAAAGATTTTTCTTAAATCGCTCGCCCGATGACCCACCTCTTGGAAAAAGATACTCCTTTTATCTTTTCCAAAGAGTGTATCAAAGCCTTCAACTCGCTTAAGGATAAGCTAACTAAGGCACCCGTCTTGGTTACCCCTAATTGGGAGCTTCCCTTTGAGTTGATGTGCGATGCTAGTGACTTTGCTATTGGAGCGGTTTTGGGACAAAGAGTGAACAAACACTTCCAACCAATCCATTACGCTAGCAAGACAATGACGGGGGCACAATTGCATTATACGACAACCGAAAAAGAGCTTTTAGCTGTTGTCTATGCTTTTGAAAAATTCCGCCCCTATCTTGTCCTTTCCACCACAATCGTTTACACCGATCATTCCGCGTTGAAGTACTTGTTGACTAAGCAAGATTCCAAACCAAGACTTCTTCGCTGGGTTTTGCTACTCCAAGAATTTAAAATCGAAATTCGCGATAAGAAAGGAGCTGAAAACCTAGCCGCGGATCATCTCAGTAGACTTGAGGATCCTTACCAAGGGGATCATCCGAACAAAGAAATCAATGATTCTTTTCCCCTGGAGACCTTAATGTCTATCAACTCGACTGCTGATGAAACCCCGTGGTTTGCGGACATTGCAAGCTACTTGGCGGGTGGAATTCTCGTTGACGGGTTAACATCCCAGAAAAAGAAGAAGTTCTTTAACGACATTAAGACTTACTTTTGGGATGACCCGTATCTATTCAAACAATGTGCCGACTTGATTATTCGCCGATGTGTTGATGGACCGGCAGCTTTGGAAATCCTTGACGCTTGCCACAAAGGACCCACCGGTGGTCACTTTGGTCCTAACTACACTGCCAAAAAAAGTGTTTGAATCGGGATTTTATTGGCCCACCATTTACCGTGATGCTCACGTGATGGTTAAACATTGTGATTCTTGCCAAAAACAAGGCAAGATCATATATAAAGACGAGATGCCTCAGAATTTCATTCAAGAATGTGAAATCTTTGATGTTTGGGGTATCGACTTTATGGGGCCATTCCCTTCTTCTAAAGGAAACAAATACATCCTTGTAGCCGTTGACTACGTCTCCAAATGGGTTGAATCCAAAGCTTTACCCACTAATGACGCAAGGGTGGTTTGTAACTTTTTGAAATCGCTATTCGCTAGATTCGGTGTGCCTCGTGCCATTATTAGTGACCGCGGGACTCATTTTTGCAATGACCAATTCGCAAGAGTCATGGCTAAGTACGGTGTAAATCATCGTCTTTCCACCGCCTACCACCCACAAACTAATGGCCAGGCTGAAATCTCTAACCGAGGATTAAAGCGAATTCTGGAAAGAACCGTGGGAGAGCATCGTGCCTCATGGGCTGATAAACTTGATGATGCTTTGTGGGCTTTTCGTACCGCATACAAGACTCCGATTGGTTGTACACCATATCGTCTCGTGTACGGGAAAGCGTGCCACCTCCCCATTGAGTTGGTGCACAAGGCTTACTGGGCCTTGAAGTGGGCTAATTTTGATATCAACAAAGCCGGTGACCTACGCAAGATCCAACTCAATGAGCTGAATGAACTTCGGAATAAGGCTTATGAAAATTCTTTGATCTATAAGGAAAAGACTAAGCTCATTCACGACTCTAAGATTAAGAACCGAGAGTTCCAAGTTGGAGACAAAGTTTTACTCTTTAACTCTCGGTTGAAAATCTTTTCGGGCAAGCTAAAATCTCGTTGGTCCGTTGCCCAAATTTTTCCATATGGTACTCTCGAGCTCGCTCAACCTAATGGACCTAATTTTAAGGTGAATGGCCAACGAGTGAAGTTGTACTTTGGTGAGGACATCTCTCACGAGATGATTCCATCCCTCACCACGTTCCCCATGAACTAATTTTGGGTCGAGTCAGGCTCGTGACTCGGTTATAAAAAACAAGCGCTCCTCGGGAGGCAACCCGAGTATCTATCCTTTTATGTTTTAACCTCCTAAGTGTAGGGGGACCTATATAGGTGTTTGTATTTGTGTGGTGAGGTGATTACAGGGATAAGTGCACTCTTGGAATCTCTGAAGAACCGTGCTCCCGTGGTATCCGAAATCCGGTTCTATCTCTCAACTATCGTGATTCAATTTTCTTCATACTCACATTTGAAATTGATCACGTTAGTCGTCTCTTCCTTAACTTGATTTAACCAACGTGCACAATGTCATAAGTGTAGGGGAGATTTTTCCCACATGCTTAAACATTGAGGACAATGTTTATCTTAAGTGTAGGGGGGACTTCTATCGAAGTTTTAAGTGGACTTTTCCATGAAAATGCCTTCATTTAACCGGAAAATCATCTTTTTCAGCATTTTTCAAATTTTTAATTAACTTTGGCCATTTAGTCGCAATTTTTAAATTTTTATCGTTGCTTTCATATGTATATATCCCGCAATAAAGTGGTGTAGCTAGTTTAGAAGCCTTTGACATATTAGGCCCGTTACGATTATTTTGACTCAACCCGAATAGACTTATCTAAGTTTACTCTAGCTAGTATCCTTAACCATGTAGACCTTAATTGGTTTATTAGGCTAAGCATCCACGAGTCTCATTACTTGAGATTTTAAATTATGGAGAACGAGAAATGATAGAGTCAATTATAAGTCGGTATTCCTGCATAAGCTCACTTGGTGTAATTATTTGCCTATTCTCCCATCACTTGCTAATAATTTATCTGCAATAAGTAAGGTCGTACGATTTGAAAAGTTACTTAGCTTCTAGCCCAAGATCGTTTAAAAGTTGCTTGGTAATGATAAGAGTTCATAGCCAAGGCATAACTTATGAAGCGGGGCGCGAAGATTGGCGAGTCCGAAAAGGCCCTAACAAGGCATGAGGATTTAATTTTATTGTTGAAGATCCAAAGTGATGTGAAAAGCATTATTCCCAAAATCAATATGAAGGATCAAGACTCACGACGAAAAGCAATCAACTCCCATAAAGATCATGGAGAAGTCTATCTGAAAAGACCCTAACAAGGTATGAGGATAAATAGATCCAAGTCCGAAAAGGAGGCGGATCGTTGTATCTCAAAATCCCAATTAGAGATTGAAGAATTAATCATGAAGTCTTGGTCAACAAAGTTGGAGTACCCCTCAAAAGTCTCCAAGTGAAGAAACTCTATAACGAAGAGAAGACCATTATCTCAAGAACGTCTCTCAAGATATGAAGTATGAAGTACATGCCAAATATCGTCCCGAGAAAGGTCTCAAATCGTGAACCAAGTTATGCCAAGATATGAACTTTTTGATATCCCGAGAAGCAGTTTTAAGAGATTTTGTCCTTTAGCTAACTATTGATCAAATCATCCTACTTTGCTTTCAGCCTAAATAAATTATCGAAATAAGTCCAAAAATGCATCTTCATGATCATTCTAAGACAAAAATAAAATATAAGAGATACACCTAGGAATAAGGGAGTTTAAGCATTTAATTAAGCCATGTGTGTAAGTGTTTGAATTGCTAACTTATAATAACAATGATCTCGTTTTTAAGCTTAGTTTGGGGAACGTGAAACTTGAGGGTGATAAATCTTCGCAGCACCGAAGCCCTAATGTAAGTCCTCGATCTCTTTGCGAGTTATTTCCACGTAGCTATTTTCTATCCTTTTGCTTACATTAAAGTTTTAATTTCTCTTAGTACTTTAATTTTTGTTTAGTAGTCTGTTAATAAGGCCAAGGTTGATTGATTATGAGAAGAGTGTAAAATTGCTTTATCGCTAAGCATTGCATGAGGGCATGGCAATGGTTAAGTGTAGGGGATTTGATAGGTGTGAAAACACCCATCCTTTTACCACTTAATTCTGGCTAAAACGAGACCAAAACACGTATTTAATATCATTTGTTTGGAATTATGCGTGGTTTTTTGTGTTTATTGTGTTTTCAGAGTCAACCGGATGAATATTGAAGAAAACATGGGATTACACGGGTTTTATCGAGAAAAAAGACTCAAGACGAAGTCTATTGTCCAAGAGATGCAAAAGATTTGAAGTCATTGTGCCTATTTGAAGATTTATCGAAGAATAGAGCCAAAGATGGAAGATTCATATATGTCGAAGAGCTCGAGTCTATTAAACAAAAGATTATAAGACGAGTTGGAATTATTCACCGACACTTCTAAAAATCCAAAGTCGGAAACGTTTATTTAAAGAAGCGTGAAGACCAAGGAAGAAGGAAGAAAAGAAGCCCGATACCAAAGCCCATTCCACACGCCTATATATATGGCCTTACTTCACAAAAAAAATGACACTTAGTTCTTTAGGTAGTTTTTAGATTTTCATTTTTCTCTCTAGTTTTAGAGAGAGAATGTTCTAAACTTTCTCTCACTAGTTTTCTTCTTTTTCTATTTCAAGATCAAACCTTTGTATTATTTTTCATTAATCTAGTTTAGTTCCAAGCTTTTAATCTTTAATCTCATCCTTCCTTTCTTTGATCTTGATTGATTTTGGTACAAATCTCGTATGATCCGTGTTGTTCATCAATGATTTTGTGCTTAAAAAGTTAATTTTTTTATGTTTTCCTAAGTTTCTACACAAATAAGCTTTGAGATCCTTGTGCTTATTGGCTTATTTGTTAGTTTTGCTTATTTACTTTTTAAAGTTTTCTCAAAAAGTTTGTCTTTTTATCATTTGATTTAAATTTTTGCTTATTTGAAGTTTAGATAAATTGTTATTTGAGCTTATTTAATCCGGTTCTTTATAGATTCGAGCTAGTATTTGGTGTTGGCTTATTTCCATAGCTTATCATCCTACTTAATTTTCGGAACAACATCATTTTCGGAAAGGGTAAAGCCCTTTTCCGACCCTGTATTCCGACCAGTAGCCCCCCCTTCATTCCGATCACCCGATCGGAAAAGGGTTTCATATATTACGATTGCTGCCTGTTTTCATATTCCGATTGTAACAAGTTTTTGAATATTCCGATTACACCATTTTGTCCATTATTCCGATCACCATCATTTGCCCTATATTCCGATTGTACTCATTTTCGTATTCCGATTGGCATGATTTTCAAGTATTCCGATTAGTGTAGTTTGGAACATTCCGATTGCTCCTTTTTGTCATTATTCCGATCACCATTCTCCTCAACATTCCGATCATCAGATCGGAATACATTCCGATTGCACATTTTTAGATTATTCCGATTGAGTTGTTTTGATATATTCCGATCTTACTTTCTTTTAGTACTTTCCGACTAAGTTCATATTTTTGCAAAGTTTTCAAGTGTTAAGTTTTATTAGATGTTCAAGTATTCTAGCATTTATCTTTAAACTCGTCTTTTTAAGGTTAATCTATTAAAGCTTTAATTTTACTTTTCGACACTTACTTGTTACTATTAGTTTAAAATAGATAAACAAATCATCACCTTTTTATTAACCAAGAACAAATCATTCCACTTAGAGCCAAGATCAATTCGAGGAGATACCGAGAACCTAAATCCGAACCCATAGCAAAACAAAGTATCAGGAATGTTACGCCAGGCTTTGATAGGGTTGGGCTAAAGGGGCGACTATTATTTATGTTAGGATTGGGGTTTTTTGGTTTTATAAATACCGTTATTGTTATGAATGTAATCAATCAAGCTAAACATCAAAATATCTTTAGTTTTAGTTCTTAAGAAACAAACACGCACTTGAAGTGATGATATCTATCCTGATACACCCTAACTAGGTCGTATCAACTTGTCTTATGAGTCTTATTATATATAGAGTTACCATAATGCCAACTTTTATGCTCTAATTTTAATTATGGGTATGTAGGATTGATCTAAATAACATGTCAGCTCCGAGTTTAATTGCTTTAAGTTTTAAGAACGTTTAATTTTTTTTACTATTATCTATCGTGAACTCTTTTAATTATTAAATAGAGTTTTAACGTTTTCTTAAGATGGTTTAATCTTTAACTTCAAATTATTAGATAAACTGGATAACTTTTCTTTTAGTCGAGTCCACATATATATGGCAGTCAACTGAGTCAAAATACTGTAATCACATCAGTTGTAGGTTGACCCGTTCATTGTTTCCTTACTCGTTAGAAAATAAATTATTACTAAAGTACGATAAGAAAGCAGAATTTTAAATATGAATTATACATATACAGATGTTATTAAACAATACTAGCATGGTACGAGCGTAATACGACGACTAATTTTTAACGATGTAAAATTAAAACATACAACAAATTTACTTCAACACTCGAAACAATAGCATTCATGATGTTTTCATATTTAATTTCAATAATATTTGGATCATTATTGTCAACGCTATCCGAATTCATATAGTGTAGGGATGGCAACGGGTCGGGTTCGGGTCGGGTTTTAATGAACCCGTATCCGCACGCGTTTATAATATCCACACCCGCATCCGCCCCAATACCCGACGGGTACCCGATTACTGTTACCCAACGGATTTTCGGTTTTTACCCGCGGGTATCGGGTATCCACAATTAAATTTTTTTGGACATAATTGTACATATAAAGTTAAAAAACAACCAATGAAAAACAATAAAAATACCCTAATATAATTTTTTAAGTTTTTATAAGATGAATAAATACTAATTCAGTATCATATCATGCGATTTAATTTATCGAATAAATCATTGTTTTATCTAAAGTTACAAAATCGAAATATGCTTGATCAAAAACATTTTAATGCATACAAAATGTAACTAATATAAGCATTTCATTTGTTTAATAATCTTCGTCTACTAATTCGCACAAATTCAAAAATTATATAAAATAAAAATAAACAATATGTATTTTGGTAAACGGGTACGTATACGGGTAAACGGGGCGGGTATTACTAAAACCCGAACCCGAACCCGTACCCGCGAAAAATAAAATATCTCAAACCGAACCCGCAGCCAAACCCACCAACCCGAATCCGAACCCGACCCAATAGGTTCGGGTTTCGGTTTTCTCCATCGGTTTCGGGTGCTTTTACCATCCTAATATAGTGTGATGTGTTTAAGATGAAAACTATGGAAATGGCTAATTGATACGAATATCATCGCAAATTACTTTTAGAATCTTAAGTACGGAGTTTTTTATAGTCAAAAGAAAAAAAAAATAGTTAAAATGTTAAATTATAAGTTAAACTTACTAATATTTATAAATTTTATGTATAATTTGTTTTAGATTTAAGTTCATTTGTATACCAAACTTTATATAGATATCAAGGGAGTAATCTCTATCACTCATCTCCATCTTAATCTCACGGATAAAATTAAACATAAAACTTATTTCCCTTTTTTTTCAAACATTAATATCTTTTAAACCGTGAATCGTTATACGAAAAAAAATATACCATTACGACGAGCATTTAATTATCTTTCTACAGATATGCTATATGATATGCTTTCGACAATTTTTTTTTTCGTTTTTTTCCGTAGTCTATCATATATGATATTAAATATCATATATGATAGTAACACTGGTACCATATATGATATAACTTATCATATATGATATAAACCAATATCATATATGATTCGATAATAATTTGTAACATAGCACTAATATCATATATGATGAAACACTATTATCATATATGATATTTCACGCAAATTTAAAAAAACGAAAAAAAAGACGAAATTTTTTTCTTCAAAAGTATATCATAATGCATATCTGTAGAAAGCTTATTAAATGCTCGTCGCGATGGTATATTTTTTTTCGTTTAACGCTTAACGGTTTAAGAGATATTTAAATTCTAAAAATAAGTGAAATAATTAAATACTTTTAATCTTATCCATTAGATGTGGTTGAGATGGATGGTGGGGATGAGTCCCTTGATATCCAAGATAAATATGGTATCCAAAATAACTCTCCTCTAGTAAGATAATTTTTGTAACTACAAATACATTATAATGTTTTACTAACTTTTAAGAATCATTTTTCAATTTTCATTATATAAAAGAGCGGTGTTGTGCAAATGGGCCGGGATATGTAGGTACTTTGCTTATTTGCTTGATTAGCTCTTATCTATACTACTATATAAAGCATTTGAGATCTTCTAAAAATAGAAAGGCTGAAAATTAAGACTTTTTTACCTACTAAATAAAGCAAGTTGTTGATATACTCATCAACATGATATAGTGTAACATTTTCTAACAACCTTTGTAACAAACTTTTCTAACAACCTTTTGTAACAACATTTTTTCTTTTAAATTAAAAAATCTTTTTATTTATTTATTATTTTTATAAGCTAATTTCACTATATTTTTTAAAATTTTATGCTTTTTAATTCGATATCTTGATATATATTTTTATTAACTTTTAGTCTTTTTAATTTTAGTGGGTTTTTTAGTTCGATTTTTAGAACTTTAGAATGAGTAAGAGACTAATATTTGTTAGTCTCAAAATTCATTATTAGGTACCCGCCGCCGCATTACGCGGGTACTATTCTAGTATACAAACAAAAGCTACTTCAAGCCCACCTGCTTATTGGTTTGGCAGTTCATACACCCTATAGTCACCAATCACCATTACCAGAGACGGAGCTAATCCGTATTAGGGGAGCTCAAAATTTGTTTCTGATAATACCATATAAGTTTTTGTTTTAAAATATGGGTATTTGGTAGTAACATACAATTACCATGTCTACTTGTGCCATGAAAATATGGATATCTGCCCCAAAAATATAAAATTTATTAAAAATACAACAAATAAAGTACACTGACACAGTCAAGTGTCAACCAATATCTTGTGACCCATATTCCTACGGCTCTTTCTTCATTTTACTTTCACATATCATATCTAACACCCCCAAAAATGCTATGCGCAGCGGAACTATAACATTTGGGTGCTAGGCAGTTATCATCACACACAAGATATATCAAACGACTCAAAGAGACATAAAAGTTTTAACATAAACTAAACATTGTTAAAAACATACAAGTCTACGGTTTTCCAAATCCCAAGATGATACAACACAGAGTTAGCGTTTTGGTCCCCACGAATCTCAACCCCAAAAGATACATTTTCGTTAACATGACAGAAAATTAAAAGTGTTCAAGTTAAATAATGGGTGGAAAACAAGTAGACACCAAGCCACACACAACTCCCATCCTTTGCATGCTCCATGCTATATTTTATCGATTACCTGAAACACATGCTAAATTGGGTCAACAAATAATGTTGAGTGGAATTCATAGGTTTTACAATCTCATTTTTGAACATATGTGTTATAAAAATCAATCACGATCATTCATAGAATTGTCGATCAAACAATCTATTATCAAGGTTATGAAAATTGTGTTTAAGCTCATGACACTAATCCGTTAACTCAATCACCCGCGTATAATTACCGGCGTGATTAAGATGAAACCATTGCCCCTTCTAAAGGCATCAGTTGCAATTATACCTTATCTCTTATCACAAGTTATCCGTCCGCAGGGGGTACTCAACGTACTAGCCTTCGTCTCGGATTGGGTCGTCAACCCCATAGTACTATCAATTGTATAAGCGGCTATTTTCAATCCACACAAGGATTAAACAATAGTTAATAGTTCATGAATATAGGGTCTTTTGCAACTACGTACTCAACACAATTTAAGGCAACATTCGGGTCCAACAATCATTCATGACATATGTTCATTTTATAAAACTAGCATGCATCTCCCTCGCGGGTAAAAACAATTTAAAACAGTAGTAAGCGAGGCTACAAATTCACACCTTATGTATATAGAAGTAGTCGACGATACGAATGACGATCACTGACGATGATGAGGATGCCCGAGAAATTCAACACCTAACAAACAATAACGCGTAATGAGTAAATCTCATTTATAAACTTCAAGTATTGTATAATACATACATATTAGTCAATTGTGATAATTAAAACTCACGCCAAAACCAAACAAATAATTGTTATTAGTTTTATACGATTCATCTACGTTATTAACGTTATTACCCTTTTAAAGTTTTTTGCCGATACTTACCAAAAGTATGGGCTATTTTCTAAGACTTAAACCCTTTTATAAAATTTAGGAAAATTCTCAAAAATACCTCAAGACCTGTAGAAAACTCATTTCTAATCCCATTAAAAGTTCTCACTTTTATGACCCGTTACTCAGCACATTACTAAACATACGTTTTCGGGCTGATTTTGCACATTGACCATGTTGGACTTGTTTGACCCGTTTAAAATACACCATTGACCCGTTCAACACCTAAGCCTAATAATAGACTCACAAATGCAGGTTTGAGACCAAAAATCAACTTTTAATCAATTACCAAACTATATCTATGGTCCCCGGGATTTGACCCAAAACCAAACATAATTTCGGATTATGTAGGTTCTCATCTCCCGGTACACGTATTATCAAAACATCATAACTTTTGACTCGTTAGGAGTCGTAAGCTCTTTATTATACCAAATCGAAGCTAAGACGACGCTCTACAACTATATCCTAGTCTCATGACCTGTTTACAAAGTCAAACTCATGAAAACAAGCCTAAACAATCTGCCTAAAATTACCCTTCTCAAAATCATCCCAACACTTGTTTCCAAACCATTTTAATGACACATAGCCTTAATTTAATCACTTATAACCATGTCTAAAGATCCTAATCAGTCCTTAACACCAAAAATATCAAATCCACTCTAAAACCCATTCACTAAATCAAACATGCAATAAGCTTAACCCATTAAAAAACATCTAAAACAATAACCTGAACATGAACCCACAAGCAAAAACATCAACCACCAAGATCCACCAAACACCCCCATATTGCCGTGGGGTGTTGGTGATCAAAACACCCTAACCAAATTGATTTTGGTTGGTTTGTTAGGTGATTATTCATCACTTACACACTAATTAAACATGCATTAACCCCATCAACATCAAAACTAATTTTTGAAAAACCCATTTGATTCTTGAAAAATTTTTATGAATGCATGCTGGATTGGAATACATCAAAACACTTGAAATGAATAATCTAAACGTGGTATAACCTTGGTTTTAATCAAAACAAAGTAGAAAAAAAAGATGGTGGTGGTGTGGTGGTGTGGCTGACGACCAAAAGAGAGAAAAGAGAGAGAGTGTGAAATTTTTTTGAATGTGTTTGTGTTGTGTGTGTTCCATTTCCCCCTTTTGTAGACTTCTAGGGACCTTTTGTGCAATTTGGGCTTTCTTTTGGCCTTGTTTAAAAACGACCTCAAATGTTTGCGGGAATGACTTACTAGTCGACTTGGAAAATTTTGCGGGAGTCGGGGGTCATCCCGAACACTACAAAATACTTTTAAGACAATTTAAATGCACCCGGAAAGCAATAAAACGCACCCGACTCGACTTAACACGAACCGAAAGTAAAATCCTCGAAAAATTATAATATCGATAAAACGACAATAAACATAGAAATTTGGGCATCCAGATCGTAGTCGTCATCGTCCTTCTTAAATCGTCAATCATCAAGATTACGACCTCAAACATTGGTTTCAACCAAAACGATAAAATACATAGTGATATATGGATTTTGCTAGGGGTTCAATTTGTCTCTCGGAATCCTCTCGAATTGATCTCAGCCTTAAGTGGAATGATTGTTCTTGGTTGATAAGAAAGGGTGTTGGTTTGTTTATCTATTTTTAAACTAATAACAATTAAATTTAAATGGCGTTGAGTAAATTAAAGCTTGGAAAGATTAAACTAAATTGACGAGTTAAAAGTAAATGCTTGAAAACGTAAAGGAAAGATTAGAAAAATACTTTGAAAACTTAATTGAATTAAGGCTTAAGTCTTGAAAACTTGTTCTATCGGAATAATGGAAATTGTTTCTATCGGAATGCCTATAAGTCAAAAGCATCGGAATGTAATCACAACTACCATCGGAATGTCCATGTTTGGTACCATCGGAATGTTCAAAAACCAAGCTGTCGCAATGACTTACTATCGGAATATGGAGAACGAAAATTGGCCAGAGTTTCGACTAGGAAAGGGACCTAAACCCCGTCGGAATGTGCGATCGCAATACGCGATCGCAATCCCAGATCGGAATAGGGGGAACTACCACCAGATCGCAAAGTAAAACCCTCTTGGGTTATTGCGATCTAAACCAGTGAAGCCGTCAGAATATGTTTAAAACCCTTGTATTGCGATGGAAGGAAGGCAGTTCCGAAATTGGTGGTAACTAAAATTTCAACAAGCATACACAATAAGCCACCATAACCGGAACTTTAAACAACTCAAAAATCTTAAATTTAACAACTTTTGAAAACGTAAACCATGAACTTAATGAAAAGAACTTTTTGAAAGACTAAAACTTATATGAAATCCAAAAATAATAAGCTTGAACAAGGAATAGGCCAATAAGCATGGAGAGCTTATAACCTATTCGTGAGAGAGCTTAAAGAGAAACAAGAAAGATCAAACTTTTAACACGAGCTCATTCACCAAATACAAACCGTATGAAGTGATACAATCGGATCAAAGATTTTGACAAATCAAGAAGAGTAGAAGAAAATTAAAGAGATTAAGAGCTTAACTTGATTGAGATTAATGAAATTCAAGGTACAAAGATTAAGGAAAGCTTAAATTAAAAGATGAAAAACAAAGAAAAAGTTTAGTGAGAGAAAGTTTGGAACTTTCTCTCTCTAAAACTAGAGAAAATGAAAAAACTAAAGACTAGCTAAGCTAAGTGTGTGAAAATTTGTGAGGTAAGGCCTTTATATAGGCGTGTATGTATGGGCTTTGGTATCGGGCTTCTTTTCTTCTTTCTTCCTTGGTCTTCACGCTTCTTTTAAATAACCGTTTTCGACTTTGGACTTTTAGAAGTGTCGGTGAATAATTCCAACTCGTCTAATAATCTTTTGTTTAATAGACTCGAGTTCTTCGACATATATGAATTTTCCATCTTTGGCTCTATTCTTCGATAAATCTTCAAATAGGCACAATGACTTCAAATCTTTTGCATCTCTTGGACAATAGACTTCGTCTTGAGTCTTTTTCTTCAATAAAACCCGTGCAATCCCATGTTTTCTTCAATATTCTCCCGGTTGACTCTGAAAACACAATAAACACAAAAACCACGCATAATTCCAAACAAATGATATTAAACACGTGTTTTAGTGTTGTTTTAGCCAGAAATAAGTGGTAAAAGGATGGGTGTTTTCACACCTATCAAATCCCCTACACTTAACCATTGCCATGCCCTCATGCAATGCTTAGTGACAAAGCACATTTACATTTTTCTCATAATCAATCAACCTTGGCCTTATTAATATACTACTAAACGAAAATGAAAATACTGAGAGAAATTAAAACTTTTAGAATAAACAGAAGGATGGAAATAACTTGCAAAGAGATCGAGGACTTACATTAGGGCTTCGGTGCTGCAAAGATTTATCACCCTCAAGTTTCACGTTCCCCAAACTAAGCTTAAAAACGAGATCATTGTTATTATAAGTTAGCAATTCAAACACTTGCACACATGGCTTAATTAAATGCTTAAACTCCCTTATTCCTAGGTGTATCTCTTATATTTTATTTTTGTCTTAGAATGATCATGAAGATGCATTTTTGGACTTATTTCGATAGTTTATTAGGGCTGAAAGCAAAGTAGGACGATTTGATCAATAGTTAGCTAAAGGACAAAATCTTTTAAAACTGCTTCTCGGGATATCAAAAAGTTCATATCTTGGCATAACTTGGTTCGCGATTTGAGACCTTTCTCGGGCCGATATTTGGCATGTACTTCATACTTCGTATCTTGAAAGACGTTCTTGAGATAATGGTCTTCTCATCGTAATAGAGTTTCTTCACTTGGAGACTTTTGAGGGGTACTCCAACTTTGTTGACCACGACTTCATGATTATTCTTCAATCTCTAATTGGGATTTTGAGATACAACGATCCGCCTCCTTTTCGGACTTGGATCTATTTATCCTCATACCTTATTAGGGTCTTTTCGGATATACTTCTCCATGATCTTTATGGGAGTTGATTGCTTTTCGTCGTGAGTCTTGATCCTTCATATTGAATTTGGGAATAATGCTTTTCACATCACTTTGGATCTTCAGCAATAAAATAGAATCCTCATGCCTTGTTAGGGCCTTTTCGGACTCGCCAATCTTCGCGCCCCGCTTCATAAGTTATGCCTTGGCTATAAACTCTTATCATTACCGAGCAACTTTTAAACGATCTTGGGCTAGAATCTAAGTAACTTTTCAAATCGTACGGCCTTACTTATTGCAGATAAATTATTAGCAAGTGATGGGAGAATAGGCAAATAATTACACCAAGTGAGCTTGTGCAAGAATATCGACTTATAATTGACTCTATCATTTCTCGTCCTCCACAATTTAAAATCTCAAGTAATGAGATTCGTGGATGCTTAGCCTAATAAACCAATTAAGGTCTACATGGTTAAGGATACTAGCTAGAATAAACTTGAATAAGTCTATTCGGGTTGAGTCAAAATAAACGCAACGGGCCTAATATGTCAAAGACTTCTAAACTAGCTACACCACTTTATTAATATTTTTGACTTTATTGCGGGATATATACATATGAAAGAAACGATAAAAATTTAAAAATTACTACTAAGTGGCCAAAGTTAATTAAAAATTTGAAAAATGTTGAAAAATAGGATTTTCCGGTTAAATGAAGGCGTTTTCATGGAAAAGTCCACTTAAAACTTCGATAGAAGTCCCCCCCTACACTTAAGATAAACATTGTCCTCAATGTTTAAGCATGTGGGAAAAGTCTCCCCTACACTTATGACATTGTTTACGTTGGTTAACTCAAGTTAAGGAAGAGACGACTAAAGTGATCAATTTCAAATGTGAGTATGAAGAAAATTGAATCACGATAGTTGAGAGATAGAACCGGATTTCGGATAACACAGGAGCACGGTTCTTCAAAGATTCCAAGAGTGTAGTCATCCCTGTAATCACATCACCACACAAATACAAACACCTATACAGGTCCCCTTACACTTAGGAGGTGAAAACATAAAAGGATAGATACTCGGGCTGCCTCCCGAGGAGCGCTTGTTTTTGATAACCGAGTCACGAGCCTGACTCGACCCAAATTTAGTTCATGGGGAACGTGGTGAGGGATGGAATCATCTCATGAGAGATGTCCTCACCAAAGTACAATTTCAATCGCTGGCCATTCACCTTAAAGTTGGGCCCATTTGGCTGAGAAAGCTCAATGGTGCCATAGGGAAAAACATTGGCGATGGTGAATGGACCAGACCAACGGCTCTTCAACTTGCCTGAGAAGATCTTCAACCGAGAGTTAAAGAGTAAGACTTGATCACCAACGTGGAACTCTCGGTTCTTGATTTTAGCATCGTGGATCATCTTGGTCTTCTCCTTGTAGATCAATGAGTTCTCGTGAGCTTGATTCCTCAATTCTTGTAGCTCGTTGAGTTGAATCTTGCGAAAATCACCGGCTTTGTTGATGTCGAAGTTAGCCCACTTCAAGGCCCAGTATGCCTTATGTTCCAGCTCGATAGGGAGGTGGCAAGCTTTCCCGTACACAAGACGATAGGGCGTACAGCCGATTGGGGTCTTGTAAGCAGTACGGAAAGCCCACAGAGCATCTTCTAACTTATCGGTCCACGCGGTGCGATGCTCTCCCACAGTACGTTCTAAAATTCTTTTCAATCCACGGTTGGATATTTCGGCTTGACCGTTGGTTTGAGGATGATAAGCGGTGGAAAGACGGTGATTGACACCATACTTCGCCATGACTCTTGCAAATTGATCGTTGCAAAAATGAGTCCCGCGGTCACTGATAATAGCACGAGGAACACCGAATCGAGCAAACAATTGTTTCAAGAATTTACAAACCACCCTCGCGTCGTTAGTAGGTAAAGCTTTGGCTTCAACCCACTTGGAAACGTAGTCAACAGCGACAAGGATGTATTTGTTGCCTTTAGAGGAAGGGAATGGCCCCATAAAGTCGATGCCCCATACATCAAAGATTTCACATTCTTGTATGAAATTTTGAGGCATCTCATCTTTATGTGTGATCTTGCCTTGTTTTTGGCAAGAATCACAATGTTTAACCATCTCGTGAGCATCACGGTAAATGGTGGGCCAATAGAATCCTGAATCAAACACTTTTTTGGCAGTGTAGTTAGGACCAAAGTGACCACCGGTGGGTCCTTTGTGGCAAGCCTGGAGAATGTCCAAAGCGGTCGGTCCGTCAACACATCGGCGAATAATCAAGTCAGCGCATTGTTTGAATAGAAAAGGGTCATCCCAAAAGTAAGTCTTAACATCGTTCAAAAACTTCTTTTTTTGTTGGGATGTTAACCCTTGGATGAGAACACCACCCGCTAAGTAGTTTGCAATATCCGCAAACCACGGGGTGCCATCGAGATTGAGATCTATAGACATTAAGGTCTCAAGGGGGAAAGAGTCATTGATCTCTTTGTTCGGATGATCCCCTTGATATGGATCCTCAAGTCTGCTCAGATGATCCGCGGCCAGGTTTTCGGCTCCCTTCTTGTCACGAATTTCAATATTGAATTCTTGAAGGAGTAAAACCCAGCGAAGAAGTCTTGGCTTGGAATCATGCTTTGTCATCAAGTACTTCAACGCGGGATGGTCCGTGTATACGATAGTGGTGGAAAGGACAAGATAGGGGCGGAACTTTTTAAAAGCATAGACAACAGCTAAAAGCTCTTTTTCGGTTGTCGTATAATGCAATTGTGCCCCCGTCATAGTCTTGCTAGCATAGTGGATTGGTTGGAAGTGTTTATTCACTCTTTGACCCAAAACCGCACCAATAGCAAAGTCGCTAGCATCGCACATCAACTCGAAAGGCAGCTCCCAATTAGGGGTAACCAAGACGGGTGCCTTAGTAAGCTTATCCTTAAGCGAGTTGAAGGCTTCAAGGCACTCTTTGGAAAAGATAAAAGGAGTATCTTTTTCCAAGAGGTGGGTTATCGGGCGAGCGATTTTAGAGAAATCTTGAATGAAACGACGATAGAAGCCCGCATGACCCAGAAAGCTTCTCACACCCTTCACGGTTGAAGGTGGAGGTAATTTGGCTATGACGTCTACTTTAGCACGGTCGACTTCAAGACCGGCGTTAGAGACTTTGTGTCCTAGCACAATGCCTTCTTTTACCATAAAATGGCATTTTTCCCAATTCAGAACAAGGCGAGTGTCTTCGCACCGCTTAAGCATACGTTCCAAATTGGCAAGGCAAGAAGAGAAGGAATCCCCAAAGACCGAGAAATCATCCATGAAGACTTCCATGGTTTGTTCAACCATGTCATGGAAGATAGCCAACATGCACCTTTGGAAAGTCCCGGGGGCATTACATAAGCCAAAAGGCATTCTTTTGTAAGCAAATGTGCCATAGGGACAAGTGAATGTTGTCTTCTCTTGATCTTGGGGATCGATGGGTATTTGGAAGTAACCCGAGAAACCATCAAGAAAGCAGTAATATTCATTACCCGCTAAACGTTCAAGCATTTGGTCCATAAAAGGTAGAGGGAAATGATCCTTTCATTGTGGCATCATTGAGTTTGCGGTAGTCTATACAAACTCTCCACCCAGTGATGAGACAGGTAGGAATCAACTCGTTGTTTGCATTGGGCACAACGGTGATGCCGCCTTTCTTAGGCACACAATGGATTGGACTAACCCATGGTGAATCCGAAATAGGGTAAATCATACCCGCATCAAGAAGTTTGATAACCTCTGTTTTGATGACTTCATGTATTTTTGGATTCACCCTTCGTTGGCTTTGAATTGTGGGCTTAAAGTCGTCCTCCATGAGAATTTTGTGTGTGCAGAAGTGAGGATCAATTCCACGAATTTCGGAGATTTTCCAAGCGATAGCTGTTTTATGCTTCTTCAACACGGCGACAAGTCGGGCTTTTTCTTCTTCTTTTAGGTCCTTTGCGATGATGACGGGCGACTTCTCATTGTCTTCAAGGAAAGCGTACTCAAGATGAGGAGGTAGGTCCTTAAGCTCAAGAGTGGGAGGATCCTCAATAGATGGTGAAACTAACGATGGATCATCATTAGTCACCTCTTTAGGAGAAGGAGGATCAATAGCAGTAACCGTCGGAGATAGAGGGGAAAGATTGTCTTCTTTGAGAAGGTTTTCAAT
Source organism: Glebionis coronaria (assembly GCA_025667525.1). Taxonomy (NCBI): domain Eukaryota; kingdom Viridiplantae; phylum Streptophyta; class Magnoliopsida; order Asterales; family Asteraceae; genus Glebionis; species Glebionis coronaria. The sequence continues at coordinate 603,086,441 of CM046878.1, read as the reverse complement.
GAGGCCGAGATCTTCATCCCAATTGGTAGTAGAATTGTCATTGTCTAAATTCACATCTCCCATGGTGGCTTCCAAATCTTTTCAAAGGAAATCACTTTCTCCAAATAGAGATAGTGATGAGTCGATAGAGGAAACGGTCTCAACATTGGGAAGAGAGGTAGGAATACTTTTACAAGCATCTTTGAAGTGTTCTTCACAAGCCTCATCAAGAACGTCAATACAATTAACACTCTCGTATGAATAAGGTTGTTTAGAAAGTTTTCCCATGTTGAAAACGATTTTATCGTCACCCACTCTCATGATAAGCTCACCAGCTTCAACATCTATTAGAGTGCGACCGGTCCTCAAGAATGGATGACCAACGATCAATGGCACACGAGGGTCCATGTCGTAGTCAACAACGACGAAATCAGCAGGAAAGGTGAATTTGTCGACTCCTACAATGACGTCTTCGGCTATCCCCACTGGATAAGCAACCGTACGGTTAGCTAACTCCAAGGTCATTTTGGTGGGGACTAGCTCAGGGAGAGATAATTTCTTCCAAACGCTTAGAGGCATTAGATTGATACTGGCACCTAGATCGGCTAGGGCCAGCAATTCTCTACTCCCGGGAAATTGCAAGGAATTAAGAAACGACCCGGATCACCAAGCTTGGTTGGCAATTTCCTTAAGAGCACTGCAGAGCAATTCTCATTAAGTTGGGTATTGGCAATATCGAGAAGCTTTTCCTTGTCGCTCAGAAGATCTTTAAACATTTTCGCGTACTTGGGCATGTGAGCGAGAGTCTCAGCGAAGGAGATGTTAAAATTCAATTGTTTGAACATCTTAAGAAAGTTCGAAACCTGAATATCGTCCTTGCTCTTTTGCTTCTCTTTCCTCAACCTAGATGGATAAGGTATATTGGATGAAGAAGAAGGCTTAAGGGGAATAGGATCACTCACAACCATGGGTGGAGGAGGGGTAGAAGGAAGAGGTGGAGAAATTGGGGATGGAGAAGGATGAGAATTAGGAGCAGGTGACTCGTTCTCCTTAGTCACAACCACCGGTGGAGGTATAGGAAGCTCGGGTTCCTTGGTACCTTTGCCACTGCGAGTGGTGATTGCTTTCATCTCCCCTCTTGGATTCGCAACGGTATTACTCGGAAGAGTACCCGAAGAAGAGGGTTGATTACCGTGGAAGAAACTAGCCATCATGTTTTGTAAGTCATTCGTTTGACTATCCATAGTTTTCTTCATATCAGCTCTCAGATCATTCCCTTGTTTCATCAGGTCTGCTTTCAAGTTGCGCACTTCCTGTTGGAGATTATCCACGATCACATCGTTAGTCCTCATGTAGGTTCCAATGTCTTGATGTGATGCGGGGGTTTGGTTGGAAGGAGCAGTGTATGCGGGTGGTTGATAAGCAGGTTGCTGGTAAACTTGGTTGTTTCGTTGAGGTGGTTGTTGCTGCTTGTGAGGAGGAATGTATGGTGTACGAGGTTGTTGTTGTCGAGGAGGTCGATTAAGGTTTTGTTGTTGGTTTGGGTTGTTTGGGGAAAAACCGGGTGGTGAGAGGTAGTTGTTGGAGCGGTAGCTAAGCAAATTACGGTCACCTTGAGGTCTAGCTTGATAAGCAGGTGGAGGATAGGTGCCATATGCCGCATTCACATTCTCAGCAGGGTAGTCTTGGGTGGCGGTACAAGTGGTGTAAGAGTGAGGACCCCCGCATATCTCACAAGGTTGGCTGACAACGTTAACTTGAGCGTTTTTAGCGTTGTTGCTGATGTTGTTGCCGACGGTGTGGGTGACAAGCGATTCAAGAAGCGTGGTGATTTTGTCAAGTCGCTTGTCGCTGTCATTAGTGCTAGCACTAGCGACATTGGTCCGAACACTCTTGGTTTGCACACGAGACTTGTTCTTAATGAAATCCCAAGCAACATTGGAAGTCTTAGCCAAAAGATTACCCCCCGAGGCACTGTTTAGTGAATCTTGGTCACTCATGCTTAAACCATTGTAAAAAGTATTAATTTGATGTACTTTGGTAAAACCATGTTGTGGGCATTTTCTTAAAAGATCTTTGAAACGATCCCAAGATTCACTGAACGACTCATCGTACTTTTGTTCAAAATTTATGATTTCATTCCGCAAAGCGGTAGTACGAGAGGGTGGGAAAAAGTAATTGATAAATTTGGTTTCCAAATCTGTCCACGAGAGAATACTCTGTGGCGGTTCCTTAGCAAGCCAATGCCGGGCTTGTCCCTATAAAGAAAAGGGAAAAAGTTGTAACCCGATAACCTCTTGTGGAACACCATTGAACTTGACCGTGTTAGTGAGTTGCAAGAATCTCTTGATATGGTCGTGTGGATCATCAATGGTACGCCCCAAGAATGGTGGATCATCTTAACGAGAAGAGCCGGCAGCGGTGCCATTTGATATATGGATTTTGCTAGGGGTTCAATTTGTCTCTCGGAATCCTCTCGAATTGATCTCAGCCTTAAGTGGAATGATTGTTCTTGGTTGATAAGAAAGGGTGTTGGTTTGTTTATCTATTTTTAAACTAATAACAATTAAATGTAAATGGCGTTGAGTAAATTAAAGCTTGGAAAGATTAAACTAAATTGACGAGTTAAAAGTAAATGCTTGAAAACGTAAAGGAAAGATTAGAAAAATACTTTGAAAACTTAATTGAATTAAGGCTTAAGTCTTGAAAACTTGTTCTATCGGAATAATGGAAATTGTTTCTATCGGAATGCCTATAAGTTAAAAGCATCGGAATGTAATCACAACTACCATCGGAATGTCCATGTTTGGTACCATCGGAATGTTCAAAAACCAAGCTGTCGCAATGACTTACTATCGGAATATGGAGAACGAAAATTGGCCAGAGTTTCGACTAGGAAAGGGACCTAAACCCCGTCGGAATGTGCGATCGCAATACGCGATCGCAATCCCAGATCGGAATAGGGGGAACTACCACCAGATCGCAAAGTAAAACCCTCTTGGGTTATTGCGATCTAAACCAGTGAAGCCGTCGGAATATGTTTAAATCCCTTGTATTGCGATGGAAGGAAGGCAGTTCCGAAATTGGTGGTAACTAAAATTTCAACAAGCATACACAATAAGCCACCATAACCGGAACTTTAAACAACTCAAAAAGCTTAAATTTGACAACTTTTGAAAACGTAAACCATGAACTTAATGAAAAGAACTTTTTGAAAGACTAAAACTTATATGAAATCCGAAAATAATAAGCTTGAACAAGGAATAGGCCAATAAACATAGAGAGCTTATAACCTATTCGTGAGAGAGCTTAAAGAGAAACAAGAAAGATCAAACTTTTAACACGAGCTCATTCACCAAATACAAACCGTATGAAGTGATACAATCGGATCAAAGATTTTGACAAATCAAGAAGAGTAGAAGAAAATTAAAGAGATTAAGAGCTTAACTTGATTGAGATTAATGAAATTCAAGGTACAAAGATTAAGGAAAGCTTAAATTAAAAGATGAAAAACAAAGAAAAAGTTTAGTGAGAGAAAGTTTGGAACTTTCTCTCTCTAAAACTAGAGAAAATGAAAAAACTAAAGACTAGCTAAGCTAAGTGTGTGAAAATTTGTGAGGTAAGGCCTTTATATAGGCGTGTATGTATGGGCTTGTGTATGGGCTTTGGTATCGGGCTTCTTTTCTTCTTTCTTCCTTGGTCTTCACGCTTCTTTTAAATAACCGTTTTCGACTTTGGACTTTTAGAAGTGTCGGTGAATAATTCCAACTCGTCTAATAATCTTTTGTTTAATAGACTCGAGTTCTTCGACATATATGAATTTTCCATCTTTGGCTCTATTCTTCGATAAATCTTCAAATAGGCACAATGACTTCAAATCTTTTGCATCTCTTGGACAATAGACTTCGTCTTGAGTCTTTTTCTTCGATAAAACCCGTGCAATCCCATGTTTTCTTCAATATTCTCCCGGTTGACTCTGAAAACACAATAAACATAAAAACCACGCATAATTCCAAACAAATGATATTAAACACGTGTTTTGGTCTTGTTTTAGCCAGAAATAAGTGGTAAAAGGATGGGTGTTTTCACACCTATCACATAGTAAATAAAATTTCTTAAAACTTTCAAAAATAGGCGTAATTTAGGGTAAGATAAGTCACCTCGGTTTCTGGGTATCACATCCAACCCTCCTTAAAGAGAGCGACGTCCCGGTGCTCGCCTCTTCTTATACTCACATTTCGTGCCGCTGGAACAGATGAGGATATCTCTCCTTGAAAAATTCCTCACGCTCCCAAGTGTATTACGGTCCACGCCTAGAATTCCATCGCACCTTCACAATGGGAATTATACTATGCTTCAGCCTCTTGACCTCTCGGTCCATAATTTCCACTGGTTCCTCCACGAAATGCATTTTATCGTCCAGCTGAATCTCGTCCAAAGGAATCACCAATTCCTTATCCGCCAAACTCTTCTTCCAATTTGATACATGAAACGTGTCGTGAATAGCACTAAGCTCATTCGGCAATTCTAACTTATATGCTACCGGTCCAATTCGTTTAACAATCTTGAATGGTCCAATATACCTCAGACTCAACTTTCCTTTCTTCCCAAAACGAATCACACCCTTCCACGACGAAACCTTAAGCATAACCATGTCTCCGACCTCAAACTCCAACTGTTTTCTTCTATTATCGGCATAACTCTTCTGTCGGCTTCTTGCAGCAAGTAAACGGTTCTTAATTTGCACAATCTTCTCTGTCGTCTCCAAAACCATTTCGGGCCCAGTCAACTGACTCTCTCCTACTTCGCTCCAACACACAGGAGATCTACACTTCCTTCCATACAACGCTTCAAATGGTGCAGCCTTGATGCTCGCATGATAACTACTATTATACGAAAACTCCACTAAAGGTAACTGGCGTTCCCAACTTCCTCCGAAATCAATCACGCATGCTCGGAGCATGTCCTCCATCGTCTGAATAGTTTGTTCGCTTTGGCCATCAGTCTCCGGGTGATAGGCCGTACTCAAACTCAACTCGGTGCCCATCGCACGTTGAAGAGATTTCCAAAATTCCGAAGTAAACCTACTATCACGATCCGAAATGATCGATAAAGGTACACCATGTCTGCAACAATCTCCTTCACGTACACACTGGCAAGTTTCTCCATGCTGTCCGTCTTCTTCATAGGTAAAAAGTGAGCAGATTTCGTCAATCTATCCACTATTACCCAAATCATATCACAACCACTAGGAGTTCTAGGTAAACCCGTCACGAAATCCATAGCGATCTTCTCCCATTTCCATTCTGGGATCTCAGGTTGTACCAACAGCCCAGACGGTTTCTTATGTTCGGCTTTAACCTTCGCACAAGTCAAACACTTACTGACGTAACGAGCAATCTCCGCCTTCATATCGGCCACCAGTAGACTTTCTTTAGATCATGATACATCTTATCCGCTCCAGGATGTATCGAGTACTTCGACTTATGAGACTCGTTCATAACCAAATCTCGTACTCCAGGCATTCCTTCCTCGGATGGACATAGTGGTAACCAAATCCGATTCTCAAAATATCTCAGCCCGTCTGACCTAACCACAAAAAGAGGTTTCAACAGTCTTCCCAGATTCTCAGCACCAACATTTTCTTTCATTAATCCCTTCTCTTGAGCCTTCAATATTGTTTCGGTCAAATCAACACCCTCAGTCATCACTAATGCTCTGACTCTCAAAGGTTTCTCTCTATCCTTCCTACTAAGTGCATCCGCTACAACGTTCGCCTTGCCAGGATGGTAGCGAATCTCGCAGTCATAGTCACTCAGTAGTTCCACCCATCGCCTTTGTCTCATATTCAACTCCTTTTGGTCTAAAATGTGCTGCAAACTCTTGTGGTCGGTGAATACAACACACTTAGTCCCATACAAGTAGTGTCTCCACAACCTAAGCGCAAAAACTACAGCTCCCAATTCCAAATCATGTGTAGTGTAGTTTTCTTCATTCTTCCTCAATTGTCTCGACGCGTAAGCAATCACCTTCTCACGCTGCATCAACACAGCTCCATAACCCTTACAAGACGCGTCACAATACACCATGAAGTCTTCGATTCCTTCTTGCAATGAAAAAATCGGAGCAGAACACAACTTGTCCTTAAGTGTTTTGAAAGCAATTTCTTCATCATCTCCCCATTCAAACACCCGATTCTTCTCAGTAAGCTTGGTCAACGGCTTTGCAATCAACTAAAACCCTTCGATGAATCTCTGATAATACCCAGCTAAACCAAGAAATTGTCGAACTTCAGTCGGCGTTGTCGGTGCCGACCATTTCTTGATTGCCTCAACTTTGGCAGGATCCACACGAACTCCTTTGCTATCAATTACGTGCCCAAGGAATGGTACAGATTCTAACCAAAACTCACACTTTGAGAATTTTGCGTACAACTTCTCTTTCTTCAGCAGATCCAATATCTTCCTCAGGTGCTTCTCGTGTTCTTCCGTGCTCTTGGAGTAAATAAGAATATCATCGATGAATATAATGACAAACTTATCCAAATACGACTTGCACACTCGATTCATAAGATCCATGAATACTGCAGGCGCATTTGTTAGCCCAAAAGGCATCACTCGGAATTCAAAGTGTCCATACCGCGTACGAAAGGCAGTTATCAATGTTGCAAAACAAGGTCTACAAGGGCGATTAATCGCCGGTTAATAGTTACAAGGCCCTCAACCTTGCCGATTAATGAAAAAGCGATTAATAGCGGTCAACGACGGTCAATGGAGGTCAAACTTGTCGAAAACCTACCGAAAACTCACTGCAAATTTATGTTTATCACTTATAGTAATAATTTATATGAATGATAAGTTGTATATTTAAAATAATATTTCCGAAAATACCTAAAACTCATTAGAAATATTAAAAACTTGCCAAAAATACCAAAAATTTGCTAAATATGCCAATCGGATTAATCACCGATTAATCCCGCCTAGAACGATTACAAGTTACAAGGTGGTGGACCGGCCGACTAGCGATTCACGACTTTTGCAACATTGGCAGTTATAGGAATATCCTCCTCTCTAACTCGCAGTTGATGATACCCTGATCTCAAGTTGATCTTTGAGTACACACAGGAACCTTGCAATTGATCAAACAAATCGTCAATCCTCAGCAATGGATACCGATTCTTAACCGTCAACTTGTTGAGCTCTCTATAGTCGATACACATCCGAAACGACCCATCCTTCTTCTTTACAAACAACACTGGCGCTCCCCATGGTGATGAGCTCGGTCGAATAAATCCCTTATCCATCAACTCTTTCAATTGATCTAATAACTCCTTCAACTCTGACGGTGCTAATCGATAGGGTGCACGAGCAACTGGTGCAGCTCCTGGCATCAAATCGATTCGAAATTCGACTTCACGGGTGGGCGGTAAACCCGACAACTCATCAGGAAGCACTTCCGGATATTCTCGAATTACAGGTACCTCTTCCAACTTTGCCTCTAAGTCACCATCACTAGAAGCTTGTGCCAGAAACACATTACATCCATCTTCTACATACCTCATCATTTTCAAGCAAGATATCACTTTCAAACGAGAGGTGCATTCATCTCCCTTCACAGTCAAAACCCTATTCCTCAATGGGATTTGAAGTAATCTTTCTCCACAAACGATCACGGCACTATGCGCCATTAGCCAATCCATTCCAATGATCACATCGAACGATCCTAGCTCTATAGGCATTAAGTCGATATCAAAGGCATAATTCCCTAACTTCAAGGTACACCCTCTTAGTATAGAATTTGTACTAACAATCTTCCCATCGGCTAATTCCACGTTATAATTAGTCGTTAGCATTACCGATTCTCTATTGATATGACGACTAAATTTTACATCTACAAAGCTCTTGTCGGAACCAGAATCAAACAATATACTAGCATAACGAGCGTCAAGTAGAAACGTACCGGTAACCACATTCGGGCCTTGCGGTTTATCAGCGGTACCTACTCGACACACAACAGCAACATTATTTCCTCCTTGCCTATTTCCAGTCTTCAGGCAGTTCCCTTGCTTATGCCCCCTTTCTCCACACCCAAAGCAAACCATCACCTTCGTGGCATTTGTCCCAGTAGCCACCCCTTTAGCTCGACAATCTGCAATTCTATTACCCGCTTTTCCGCACTTGCCACACGCAGGTGGGCAATTTCCTATATGGTACAAATTACATCGACCACAATGAGGATTCACCTTAGCCCCTCTAGGGGTAGTGACAGCCCTCATCCCATCACTTATTCTCTGGTTGAACTGCTGGTTGCGGTTTTGACCTTGGTTGTTACGGTTTCCTCCATGATTTTGACCTTGGGATTGATTCCCCTGAGCTGCTTCCCACTTTCTCTTGTTCCCCTCGGCAATGTAGTCCTTCTTATCTTGCAGCTTGACATCCATTAGTGCGTGAGCCATTTGGACTGCTTCATCGAATGACCCAGGCTTAGATGAAGTTGTCTCACCCTTGATATTACTTGACAAACCCTTGATGTACTGCTTCATTTTCTTGTGATCATCAGCAAAGGCATCGGGACACAAAAGGCTCAACTCATTAAACCTCCTTGTATACGTGGTGATGTCATTGTTACTCAAAGACAAATGCCTTAACTCATCTTCTAGCTGACCCAGCTCTTCTTCGGGACAAAATTTTTTGGTCAAGAGTGCCTTGGTAGCAGTCCAAGTCCTCGCATTTGCTACCGCTAATCCGACAGTGGCCACTTGATTGTTCCACAAACTTAAGGCATCATCGAGAAAAGTGGCAGCTGCAAACTTGACTTTATTTACCTCTGAACATCCGCTAATTTCAAAAGTTCTTTCGATCTTCTCCAACCATCTTCGAAGTTCTAAGGCTCTGCCAGTACCACGAAACTGCGTGGGACCGCTTTTCATAAAACCAGCATAAGTACACTCCCTTGGGGCTTGCTGTCTTCCTGCATTTCCACCTTGATCTGGGTTTCGGTTTGCACGATCCGCTTCGAGTGCATTTGCAATTGCTTCTTGAATCATTGTGTTCACACGGTTAGCTGTCAGCTTTGGAGGCATGGTGAATTCTTAAGTACACCTCTCTGCAAAGACATGGAAAAAATAGAAACAAGGTAAGTATATAAATCGAGATTAAGATGGATTTCTCTTTCAAGACATAATATAAGTACAACAACACATCACTACAAGGTTACTAATATTCATCAATCACATCACAAAAGAGCAAATTAAAGACATATCATAGATTATGAAAGGTAAACATGGATTGCATTGATAAATCAACCAAAATCTGTGACAAGTAATGCCACTACAACCATACACCAACAAACTTAAGTCATCAAGTTTTCATCACAATACCATCATACAGGAGTCTAAAATAGTTCGATTAAAACGATCAAAAGATAAAATAAAATACAAGTAACTAGTCACGTGGTGATCCACACGACCTCTTGGATGGTGGTTCTTCTTCATACTCCTCGGGCTCTTCGTCACTGTCTTCTTCGTCCTCGTCCATCTTCCTCTTTCCCTTATCACTCTGCTCACACTCAGTTAACTTCTTCGTTCCAGAAGTAGATCCACACTCCACTGCTACCTGATTCCCTAAAGTGATACACACACCCCTGGCGGGTGGCTGGACCATGAAATCATTAGCCTCCAGCTCCGAGTCATCTACAAATCTCCAATCATGTGGCAGGGATGCTCTAACACGGTGCTCCCAACTTCGTATCCTAGCCAACCTCGCCTGATCTTCCCTAACTTGCTCAAGACTAGTACTCAGGTTTGCTATCATCGATCTCAAACTATTAATATCACTCTTATTCGCTACTCCATCAAATTCAGCCCTTGCAGTTCTTGCCAACAACCTCTGATGTTCCCTCTCATTCTCGTCAAACCTTTTAATTACTCTAGTTTCCACCACGTACCGTTCATACATCAATCTATCCATTCTTCTCAAGCGATTTTCAGGATCCCAATAGTTTCTTGGCCTCAGAAAATAGACCTTCGCCACATTTTCATGAAGAGAACGCGATCTAGATGCATTACTGGATTCCGCACCAAACTCATTACTCACCCGAGTAAACCCCGACACCATCCTCAGGTAATCCTTACAAATGTCCATTGGGGGACGAACGGGTTGCTGATCATATCGACCTGTCGGAGGCACTTCATATCCCTTCGGTGAATTTGGAGATTGAACTAATTCGGACTCGGTCTGACCGACGGCATTTGCTGGAATTCCATCATCCACCGGATCCTCTTCCTCGGAATCCTCTCCACCATCGTCACTAACGCTGAAGTTGTCCACATCACTTTCATCACTGTCATTTGCCGGCTCTATCGCTTCTTCTTGAGCTATCCATCCATTGTCACCATTTGGTGGGTTCGAAAAAACGGTCCCCCTTCGTGTCCTACGACGTATTCGTCTCCATTTCCGTTAGGCGGTACCTCAGCCATTCCTGCAATAACAGAGAATTTTGGAGGGTACGTAAGATTATTATTCCATATTTATAAATACATGCATGCAAATGCAATGAAAAGGTGGTACACATGCCCAAAATGCGATAATATGATGCTCATGCATATGTAATACAAGAATTACGGTATCGAGTACTCCACGTACAATTCCAACGTTTACATATAGTAGTTAAATATCTACGTAATAAATACTCACATATATTACTTCAACTCAAAGGTATACATCTATACCATCAATACAAAAAATAAACCTTACCAGAGCCATGCAGGATAGTTGTGTGCTTGGACAAATTCTTACGACACCAAAAGTTATAGTTTAGGATTTTTCAAAACGACCTAGTTCTCTATAACTCATGGCTCTGATTACCAATCTCTAACACCCCCACAAATGCTATGCGCAGCGGAACTACAACATTTGGGTGCTAGGCAGTTATCATCACACACAAGCTATATCAAACGACTCAAAGAGACATAAAAGTTTTAACATAAATTAAACATTGTTAAAAACATACAAGTCTACGGTTTTCCAAATCCCAAGATGATACAACACAGAGTTAGCGTTTTGGCCCCCACGAATCTCAACCCCAAAAGATACATTTTCGTTAACATGACAGAAAATTAAAAGTGTTCAAGTTAAATAATGGGTGGAAAACAAGTAGACGCCAAGCCACACACAACTCCCATCCTTTGCATGCTCCATGCTACATTTCATCGATTACCTGAAACACATACTAAATTGGGTCAACAAATAATGTTGAGTGGAATTCATAGGTTTTACAATCTCATTTTTGAACATATGTGTTATAAAAATCAATCACGATCATTCATAGAATTGTCGATCAAACAATCTATTATCAAGGTTATGACAATTGTGTTTAAGCTCATGACACTAATCCGTTAACTCAATCACCCGCGTATAATTACTAGCGTGATTAAGATGAAACCATTTCCCCTTCTAAAGGCATCAGTTGCAATTATACCTTATCTCTTATCACAAGTTATCCGTTCGCAAAGGGTACTCAACGTACTAGCCCTCGTCTCGGATAGGGTCGTCAACCCCATAGTACTATCAATTGTATAAGCGGCTATTTTCAATCCACACAAGGATTAAACAATAGTTAATAGTTCATGAATATAGGGTCTTTTTCAACTAGGTACTCAACACAATTTAAGGCAGCATTCGGGTCCAACAATCATTCATGACATATGTTCATTTCATAAAACTAGCATGCATCTCCCTCGCGGGTAAAAACAATTTAAAACAGTAGTAAGCGAGGCTACAAATTCAAACCTTATGTATATAGAAGTAGTCGACGATACAAATGACGATCACTGACGATGATGAGGATGCCCGGGAAATTCAACACCTAACAAACTGTAATACCCAGAAACCGAGGTCACTTATCGTACCCTAAATTACGCCTATTTTTGAAATTTTTAAGAAATTTTATTTACTATATATTTTATCGTTTTGGTTGAAACCAATATTTGAGGTCGTAATCTTGACGATTGACGATTTAAGAAGGACGATGACGACTACGATCCTGACGGATGCCCAATTTCTATGTTTATTGTCGTTTTATCGATATTATAATTTTTCGAGGATTTTACTTTCGGTTCGTGTTAAGTCGAGTCGGGTGCGTTTTATTGCTTTCCAGGTGCATTTAAATTGTCCTAAAATTATTTTGGAGTGTTCGGGATGACCCCTGACTCCCGCAAAATTTTCCAAGTCGACTAGTAAGTCATTCCAGCAAACATTTGAGGTCGTTTTTAAAAAAGGCCAAAAGAAAGCTCAAATTGCACAAAAGGTCCCTAGAAGTATACAAAAAGGGGAAATGGAACACACACAACACAAACACATTCAAAATTTTTTCACACACTCTCTCTTTTCTCTCTTTTGGCCGTCGGCCACACCACCACACCACCACCATATTTTTTTTCTACTTTGTTTTGATTAAAACCAAGGTTAGACCATATTTAGATGATCCATTTCAAGTGTTTTGATGTATTCCAATCCAACATGCATTCATAAAAATTTTTCAAGAATCAAATGGGTTTTTCAAAAATTAGTTTTGATGTTAATGGGGTTAATGCATGTTTAATTAGTGTGTAAGAGATGAATAATCACCCAACAAAACAACCAAAATCAATTTGGTTGGGTTGTTTTGATCACCAACACCCCACGGAAATATGGGGGTGTTTGGTGGATCTTTGTGGTAGATGTTTTTGCTTGTGGGTTCATGTTTAAGTTATTGTTTTAGATGTTTTTGAATGGGTAAAGCTTATTGCATGTTTGATTTAGTGAATGGGTTTTAGAGTGGATTTGATATTTTTGGTGTTAAGGACTGAATTAGGTGTTTAGTAATGGTTAGGAGTGATTAAGTTAAGGCTAGGTGTCGATAAAATGGTTTGGAAACAAGTGTTGGGTTGATTTTGAGAAGGGTAATTTTAGGCAGATTGTTTAGGCTTGTTTTCATGAGTTTGACTTTGTAAACAGGTCATGAGACTAGGATATAGTTGTAGAGCGTCGTCTTAGTTTCTATTTGGTATAAGAAAGAGCTTACGACTCCTAACGAGTCAAAAGTTATGATGTTTTGAAAATACGTGTACCGGGAGATGAGAACCTACATAATCCGAAATTATGTTTTGTTTTGGGTCAAATCCCGGGGACCATAGATATAGTTTGGTAATTGATTAAAAGTTGATTTTTGGTCTCAAACCTGCATTTGTGAGTCTATTATTAAGCTTAGGTGTTGAACGGGTCAATGGTGTATTTTAAATGGGTCAAACAAGTCCAACATGGTCAATATGCAAAATCAGTCCGAAAAACGCATGTTTAGTAATGTGTTGAGTAACGGGTCATAAAAGTGAGAACTTTTAATGGGATTAAAAATGAGTTTTCTACAGGTCTTGAGGTATTTTTGAGAATTTTCCTAAATTTTATAAAAGGGTTTAAGTCTTAGAAAACAGCCCATACTTTTGGTAAGTAGCGGCGAAAAATTTAAAAAGGGTAATAACGTTAATAACGTAGATGAATCGTATAAAACTAATAACAATTATTTGTTTGGTTTTGGCGTGAGTTTGTAATTATCATAATTGACTAATATGTACATATTATACAGTACTTGAAGTTTATAAATGAGATTTACTCATTACGCGTTATCGTTTGTTAGGTGTTGAATTTCTCGGGCATCCTCATCATCGTCAGTGATCGTCATTCGTATCGTCGACTACTTCTATATACATAAGGTGTGAATTTTTAGCCTCGCTTACTACTGTTTTAAATTGTTTTTACCCGCGAGGGAGATGCATGCTAGTTTTATAAAATGAACATATGTCATGAACGATTGTTGGACCCGAATGTTGCCTTAAATTGTGTTGAGTACCTAGTTGCAAAAGACCCTATATTCATGAACTATTAACTATTGTTTAATCCTTGTGTGGATTGAAAATAGCCGCTTATACAATTGATAGTACTATGGGGTTGACGACCCTATCCGAGACGAGGTCTAGTACGTTGAGTACCCCCTACGGACGGATAACTTGTGATAAGAGATAAGGTATAATTACAACTGATGCCTTTAGAAGGGGCAATGGTTTCATCTTAATCACGCCGGTAATTATACGCGGGTGATTGAGTTAACGGATTAGTGTCATGAGCTTAAACAGAATTGTCATAACCTTGATAATATATTGTTTGATCGACAATTCTATGAATGATCGTGATTGATTTTTATAACACATATGTTCAAAATGAGATTGTAAAACCTATGAATTCCACTCAACATTATTTGTTGACCCAGTTTAGCATGTGTTTCAGGTAATCGATGAAGTATATCATGGAGCATGCAAAGGATGGGAGTTGTGTGTGGCTTGGCGTCTACTTGTTTTCCACCCATTATTTAACTTGAACACTTTTAATTTTCTGTCATGTTAACGAAAATGTATCTTTTGGGGTTGAGATTCGTGGGGACCAAAACGCTAACTCTTTGTTGTATCATCTTGGGATTTGGAAAACCGTAGGCTTGTATGTTTTTAACGATGTTTAATTTATTTTAAAACTTTTACGTCTCTTTGAGTCGTTTGATATAGCTTGTGTGTGATTATAACTGCCTAGCACCCAAATGTTGTAGTTCCACTGCGCATAGCATTTGTGGGGGTGTTAGAGATTGGTATCAGAGCCATGAGTTATAGAGAACTAGGTCGTTTTGAAAAATCCTAAACTATAACTTTTGGTGTCGTAAGAAATTGTCCAAGCACACAACTATCCTGCATGGCTCCGGTAAGGTTCATTTTTAGTATTGATGGTATAGATGTATAACTTTGAGTTGAAGTAATATATGTGAGTATTTATTACGTAGATATTGAACTACTATATGTAAACGTTGGAATTGTACGTGGAGTACTCGATACCGTAATTCTTGTATTACATATGCATGAGCATCATATTATCGCATTTTGGGCATGTGTACCACCTTTGCATTGCATTTGCATGCATGTATTTATAAATATTGAATAATAATCTTACGTACCCTCCAAAATTCTTTGTTATTGCAGAAATGGCCGAGGTACCGCCTAACGGAAATGGAGACGAATACGTCGTGGGACACGAAGGGGGAAATGTTGGAACAGCTGTTGAAGGACAAGCCGAGACGGACAATGTGCAAGCTCAGGACCCCGATCGAAGGAGTACTACCTTCCCCAGGCCTACTCGTATTTCTCATCTGGTTGGTATGCCAGGTATCCCAAGAAGTTCCAACGCTGCAGCAAGCGCTAATTCTCTTCATCAGGACATCGCAATAGTTATCTGCCCCGGACCAAGAGCTTATCGTGACATTCCGCTTGTCTTGAGAAGAATGGATACATTGATGTACGAATGGTACGTGGTTGAAACTAGAGTAATCAAAAGGTTTGACGAGAATGAGAGGGCACATCAGAGGTTGTTGGCAAGAACTGCAAGGGTTGAATTTGATGGAGTAGCGAATAAGAGTGATATTAATAGTTTGAGATCGATGATAGGAAACATGAGTACTAGTCTTGAGCAAGTTAGGGAGGATCAGGCGAGGTTGGCTAGGATGCGAAGTTGGGAGCACCGTGTTGGAGCATCCCTGCCAGAAGATTGGAGATTTGTAGATGACTCGGAGCTGGAGGCTAATGATTTCATGGTCCAGCCACCCGCCAGGGGTGTCTGTATCACTTTAGGGAATCAGGTAGCAGTGGAGTGTGGATCTACTTCTGGAACGAAGAAGGTAACTGAGTGTGAGCCGAGTGATAAGGGATAGAGGAAGATGGACGAGGACGAAGAAGACAGTGACGAAGAGCCCGAGGAGGATGAAGAAGAACCACCATCCAAGAGGTCGTGTGGATCACCACGTGACTAGTTACTTGTATTTTATTTTATCTTTTGATCATTGTAATCGAACTATTTTAGACTCCTGTATGATGGTATTGTGATGAAAACTTGATGACTTAAGTTTGTTGGTGTATGGTTGTAGTGGCATTACTTGTCACAGATTTTGATTGATTTATCAATGCAATTCATGTTTACCTTTCATAATCTATGATATGTCTTTAATTTGCTCTTTTGTGATGTGATTGATGAATATTAGTAACCTTGTAGTGATGTGTTGTTGTACTTATATTATGTCTTAAAAGAGAAATCCATCTTAATCTTGATGTGTATACTTACCTTGTTTTCTATTTTCCCTGTCTTTGCAGAGAGGTGTACTTGAGAATTCACCATGCCTCCAACGCTGACAGCTAACCGTGTGAACACAGTGATTCAAGAAGCAATTGCAAATGCACTCGAAGCGGATCGTGCAAACCGAAACCCAGATCAAGGTGGAAATGCAGGAAGACAGCAAGCCCCAAGGGAGTGTACTTATGCTGGTTTTATGAAATGCGGTCCTACGCAGTTTCGTGGTACTGGCGGAGCCATAGAACTCCGAATATGGTTGGAGAAGGTCGAAAGCACTTTTGAAATTAGCGGATGTTCAGAGGCAAATAAAGTCAAGTTTGTAGCTGCCACTTTTCTCGATGACGCCTTAAGTTGGTGGAACAATCAAGTGGCCACTGTCGGATTAGCAGTAGCAAATGCGAGGACCTAGACTGCTACCAAGGCACTCTTGACCAAAAAGTTTTGTCCCGAAGAAGAGCTGGGTCAGCTAGAAGATGAGTTAAGGCATTTGTCTTTGAGGAACAATGACATCACCGTGTATACAAGGAGGTTTAATAAGAAGAGCCTTTTGTGTCCCGATGCCTTTGCTGATGATCACAAGAAAATGAAGCAGTACATCAAGGGTTTGTCAAGCAATATCAAGGGTGAGACAGCTTCATCTAAGCCTGGGTCATTCGATGAAGCAGTCCAAATGGCTCACGCACTAATGGATGTTAAGCTGCAAGATAAGAAGGACTACATTGCCGAGGGGAACAAGAGAAAGTGGGAAGCAGCTCAGGGGAATCAATCCCAAGGTCAAAATCATGGAGGAAAGCGTAACAACCAAGGTCAGAACCGCAACCATCAGTTCAACCAGAGAAGAAGTGATGGGATAAGGGCTGTCACTACCCCTAGAGGAGCTAAGGTGAATCCTCATTGTGGTCGATGTAATTTGTACCATATAGAAAATTGCCCACCTGGTGTGGCAAGTGCGGAAAAGCGGGTCATAGAATTGCAGATTGCCAAGCTAAAGAGGTGGCTACTGGGACAAATGCCACGAAGGTGATGGTTTGCTTTGGGTGTGGAGAAAGGGGGCATAAGCAAGGGAACTGCCCGAAGACTGGAAATAGGCAAGGAGGAAATAATGCTGCTGCTGTGTATCGAGTAGGTACCGCTGATAAACCGTAAGGCCCGAATGTGGTTACCGGCACGTTTCTACTTGATGCTCGTTATGCTAGTATATTGTTTGATTCTGGTTCTGACAAGAGCTTTGTAGATGTAAAATTTAGTCGTCATATCAATAGAGAACCGGTAATGCTAACGACTAATTATAACGTGGAATTAGCCGATGGGAAGATTGTTAGTACAAATTCTATACTAAGAGGGTGTACCTTGAAGTTAGGGAATTATGCCTTTGATATCGACTTAATGCCTATAGAGCTAGGATCGTTCGATGTGATCGTTGGAATGGATCGGCTAATGGCGCATAGTGCCGTGATCGTTTATGGAGAAAGATTAGTTCAAATCCCGTTGAGGAATAGGGTTTTGACTGTGAAGGGAGATGAATGCACCTCTCGTTTGAAAGTGATATCTTGCTTGAAAATGAAGAGGTATGTAGAAGATGGATGTGATGTGTTTCTGGCACAAGTTTATAGTGATGGTGACTTAGAGGCAAAGTTGGAAGAGGTACCTGTAATTCGAGAATATCCAGAAGTTTTTCTTGATGAGTTGCCAGGTTTACCACCCACCCGTGAAGTCGAATTTCGAATCGATTTGATGCCAGGAGCTGCACCAGTTGCTCATGCACCCTATCGATTAGCCCCGTCAGAGTTGAAGGAGTTATCGGATCAATTGAAAGAGTTGATGGATAAGGGATTTATTCGACCGAGCTCATCACCATGGGGAGCGCCAATGTTGTTTGTAAAGAAGAAGGATGGGTCGTTTCGGATGTGTATCGACTATAGAGAGCTCAACAAGTTGACGGTTAAGAATCGGTATCCATTGCTGAGGATTGACGATTTGTTTGATCAATTGCAAGGTTCCTGTGTGTACTCAAAGATCGACTTGAGATCAGGGTATCATCAACTGCGAGTTAGAGAGGAGGATATTCCTATAACTGCCTTTCGTACGCGGTATGGACATTTTGAATTTCGAGTGATGCCTTTTGAGATAACAAATGCGCCTGCAGTATTCATGGACCTTATGAATCGAGTGTGTAAGCCGTATTTGGATAAGTTTGTCATTGTATTCATCGATGATATTCTTATTTACTCCAAGAGCAAGGAAGAACACGAGAAGCACCTGAGGAAGATATTGGATCTGCTGAAGAAAGAGAAGCTGTATGCGAAATTCTCAAAGTGTGAGTTTTGGTTAGAATTTGTGCAATTCCTTGGGCACGTAATTGATAGCAAAGGAGTTCGTGTGGATCCTGCCAAAGTTGAGGAAATCAAGGAATGGTCGGCACCGACAACGCCGACTGAAGTTCGACAATTTCTTGGTTTAGCTGGGTATTATCAGAGATTCATCGAAGGGTTTTCGTTGATTGCAAAGCCGCTGACCAAGCTTACTGAGAAGAATCGGGTGTTTGAATGGGGAGATGATGAAGAAATAGCTTTCAAAACACTTAAGGACAAATTGTGTTCTGCTCCGATTTTGTCATTGCCAGAAGGAATCGAAGACTTCATGGTTTATTGTGATGAGTCTCATAAGGGTTATGGAGCTGTGTTGATGCAACGTGAGAAGGTGATTGCTTACGCGTCGAGAAAATTGAGGAAGAATGAAGAAAACTACACTACACATGATTTGGAATTGGGAGCTGTTGTTTTTGCGCTTAAGTTGTGGAGACACTACTTGTTTGGGACTAAGTGTGTTGTATTCACTGACCACAAGAGTTTGCAGCACATTTTAGACCAAAAGGAGTTGAATATGAGACAAAGGCGATGGGTGGAACTACTGAGTGACTATGACTGCGAGATTCGCTACCATCCTGGCAAGGCGAACGTTGTAGCGGATGCACTTAGTAGGAAGGATAGAGAGAAACCTTTGAGAGTCAGAGCATTAGCGATGACTGAGGGTGTTGATTTGACCGAAACAATATTGAAGGCTCAAGAGAAGGGACTAATGAAAGAAAATGTTGGTGCTGAGAATCTGGGAAGACTGTTGAAACCTCTTTTTGTGGTTAGGTCAGACGGGCTGAGATATTTTGAGAATCGGATTTGGTTACCACTATGTCCATCCGATGAAGGAAGGCCTGGAGTACGAGATTTGGTTATGAACGAGTCTCATAAGTCGAAGTACTCGATACATCCTGGAGCGGATAAGATGTATCATGATCTAAAGAAAGTCTACTGGTGGCTGATATGAAGGCGGAGATTGCTCGTTACGTCAGTAAGATATCCTAGTGGTTGTGATATGATTTGGGTAATAGTGGATAGATTGACAAAATCTGCTCACTTTTTACCTATGAAGAAGACGGACAGCATGGAGAAACTTGCCAGTGTGTACGTGAAGGAGATTGTTTGCAGACATGGTGTACCTTTATCGCTCATTTCGGATCGCGATAGTAGGTTTACTTCGGAATTTTGGAAATCTCTTCAACGTGCGATGGGCACCGAGTTGAGTTTGAGTACGACATATCACCCGGAGACTGATGGCCAAAGCGAACGAACTATTCAGACGATGGAGGACATGCTCCGAGCATGCGTGATTGATTTCGGAGGAATTTGGGAACGCCACTTAACTTTAGTGGAGTTTTCGTATAATAATAGTTATCATGCGAGCATCAAGGCTGCACCATTCGAAGCGTTGTATGGAAGGAAGTGTAGATCTCCTGTGTGTTGGAGCGAAGTAGGAGAGAGTCAGTTGACTGGGCCCGAAATGGTTTTGGAGACGACAGAGAAGATTGTGCAAATTAAGAACCGTTTACTTGCTGCAAGAAGCCGACAGAAGAGTTATGCCGATAATAGAAGAAAACCGTTGGAGTTTGAGGTCGGAGACATGGTCATGCTTAAGGTTTCGCTGTGGAAGGGTGTGATTTGTTTTGGGAAGAAAGGAAAGTTGAGTCCGAGGTATATTGGACCGGTAGCATATAAGTTAGAATTGCCGAATGAACTTAGTGCTATTCACGACACGTTTCACGTATAAAATTTGAAGAAGAGTTTGGCGGATAAGGAATTGGTGATTCCTTTGGACGAGATTCAGCTGGACGATAAAATGCATTTCGTGGAGGAACCAGTGGAAATTATGGACCGAGAGGTCAAGAGGCTGAAGCATAGTACAATTCCCATTGTGAAGGTGCGATGGAATTCTAGGCGTGGACCGGAATACACTTGGGAACGTGAGGACTTTTTCAAGGAGAGATATCCTCATATGTTCCAGCGGCACGAAATGTGAGTATAAGAAGAGGCGAGCGCCGGGACGTCGCTCTCTTTAATGAGGGGTGGATGTAATACCCAGAAATCGAGGTCACTTATCTTAACCTAAATTACGCCTATTTTTGAAATTTTTAAGAAATTTTATTTACTATATATTTTATCGTTTTGGTTGAAACCAATGTTTGAGGTCGTAATCTTGACGATTTACGATTTAAGAAGGACGATGATGACAACGATCCCGACGGATGCCCAAATTTCTATGTTTATTGTCGTTTTATCGATATTATAATTTTTCGAGGATTTTACTTTCGGTTCGTGTTAAGTCGAGTCGGGTGCGTTTTCTTAATTTCCGGGTGCATTTAAATAGTCCTAAAAGTATTTTGGAGTGTTCGAGATGACCCCCGACTCCCGCAAAATTTTCCAAGTCGACTAGTAAGTCATTACCGCAAACATTTGAGGTCGTTTTTAAACAAGGCCAAAAGAAAGCCCAAATTGTACAAAAGGTCCCTAGAAGTCTACGAAAGGGGGAAATGGAACACACACAACACAAACACATTCAAAAAATTTTCACACTCTCTCTCTTTTCTCTCTTTTGGCCGTCGGCCACACCACCACACCACCACCATATTTTTTTTCTAATTTGTTTTGATTAAAACCAAGGTTAGACCACGTTTAGATTATCCATTTCAAGAGTTTTGATGTATTCCAATCCAACATGCATTCATAAAATTTTTTCAAGAATCAAATGGGTTTTTCAAAAATTAGTTTTGATGTTAATGGGGTTAATGCATGTTTAATTAGTGTGTAAGTGATGACTAATCACCCAACAAACCAACCAAAATCAATTTGGTTGGGGTGTTTTGATCACCAAAACCCCACGGCAATATGGGGGTGTTTGGTGGATCTTGGTGGTTGATGTTTTTGCTTGTGGGTTCATGTTTAATTTATTGTTTTAGATGTTTTTGAATGGGTAAAGCTTATTGCATGTTTGATATAGTGAATGGGTTTTAGAGTGGATTTGATTTTGGTGTTAAGGACTGAATTATGTGTTTCGTAATGGTTAGGAGTGATTAAGTTAAGGCTAGGTGTCGATAAAATGGTTTGGAAACAAGTGTTGGGTTGATTTTGAGAAGGGTAATTTTAGGCAGATTTTTTAGGCTTGTTTTCATGAGTTTGAATTTGTAAACAGGTCATGAGACTAGGATATAGTTGTAGAGCGTCGTCTTAGCTTCGATTTGGTATAAGAAAGAGCTTACCACTCCTAACGAGTCAAAAGTTATGATGTTTTGAAAATACGTGTACCGGGAGATGAGAACCTACATAATCCGAAATTATATTTGGTTTTGGGTCAAATCCCGGGGACCATAGATATAGTTTGGTAATTGACTAAAAGTTGATTTTTGATCTCAAACCTGCATTTATGAGTCTATTATTAAGCTTAGGTGTTGAACGGGTTAATGGTGTATTTTAAATGGGTCAAACAAGTCCAACATGATCAATATGCAAAATCAGTCCGAAAAACGCATGTTTAGTAATGTGTTGAGTAACGGGTCATAAAAGTGAGAACTTTTAATGGGATTAAAAATGAGTTTTCTACAGGTCTTGAGGTATTTTTGAGAATTTTCCTAAATTTTATAAAAGGGTTTAAGTCTTAGAAAATAACCCATACTTTTGGTAAGTAGCGGCGAAAAATTTAAAAGGGTAATAACGTTAATAACGTAGATGAATCGTATAAAACTAATAACAATTATTTGTTTGGTTTTGGCGTGAGTTTGTAATTATCACAATTGACTAATATGTACATATTATACAGTACTTGAAGTTTATAAATGAGATTTACTCATTACGCGTTATTGTTTGTTAGGTGTTGAATTTCCCGGGCATCCTCATCATCGTCAGTGATCGTCATTCGTATCGTCGACTACTTCTATATACATAAGGTGTGAATTTGTAGCCTCGCTTACTACTGTTGTAAATTGTTTTAACCCGCGAGGGAGATGCATGCTAGTTTTATAAAATGAACATATGTCATGAATGATTGTTGGACCCGAATGTTGCCTTAAATTGTGTTGAGTACCTAGTTGCAAAAGACCCTATATTCATGAACTATTAACTATTGTTTAATCCTTGTGTGGATTGAAAATATCCGCTTATACAATTGATAGTACTATGGGGTTGACGACCCTATCCGAGACGAGGGCTAGTACGTTGAGTACCCCCTGCGAACGGATAACTTGTGATAAGAGATAAGGTATAATTGCAACTGATGCCTTTAGAAGGGGCAATGGTTTCATCTTAATCACGCCGGTAATTATACGCGGGTGATTGAGTTAACGGATTAGTGTCATGAGCTTAAACACAATTGTCATAACCTTGATAATAGATTGTTTGATCGAAAATTCTATGAATGATCGTGATTGATTTTTTTAACACATATGTTCAAAATGAGATTGTAAAACCTATGAATTCAACTCAACATTATTTGTTGACCCAATTTAGCATGTGTTTCAGGTAATCGATGAAGTATAGCATGGAACATGCAAAGGATGGGAGTTGTGTGTGGCTTGGCGTCTACTTGTTTTCCACCCATTATTTAACTTGAACACTTTTAATTTTCTGTCATGTTAACGAAAATGTATCTTTTGGGGTTGAGATTCGTGGGGACCAAAACGCTAACTCTGTGTTGTATCATCTTGGGATTTGGAAAACGTAGACTTGTATGTTTTTAACGATGTTTAATTTATGTTAAAACTTTTACGTCTCTTTGAGTCGCTTGATATAGCTTGTGTGTGATGATAACTGCCTAGCACCCAAATGTTGTAGTTCCGCTGCGCATAGCATTTGTGGGGGTGTTAGACAAACAATAACGCGTAATGAGTAAATCTCATTTACAAACTTCAAGTACTGTATAATACGTACATATTAGTCAATTGTGATAATTACAACTCACGCCAAAACCAAACAAATAATTGTTATTATTTTTATACGATTCATCTACGTTATTAACGTTATTACCCTTTTTAAGTTTTTCGCCGATACTTACCAAAAGTATGGGGTGTTTTCTAAACTTAAACCCTTTTATAAAATTTAGGAAAATTCTCAAAAATACCTCAAGACCTGTAGAAAAATCATTTCTAATCCCATTAAAAGTTCTCACTTTTATGACCCGTTACTCAGCACATTACTAAACATACGTTTTTCGGACTGATTTTGCACATTGACCATGTTGGACTTGTTTGACCCATTTAAAATACACCATTGACCCGTTCAACACCTAAGCCTAATAATAGACTCACAAATGCAGGTTTGAGACCAAAAATCAACTTTTAATCAATTACCAAACTATATCTATGGTCCCCGGGATTTGACCCAAAACCAAACATAATTTCGGATTATGTAGGTTCTCATCTCCCGGTACACGTATTTTCAAAACATCATAACTTTTGACTCGTTAGGAGTCGTAAGCTCTTTCTTATACCAAATTGAAGCTAAGAAGACGCTCTACAACTATATCCTAGTTTCATGACCTGTTTACAAAGTCAAACTCATGAAAACAAGCCTAAACAATCTGCCTAAAATTACCCTTCTCAAAATCATCCCAACACTTGTTTCCAAACTATTTTAACGACACCTAGCCTTAATTTAATCACTCCTAACCATGTCTAAACATCCTAATCTGTCCTTAACACCAAAAAAATCAAATCCACTCTAAAAACCATTCACTAAATCAAACATGCAATAAGCTTAACCCATTCAAAAACATCTAAAACAATAACTTAAACATGAACCCACAAGCAAAAACATCAACCACCAAGATCCACCAAACACCCCCATATTGCCGTGGGGTGTTGGTGATCAAAACACCCCAACCAAATTGATTTTGGTTGGTTTGTTGGGTGATTATTCATCACTTACACACTAATTAAACATGCATTAACCCCATTAACATCAAAACTAATTTTTGAAAAACTCATTTGATTCTTGAAAATTTTTTATGAATGCATGTTGGATTGGAATACATCAAAACACTTGAAATGGATAATCTAAACGTGGTCTAACCTTGGCTTTAATCAAAACAAAGTAGAAAAAAAGATGGTGGTGGTGTGGCCGACGGCCAAAAGAGAGAAAAGAGAGAGTGTGAAATTTTTTTGAATGTGTTTGTGTTGTGTGTGTTCCATTTCCCCCTTTTGTAGACTTCTAGGGACCTTTTGTGCAATTTGGGCTTTATTTTGGCCTTGTTTAAAAGCGACCTCAAATGTTTGCGAGAATGACTTACTAGTCGACTTGGAAAATTTTGCGGGAGTCGGGGGTCATCCCGAACACTCAAAAATACTTTTAGGACAATTTAAATGCACCCGGAAAGCAATAAAACGCACCCGACTCGATTTAACACGAACCGAAAGTAAAATCCTCGAAAAATTATAATATCGATAAAACGACAATAAACATAGAAATTTGGGCATCCGTCGGGATCGTAGTCGTCATCGTCCTTCTTAAATCGTCAA
Organism: Glebionis coronaria; assembly: GCA_025667525.1. Classification (NCBI taxonomy): domain Eukaryota; kingdom Viridiplantae; phylum Streptophyta; class Magnoliopsida; order Asterales; family Asteraceae; genus Glebionis; species Glebionis coronaria. Next base: position 603,061,430 of record CM046878.1, on the reverse strand, counting down.
TCGTCAATATTACGACCTCAAACATTGGTTTCAACCAAAACGATAAAATATATAGTAAATAAAATTTCTTAAAAATTTCAAAAATAGGCGTAATTTAGGGTAAGATTAGTGACCTCGGTTTCTGGGTATCACATCATATACTTCCATATCCTCTATAATTTTCCGACCGAAAAAACTCACCAGAAAACTGTTTTTCGCCATTAAAGGTGGGAAAGTTAGGCCCATCTAAAAAACTATCAGATCTACCAGAAAATACAAATCTAGAACCAGAAACTAATATTTGTCCTTTGTGGTGGTCCTGACGGTGGTGGTCCCGTAGATGGTGGTGGTTCGGTCAATGGTCGTGGTCCCGTCAAGGGTGGTGGTTGTTGACACGACGTTTCGTGATGGTTTAAATGAAGAATAAAGAAACTATTAGGTTAGTAGTTTTAAGTTTGTATGGCAATATCACAAATCCTCAATATCACAGATCTTTCCGTAAGAAGATAGTAAGGATGTCTAAATTTTCAGACTTCCTATTTTTAGAATAGTCCTAAATGCATTGTATAGTAGTAAAGATATAGCCAATTCTTAAACTTCTTAATATTGACCCCAATCCAAATTCATTGCCTTCGATATGATAGATTTCAAAAACTTACACCTAGACACATCTTATGAATCTTATGAACACAACCTCCCCCTTCTCTCCTTTTGCAGACATAAATAAAAACCCACCATATCGCTCTAACTAAGGAACACAACTACCTTCTTTTTCATTGTATCCAACATCAGGAAACGTAGCAACAATCATTCTTCTTCTGCCATTTTATCAGAAATCGAACACCAATCAAACACCGTTTTTGTTTTATATTTCTAAGAACTAAATCAAGAAGTATTAGTCTTCAAGATCTTTATTAATGTCTTGGGTAAGGTGTTTGATCTTCGTTGCTATTATGGTTTATTTCAGGCGAAATAAAGAGAGCATGAGCATAATTGTTCTTGTTCCTTCTTTGGTTTTCGTATATATGAAAGAAGATGAAATTCTAGCTGATCAATGATGGTTTAAGTTTTGTAATTTCAAAAATATTTTCTTGAAGTATAAAACAAACTGAGATCATTGTCTTTTTATATGTTATTCGAATCTGAAATGAGTTGTATGTCTTTGTAATGGGATGTTGTTGACTAAGTATGAGGTGATACTAATAGAGAAATATTCGTTATTGGTCTCACATATCGATGTATCACATATGTGATATTCATAGGGTAACTTGTGAAAATGTTAATATATGTCTCAAATGCTAACCGAAAATTCAAAAGTCTTTCAAGCCCTTTTGGTTTTCTGATATTAATGGTTACACATTTTTAGACTTTTGAAGTCACTTCATAACTCCAACAATTGTTTGTTTGCTTCGATTGAATGTGGTGTTGATATATAAGTTCAGCAGAATCTCTAATGCTGCATATTAAATGATTCAAAGAAGATCTTTATATATAAATAAGATTCTCATCTAAATTCTATTTTTCTTTTGATAGAAAATCATTGTTATGAACTGAAAGAAGAAAGTTAAACTCACGTGCTAACACGCGAACCTTCAAAGAGCCCAACAAAGTTTCTCTTCCAAAACATCACTTTAGATAATTTGTAACCGGTCTTGGTTTTTATTATCTATTTAATTCTTTATAATTGTTTGTACAATTCATTATCGAATAACACATTCTTTAATTATTCTTTACTTTAAATTTACCAATTTATTTGTGAACTCTAGTGAGTTGGTTGGCTAATTCGGATTATAAGTTCTTAATCCAAATAGCATAACTTTTATCATTTCAGCTGTTGTTACATTAACATGAAAGTAAATCTATTTTTTATAGATAAAAATTGTATTAGCTCCACCTATTATAGATTGAACTTTTTTTGACATATAAAATAAACCAGATGAAGTAATACTCTTTAATTTGGCAGCGCGGGCGAAGTCATCATTTCTACTAAGGTGTTGCGAATTTTCTTTTGAAGTAAAGTTATATAATAAAAAATCAAAGTAGCACAAATTTTTTTAAGATTCCCACATGCCAAAAAAGAATATTTTAAAATTTGTCATTTGTGACCTCAAAACGAGTGTAGTCCGTTTTCAGTCGACTTTTGTTTAGCAAACCATTAAAAACATCCTTCGTTGTCTTAAACTCTTGAACATAGAATATATAAGAAAATATTTTAAATAATAGTAATAATAACAACTAATTGTATAAAAGGTTGAACCGAAGATTGAGGGTTTGAACCCATGATCTACTTGTGACGAGTAACAAGTTTTAATCTTCAAGCTATAGCCCCACCCATGTTATATAGGTTCATCTTTCATCTTTTTATATGCATCAAATTTAAAATGAGACAAGTAAATAACTATTCACGTTTTATGGCAAAATATTGTAGTACCTGTACTCTAAAATATATTGTTTCGTGCTAAGATGATTTTCAATGTCGGGTGTGATACTAGGAAAAATAAACTTTGGTTACATTTTCTACTAATCGTTCATCTAACTCACAAAATAACTCAGGGATATGCATATGAATCCACAGTTTATAGCACTAAATTGTCGGTGGATAATAATTTTGGGACTGAGGGAGTAACTAATTAGCTACACAAAATTATAGCAAATATATTCATATGATAATAACTATTAGACGAGGCCCAAGCCTAGTTGTACGCCTAGGGTTCATTACGGTTTGATGTAATCTTCTATATAAATGGTGAATAATAAACATATATATGAAAGTAGTATCATCCTACACAACAACATTGGCCATAACCACTAATGAAAGAATTTCTACGACAAATACCCTGTTTAAATCCTTTGTCAAGGCATTGCGCTATGCAGTCTTGTTCTGATAAGGATTCATCAATACACGACCATCGAGTACAGAAAATTGTTGCCTTAGTTTCTGTCAAAAGATATACATAAACAACATTACTTTATTAAATTTACGTAGTAGACTGTAGATACACAACAATGACTCAAATAAAAGTGTACCATCAGCTTTGGCATGCACAAGGTTAGTAGATGCAATGAGGAAAACAAAAACGAGTATAAGTTTTATGGCATCCATGTTTTTGTGTTTCTGATTTAAGTTTGAAGCACAAATTGTATCTTAGACTTTGAAATCCTTTATATACAACAAGCATGTGACTTAACATTGTAAATGGAAATTAATGTGTCTTTAATACAATAAATTCCCTAACTTGTATAACTGAAAATTAACTTTGTTATATAACGTTAAAAACTCTTATTTCTTGCTAAATATAAATAGGTCAAATAACATAAAAAGATACTTAATTAAGGATATGTTACTCTATTTTTTTATTGAACATAAAGGATGCCAATTTGATTGTTTAGTAGGATGGTTGCTTCATCCTCAACAGCTGCACAAAAACCACTTGACAACAACTTGATGATTAAAAAAGGCCAAATTGACCCATTTAAAAGTCGATGGGTTGACACGTCTATTAGCCGTTAGAACCCTTTGTTACTAAAACTCGAAACTGCACGTTTAAGACATTTTGATATATATCAATGTCAAATATCCGATTCGTATATATACATCCTCCATGTGGCATAATTGAGTTAAAAGTACATATTTGCATGGGTAGAATATGCTTTGCATTCTTTACTACAATATTTTACTACATATTTTTAGGGTACTGCATTTTTGTACATTGATATTACTCAATTTTTGTTGCTCCATTCTGAGCTAACAACCAAATGCCAAAACACATTTCCATTCATTCAAAAAACTTCAAAGCTTTTATGTTTTAGATCCTATAAGTACTTTTACATTCATTGAACAAACTTCCATTGCAAAGCTAATACGTATCAGGAGTGGTTATAGTGGCTTGGATGCTGCCACTTCTATTTTCAATCAAGATAGTAAAAGTGTAATTCCCCCTTTGATCCAACCAGTTTCAACCTGTATTTGAAATGAGAATACGAATGTGATTATGAATATATGGAGTAAACGACCAACAAGCTAAAGTTTGTGCAAGTGTGGAACAAGCAACCAATTCTTCCGTAAACATTAAAGAGATCTATCGAGAATTTGTAGAAATTGTATTAATGATCGAATATATATACATGTTTGTTGTGATGATTTGTTCCCAGCAAAACCTGTTTTCTTGAAATAAATGTAGCCTCTCGGGTTTCTCCCGAAACGTTCAACATAAAATCTATATTACTCGAATCTTGTTGTCACACCCCACCATGGCGTAACATGGGGCGCGAGCTATGGATATCATCACAACAACAGCATGTCTATAGAGGAAACTAAATGAAATTGAAATATCATAAAAGGTGACACAAATGTCATGACAATATCTCAACAATGCAGGAGTCTAGGTAAGTAGGTAAAAGTCCCACCTCTTACCGAAGAAAACAAATAAAATCAAACATCAACATATAGGTGTTCATAGTATCACTTATCAAACAAACAAAAAGAAACTAAGAAGGAACGGGGATCTCCTTCTAAATGCATTCCTACGCGACTCCAAATCCTAGCCACTTATGTTCTCACGCTTAACCACATTATCACCTGAAAGAGAGACTAAAACACGTCAACAATAATATTGGTGAGAGTCATAAGTTTAGACTCCAACGCCAAAACATATTTCATTAGCTTTGAATAATCATCATTCAAAATCATACAAATATTTGGACAGTGTGATACTAACATGCATTAACTAATCAGTACTAAGCGCTTATTCAATCCAACCTAGGCTCCAAGCCTTTCCTATCTTCCTTCCATGGTATATTAGGCGCCCATGCACCTGATAACCATACCACCAGACGCTGTATTGATCCCAAGGCCCTGCCTTGTCATCCTAGATATCAAGTATACTTAAATAAATTAAGTACTCCACATAGCAGTTAAGTGCATAAGTAAAACACACAATGTCCAAATCTACACATTAAAACATTCACAGCAAATCATTTATAAAAACAAGTAAGTGTCTCTTCCATCCCATCTGGAAGTAAATCATTTGAAGATACGAGACTATGAAACTCACGTGATTCAGCTTCTCCAAATATCGGCGCACTAGCAAAAAGCTAAACATACAAACACATACAATCAAAACATGCACCAAATGCTAAAATGGCTCATTAATCTATGATGGATGTCTAACCCTCACCCTCATTTTAATCTCATTAATATGCTCTAAGCATCCCATTACACCGTTAAGTTCATAACCTATCCCGTTTACATTTTACCCAAAACAGTCCCGATTTTTATACCCCATAGTATGAGCCAAACGCCCTGTTAGCATCAAAATATTGAGTCAAACAAGAATGTCCGGTCATATGTTTATAATGTATCATATTTAAGAACGTTGTAATAGGTAGTAGGTTAGTCGTGTTTTACGAGCTTAACTTTAAGTTAAAGTTCATTCATAAGTAACTAAAGCCTAAAAGGAAAGCCCGGCCCAAACATATAGACCATAATCAAGTCCACATGTAGGGGGACTATATATACCCACCTCCTAGCATGTTAGGAGGTGGTTGGCTCATTTGTATCTTTTTCTCAAATCTAATATTCACCAAGTTTCACACACTTCTCTCTCTTTTCTCTCTCTACTTTCTCTCTCTAGAGCCTATAGTGGATAGGTGATTCAAGATTCGTGTTTGTGTTCTTGTTTTTCGTGCCTATTTTGATCTAAATCATTCAATCCAATTTTTTTTGTGTGTTTTGTTATGGTTTATTCTTGATACAAATCATCTACATAGTTGTGGTAGTGATTTGGTATTGTTACTTTGGTTAAAAACACAAAATTTTTGGGTGTTTGGATCATTTTTTGGTTCAAAATCTCGAATTGGTTGTGTTATATCCGATAAAAGTTTTCACATTGCGATAGGGTTTTCACATTCCGATCCCGTATTGCGATCCAACATTGTGATAGGGTTTTTCACATTCCGATCCAACATTGCGATCCAATATTCCGATCCAACATTGCGATCCAATATTCTGATCCAACATTGCGATCCAACATTGCGATCCAATATTCCGATCCAACATTCCGATCAAACATTCCGATCCAACATTCCGATCAAACATTCCGATCCACATTCTGATCCACATTCCGATCCACATTCCGATGGACATTGCGATGGATATTGCGATGGACATTGCGATCTTTTTGGTTAAATTTTGTTCGAGTATTTTTTAGACTTAGCCACTATCTAGACTAGTCCCGGAACATATTTTTTGTTTGGTTAAATTTTGTTCGAGTATTTTTTGGAGTTTTTTGGCCGGAAAACCCAAGTAAAATTAATTTTTTCCTAGTCCATTTTAGGCCATTTAAGCTTCGATTTCAAATTTTGGCGATGCGAAAAAATTTTCAACCAATAATTCAAATTTTCGGACCAAAATTCAAATTTTTAGGTCATTTTTAGGTTTTATTTTTGTCAAAATTTTTCCTTTTTCAAAATTTTTCCCTACTAGTTATTGGCTATTTCTAACTTGAATTCAAAGGTAATTCAAAAATTTTCGGAATTTCAACCACAACACAATCACACCATATCTACTCAAGATCCAAACTCACTTCATCATCTGAAACACTCATTATGGATTCTGCAACACAAGATGTGCTGCACTCAAATCCAAGATGTCGTTTGCAAAAGAACGATGCATGACACACTTTAGATCACTCTAGTCACACCTTCAAGTTCTTTCAAATGACGATTTAAAAGGCACTCGCGTCAAACTTGGATTCAAACGGGTATTCATGTCACTCACTGGTCAAGATGTTGAGACATTCACAAGCACAATGCTACTCAATGTAGATCACCTTGAACAACAACTTGACAACGATGAATTTCAAGAGGTTGAATCCATAGATGCCGTTTTGGTTCTCGAGAATTAGTTTAAGCAATTCCTTGATACACAGGTCTATGTACACTATGATCGAGAATTCATAAACAAATACTTCTTTGAATATACTCGGTTAGAAGTTTAAGAATTCAAGGAGACATTTCTTCGACACATGAGTGCTGTAAGGAAGTCCATTGCTGAAAGAACACGTCATAAACTAAAAGCTGAAAGAAGGGTGAATAACAGATTAATGCATAAGAACTAAAGCAATGTCAATGATGGTCAAACATTGGATGCTTGTTCGATTGGCACAGAAAGCAGTGGGACATAATCAGAAAAGCAGCATACCAGCAACAACTCAATGAATGATCAAGCAACCAATGATGCAGATATCAGACCCATATATGATGAGGAACCAATGGCTGAGGTACAATGAAATGTTATGTATGATGATCATCAATATATTGATTCTAAGATTCATGAGCTTGAAACTTTGTTAGCTCAAAAGACAAAAGATTTTGAGGATGCCAAACTCGAGTTTTCGAAGAAAAATGACAAATTTGAAGCTTATTTTGAAAATCTTGAAAAAGCATACGTTGTTCTTGAACACAAACTGGATCGTAAGATTCAAGATTCTAATGCGGAAAAAGAACATTTTGTGAAACAAATAATTTTTTTAGAATCAAAGTTGGCTTCTCAAAATCCAAGTCCTCCGCCTGCTTCATTAAGTGAAATATCGGTGCAACCTATCGACACTGTAGATAGTAATGACGGAATGCTGATAACGACATATTTGATAATATGAACATTAAGTTAGAACAACGTGTCGCTCAATTACTTCTACAAAATGAGCAATTGAAAGCTCAGATTCAGGAAAATTTTTTGCATTAACAGCGGTGAAAAATGAATTAAGGAAGCTAAAAAGAAATAGTGTGGATACTAAGTTAGCAAATCAGTCAATCTTGGGGAAACCTCCTACTCAACCATTCAGAAACCGATCAGTTGCTAGACAACCGAATGCGTTTAAATCTGAACGACCTAAAACATCGAACTCGAGGTTTGCATCCCAAGTTGATTGATAGGTGTGTAAACACCCATCCTCTTTACCACTTAATTACAATAATAACCGAGCCAAAACATGTATTTTATGTCATTTATGTCGAAATTATGCGTCGTTTGTGTTTTTGTTGTGATTTAGGACGAAAAGGTGAACAGTGGAGAAAACACAGGCATTCACGGGCTTTTATTGAAGAAAAAGATGAAAGACGAAGTCAAGAAGTCAAGAGTGCAAAAAGAACGGAAGTCTAAGACCAATTCTGAAGATTTATCGAAGAAAAAGTCAAAAGACGAAAGTTTACTTAAAATCGAAGAACTCAAGTCTAATTTATTGAAGAATTAAAGACGAGTGCAAAGAAATCCCGAGCCAAAAGTCATTAAAGTCTAAGATTAAAGAAGATTAAAGGCTTAAGGACTAATGGTGCAATTAACAAAATATTAAGAAGAGAAGGACCTAAGCTTGCAATTAAGAAGAAATGAAGGAGGGGAGGAAGCTTCCTAAGCGCTCTTTAACCTCCCTTATATATAGATTAGGATGTAATCACTTTTATTTTGTTGGATAGTTTGACACACTATTTCTTCCATTTTATTTACTTGCACATTTAAATTCTTGTCCATTTAATTTCTTGTCCAATTTAAATACATGTCTTGCACCTTAATTACCTTTAATTTCAAGTAAGTGTTCTTTTAATTCTTGTCAATCTTTATTTTTATTGTTTATCTCTCATTCTACCTTTCTTTAATCTTTGATCTTTATGTTTATTGTTCATGTTCATGTTAATGTTCTTGTGTTTTTATTTCGATTAAAGTGGGTTTTGATTATCTTGATCATTATTGTTAGTTTTGTTGTTTTTGATTGTTTGTTTATGATTAATAGATGTTATTTGATTAGTTTGATTTAATCTTGTGGTTGATTTTGTTAAGTTTGTGATTAGATTCGTGTATATCTTGTATCCCTTGTTCTTCGCCTTTCTGTTTCTGATCTTTCCCAGGGATATTCCGCATCAAGCCAGTATTCCGAGTAAAGGATCAGTGGAAAAAGTTGTTCATTCGGAATATCAATTGTTCAAAACCAAAGTTGTTCATCCGAAATATTGGATATTCCGGATCAAGGAGATTCATTCGGAATATTTATTATTCCGGATCAATACCTTCATTCAGAATATATATTATTCCGGATCAATACTTTCATTCGGAATATTTGACATTCCGGATCAACAGAATATTCCGGATCAAGGGAATATTCCGGATCAACTTAACATTCCGAATCAAATAATATTCCGGATCAAACAAGTTCATCCGGAATAATTTATTATTCCGGATCAAGGAGTTTCATTCGGAATATTGAGACATTCCGGATCAAGAGTTCTATTCGGAATATTATTCCGGATCAAGAATTATTCCGGATCAAGGGCAATATTCCGCATCAAGGCTTTATTCCGAATAGAGAAGTTATTCCGGATAGGTGACATATTCCGAGTAAGCAATTTATTCCGGATCAAGGGCTTTGGTTGATATTCCGAGTAAAGAAGAACATTCCGAACGAAGGTGACATTCCGGATGAGTGTTTATTCCGCATGAGGGTATTATTCCGGATGAGCTATTTTTCAGGTTTCTTTTAAGTTACTGTTTTTAAGTTTCTGTTTTTACTTTTCAAGCTTTATTTTTCCCGCCTTTTTACTTAGTCGCACTTTAAGATTCCTTGCCTTAGATTTAATTTAGCCTTGCCTTAGTTTAAATTTTAGTTGCGTTTTAAGTTTGCCTTAGATAGATTTAAGTTTGCGTCATTTACTTTAAGTGCCTTTTAATTTTCGTCACGCTTTTAAATACTTGCCTTTTACTTTAAATTAGATTTAGATTTACTTTAACGCCCATTTTCATTTAAAGTCTTTGCACATTTATTTTAAAACAACCAAAAATATTCTTTTCCACCAAATCAACTGAGTCGTACTTTAAGCCAGAAATCAATTCGTTAAGATACCGAGAACTTAACTTTCTTACCATACAAAATCTCAATATTAAAATGGCGTCGCTGTCGGCTCTTTTCGTAAAGATTAACGGTTTTCTGTGAGAGACGCGTTGCTTTTTGGGATCCATTCACTTGTGAGCGTTATTTTCTTGCTTAAAAAATCCAAAAAACCATAAAAATTAAAAATTGTTAAAAAACACATAAAAATTAAAAATTTCATAAATCCAAAAAGATTTTATCTTTATTGTGTATATATATTGTCTTTGCGTTTGGTATTGTTTTCTTTTGTCTTTGTAGGTGTATTCGTACTAGATCTTCTAATTATCAAGAGCCCGAGACTCGAGAAGATTTAAGTATGGCAGGTGTTAACAACAACAATAATCCACCGCACCTCAATAATAACAACAACAATGTTCTTCCACAGCCTGATCTTCGGACAATGGAGGAGCTTTGTCAACCAACCATGTTTGGACGAGGAGGACCGATTGCGCCGATGCAAATCACGGCTCCGGAGTTTTCCACATGATTCAGCAAGTGCAAACTAATCCATTCACCGGAATGCCTGATGATGTTGCCAACAAACACCTCGACAAGTTCATTACAATCACTCAAAGCATGAAGTTGCCCGGTGCCACAATGAATGTTCTTCGCCTACAACTCTTTTCACATACTTTATCACATCACGCTGAGAAATGGTTTGATCGTCTTCCAAAGAATTCTATTCATACTTAGGATGACATGACTCAATGCTTTTTGTCGTGCTACTTTCCACCATCCATGGTCACGAGCCTTCGCAATCAAATCAGCGGTTTCATGCAAGAACCCGATAAATCTCTTTTTGATGCTTGGGAAAGATATAATGTCTTGATTGATCGTTGTCCAAACAACAACATGCTTCCTGTAACCTTAATTGATACTTTCTACAATGGTTTAACTTTTCGAGATCGTGATACGATTAATGCAGCCGCCGGTGGCACATTTATGAAAAGGAGACCCAAGGAGTGTAGAGAGCTTATTGAAAACATGACTACTCATCATAAAAACTGGGATTCCTCCGCTTCTTCAAGGAACCACCCGAGAGTCAATGTTTCTTCTACATCAACAAACCCTGATATGACCAAATTCACCCGCATGATGACTGAAATGAACAAAAGTATCTTGCTTCTCGCTTCAAACCAACAACAACAACAAGTTAAAGCGGTTGCTAATCCTTGTGAGACATGCGGCGGTCCACACTCATACACCGATTATCCTTCTACACAAGGAAATCCGGAAAATGTGTATGCAGCTTATGGTAATTATTCACCGGAAAATTACCAAGCTCGACCTCAAGGGGATAGAAATTTGCTGAGTTACCGATCAAACAACTACCTTTCACCCGGTTTTTCTCCTCAAAACCAAAACCCCGCCAACAACTACATTAGAAGCAACCAAATCTCACCAAAAGCTTCTAATCCTTATCACCCACCCGCTCAACAAACCTCACGCATTAACCCGGATGTTGAAGCCATAATAAGAACCCAAGGTGAGTAAATCAAGAATCTGCAAAGCCAAATTATCAATCTTAAAGGAGATATTACCAAGCAAGGAAATGACATTAGATCCGAGCTTCGAGATAATATCCAATCTTCCTTCAGCACTCAAACGAATGATATAAAGAATATGCTGGCTAGTTTCTTGCCCACAGCTCAACCTTCTACTTCGAGTTCTCTACCTTCTTACACCATCACCAATCCGCGAGCTAATGTGAGTGCTATTACTACCCGTAGTGGAGTTACCATCGTAGGACCACCTATCCCACCCCCATCATCTACACCTCCACCACCACTATTTATCCCTACTCCTCCTACACCTAGTATTAGTGCACCATTGCCGTCTCCGCCTCGTCATGACGATGTCCTAAAGAAGAACCCTTCAACATCTCAACCTTTACCTACACCTGCACCTTCACCACCTAAACCCAACATCCCATATCCTTCTCGCTTGGGCAAGACCAACATGCTAAACAAGGAAGACTCTCAAGTGTCGAGCTATGTGAAGATGCTCTCTCAAATGAACATCAACATTAGCCTTGTTGAAGCACTTGTCCACATGCCAAAATTTGTCAAAGCATTCAAGGAATTGCTTAACAAGAAGGAGAAGTTTATTGAGCTCGCCAACACACGCTTAAATGAAAATTGTTCTGTAGTTATTCTTAAAGAACTTCCGGAAAAACTTGGAGATCCCGGTCATTTTGTGTTGCCTTGCATTTTCAACAAAACCGAAGAATTTACTGCCCTAGCTGATCTCGGGGCCAGTATTAATCTTATGCCTTTGATTGTTTGGAAAACACTATCATTACCCGACCTCACTCCAACAAGGATGAATCTCGAGCTTGCAAATCGCACTCTCGCTTACCCCGTTGGTATTGCCGAAGATGTGTTCATTAAAGTTGGCACATTTACTTTCCCGGTCGACTTTGTCGTTGTTGATTATGAAATGGACCCTCGTATTCCTTTAATACTTGGTCGGCCATTCTTGAGAACCGGACGAGCTCTAGTTGATGTGGCCGAAGGTGAGTTAATCTTACGAGTCGGGGATGATGCCCAAGTTTTTAAAATGGGGAAGCTTACAAGCAAATCCTATGGACGAGAATCTGTGAATATGATTAATGTGCTCGATGATTTTGTCATCTACAACAATCCTCTATTCGAGTCTTGCATTGATAATCCACTTTTTCAAGATGATGTGGATGATTCTCTCTCCAATTTGGAACCTTCACCCATTTATGATTCTCCACCGATCTTTGATGCTTATGATGATGATTCTAGCTCAGATTCGGATAGTTTTGATGATTGTACTTCCGAGTATCCCGACCTGCCTACATATGATGATTTTGATGAGGTCGATACTCTTTCGAGTGATTCTTCACATGATGAAGATCCCCCGCCATCACTTAATCCTACTTTGGACGATTACTCATTTGAGGAAGACTTCTCTACTTTTCTTAATACTTACTTCCCTCATGAGAGTGATGCACCTCCTTTGGACTTTGAGGATTATCGTCTTGATCTTAGTTTGGATTTGAAGAAAATTCTTTCAAAGGAGAAGAAACCGGTCGACACCGACATCCGCAGCACATATGATTTAACACCTCTTTGTCCCCCTTCTGGGGACAAGGTTGTGCATCTTCTTCGCGGATCTTCTTCACACTCTGCTGAGCCTAAGTGCTATTTTCCCTTAAAGGAAAAGGTGTTCGACCCCGGTATCAATATTCTGCAGCCATCTCAGTATCCACCTGATGAAATAAAAGGAAAAATCTTTGGAAATTTTGAAGACATGCTTGCACCACTTCAACCTTGCTTCCACCGTGCTCCGTCTTTGCTTAAGGGAACCTTACCTACTCTTCTTTGGCTTGCCTTGTTCGCCTTAAGCTTGTGCTATTTGATGGACGAAAACTATGTCTTTGATCCCGGTGGATATGTTTCATGCTTCTTCCTATGATGATCAAGGTCGAGTCAGCCCACGACTCGGTTAACAAAAATCAAGCGCTTCTTGGGAGGCAACCCATGCATCTATCTTTTAGATTTCTTTATCCTAAGTGTAGGGGAGACCCGTTAGTGTTTGCTCTCTCCTCTCTTCTTCTAATCAGGGATTCGAGCGCTCAATGATCCACTCTTGATGATTTTTGACGACTCGTGATTCCGTGTTCCCATTATCCCGGTTCTATCCTAAACTCTTTTCGATTCACTATTTTATATTTTCCAATATTAAAATAGGAATCTCTTTAGTTGTCTCTTCCTTAGCAAGATTTAAACAAAGTGCACAATGTCCTAAGTGTAGGGGAGTTTACTCCCACATGCTTAAACATTGTGGACAACGTTTATATTAAGTGTAGGGGGGACTTCTATCAAAGTTAAGTGGCCTTTTCCTTGTATTTGTCCTCATTTTAACCGGAAAATCAATTTTTCGACATTTTTCAAAATTTTTGATCTATTTTGGCCTATTAGTTTTTCCCTTTGTATAGTTATTTTATTTCCTTATTAGAATAAATTTTTAATAAAGTGGTTTTAATTTTCAAACGTTGTGAATCTTTTGACTCAACCCGAGTTTACTTGTCTAAGTTTACTCTAGCTAGTATCCTTAACGTGTTTAAGTCAAGTTTTGCTAGGCTTTTATATAGGGAGCTATAAAACGCGAAAGTCTTAACTCTCACGGGTTAAGAACAAGAACTTTTCGCAAGTTCCTATAATTGATCCTAGAGAGTCGTTTATCAAGAGAACTTTAAAATGCGATTTCTAAACTTGAAAGAGTCTAAGAATTTGCAAGATCCTATAGGCGACTCGAAAACCCAAAACTTTGATTTAATAGGCTAAGTATCCACGAGTCTCATTCTTTGAGATTTTAAACTGTGGAGAACGAGAGATGATAGAGCCAATTATAAGTTCGGTATTCTTTCGTGAATTCATGTGAGTTAATTATAAGCCTATTCTCCCATCGCTTGCTAATAAATTTACCTGCAATAAATAAGGTTGTACGATTTGAAAAGTTACTTAGCTTCTAGCCCAAGATCGTTTAAAAGTTGCTCGGTATGGATTAGAGTTCATAGCCAAGGCATAACTTATTGAAGCGGGATGCGGGGCATGAGGGCTATATTTTGTTGCTAAAGATCCAAAAGTGATGTGAAGAGTCATTTATCAAAGATCAATATGAAGGATCGAGACACACGACGAAAAGAAAAAACTCCCCAAAGGTCATGGAGAAGTCTATCCAAAAAGGCCCTAACAAGGTATGAGGATAAATAGATCCAAGTCCAAAAAGGAGGCGGATCATTGTATATCAAAATCCAAAATAAAGATTGGAGAAAAATGAAGAAGTCGTGGTCCATATATGAAGAATCTCTCAAAACTTCAAGTGAAGAAATATTATGAAGAGAAGACCATTATCTCATGAACGTCTCTCAAGGTTTGAAGTATGAAGTCGCTGCCAAATATCGGTCCGAGAAAGGTCTCAAATCGCGAAGCGAGTTATGCCAAGATATGAACTTTATGAGGTCCCGAGAAGCAGTTTTAAAAGATTTTGTCCTTTAGCTAACTATTGATTAAATCGTTCACTTTATTTTCAGACTAAATAACTATCGAAATAAGTCAACAATGCATCCTCGTGATCATTCAAGACAACAATAAAATATAAGAGATACACCTAGGAATAAGGGAGTCTAAGTGAATAATTGGCCCACATGAGTTCGTGTTAGTTTGCTAACTTATAATAACAATGATCTGGTTTTTAAGCTTGGTATGGAGAAAGTGAAAACTTGAGAATGATGATTATTCATGACATTTCCAAAACCCAAGGTATGCTTTTGATTTCTTTACTTTGAATGTTTATAGTTTTTTATCTCTTTAATAAAGGCCAACGTGGATTGATTATGATGAAAAATGTAAACGTGCTTTGTAACTAATGCATTGCATGAGGACATTACAATGGTCCATTGTAGGGGATTTGATAGGTGTGTAAACACCCATCCTTTTTATCACTTAATTACAATAATAACCGAGCCAAAACTTGTATTTTAAGTCATTTATGTCAGAATTATGTGTGGTTTATGTTTTTGTTGTGATTTAGGACGGAAAGGTGAACAGTGGAGAAAACACGGGCATTCACGGGATTTTATTGAAGAAAAAGATGAAAGGCGAAGTCAAGAAGTCCAGAGTGCAAAAATAACGGAAGTCCAAGACCAATTCGGAAGATTTATCAAAGAAAAAGTCAAAAGACGGAAGTTTACTTAAAGCCGAAGAACTCAAGTCTAATTTATTGAAGAATTAAAGACAAGTTCAAAGAAATCCCGAGCCAAAAGTCATTAAACTCTAAGATTAAAGAAGATTAAAGGCATAAGGACTAATGGTGCAATTAACATAAGATTAAGAAGAGAAGGACCTAAGCTTGCAATTAAGAAGAAATGAAGGAGGGGAGGAAGCTTCCTAAGCACTCCTTAACCTCCCCTATATATAGATTAGGATGTAATCACTTTCATTTGGTTGGATAGTTTGACACACTATTTCTTCCATTTTATTTACTTGCACATTTAAGTTCTTGTCCATTTAATTTCTTGTCCAATTTAAATACATGTCTTACACCTTAATTACCTTTAATTTCAAGTAAATGTTCTTTTAATTCTTGTCAATCTTTATTTTTATTGTTTATCTCTCATTCTACCTTTCTTTAATCTTTGATCTTTATGTTTATTGTTCATGTTCATGTTTATGTTCTTGTGTTTTTATTTTGATTAAAGTGGGTTTTGATTATCTTGATCATTATTGTTAGTTTTGTTGTTTTGGATTGTTTGTTTATGATTAATAGATGTTATTTGATCAGTTTGATATAATCTTGTGGTTGATTTTGTTAAGTTTGTGATTAGATTCGTGTATATCTTGTATCCCTTGTTCTTCGCCTTTCTGTTTCTGATCTTTCCTAGGGATATTCCACATCAAGCCAGTATTCCGAGTAAAGGATCAGTGGAAAAAGTTGTTCATTCGGAATATCAATTGTTCCGAACCAAAGTTGTTCATCCGGAATATTGGATATTCCGGATCAAGGAGATTCATTCGGAATATTTATTATTCCGGATCAATACCTTCATTCGGAATATATATTATTCCGGATCAATACTTTCATTCGGAATATTTGACATTCCGGATCAACAGAATATTCCGGATCAAGGGAATATTCCGGATCAACTTAACATTCCGAATCAAATAATATTCCGGATCAAACAAGTTCATTCGGAATAATTTATTATTCCGGATCAAGGAGTTTCATTCGGAATATTGAGACATTCCGGATCAACAGTTCTATTCGAAATATTATTCCGGATCAAGAATTATTCCGGATCAAGGGCAATATTCCGCATCAAGGCTTTATTCCGAATAGAGAAGTTATTCCGGATAGGTGACATATTTCGAGTAAGCAATTTATTCCGGATCAAGGGCTTTGGTTGATATTCCGAGTAAAGAAGAACATTCCGAACGAAGGTGACATTCCGGATGAGTGTTTATTCCGCATGAGGGTATTATTCCGGATGAGCTATTTTTCAGGTTTCTTTTAAGTTACTATTTTTACTTTTCAAGCTTTATTTTTCCCGCCTTTTTACTTAGTCGCACTTTAAGATTCCTTGCCTTAGATTTAATTTAGCCTTGCCTTAGTTTAAATTTTAGTTGCGTTTTAAGTTTGCCTTAGATAGATTTAAGTTTGCGTCATTTACTTTAAGTGCCTTTTAATTTTCGTCACGCTTTTAAATACTTGCCTTTTACTTTAAATTAGATTTAGATTTACTTTAACGCCCATTTTCATTTACAGTCTTTGCACATTTATTTTAAAACAACCAAAAATATTCTTTTCCACCAAAATCAACTGAGTCATACTTTCAGCCAGAAATCAATTCGTTAAGATACCGAGAACTTAACTTTCTTACCATACAAAATCTCAATATTATTGACGTGCATAACAATTTGCCAAAAACAGTCACTCCACTATCTAGATCCCCCTTAACAAATTTTGCTTATGCAAAACCCAATCACATGAATGCTTCAAGCAACTCTAGAAATAGCTCCAAGAACATGCTTCAGAGTAGTTCAAATGACACGGGTCATAATAGCTATCTAGAGGATGCTAAGATAAAGACACAAGCAAGAGATAGGACCCAACTGAAACATAGGAGCGCTAATCACACATCTAGGAATTCTAGACCCTTCTATGATGTGCCCAAATCAGCCTATCCTAGGAACACTAGATCCTTCTTAGATGCTAAGCACTTTGTTTGCACGAAATGTAACAAATGCGTGTTTAATGCCATTCATGATGATTGCATCACAAAAGTCCTGAACAAGGTGAACCAAAAAGCTAGAGCAACTCAAAGATGGAACCCTATAGGAAATAGTTTTTCTCCAATTAAGTCTTCCGCTGTGCATGAGAAAACTACGTTTCCTAGACCTTGTCTTAAGTGGATACCAATGGGTAGAATCTTCAAAACAACTGGTCTTAAATGGGTTCCTACGGGAAATAGATTTCCCTCTAGCACGACAAAGGTTCACTATGAACCCCCACACGGTTCTCACAAAGATATCACTAACAAATATGCTAGCACACAAACTACTATAAAGAGTGCAGGTACTGAATTCAAGACTCAACGGACAACCAAAGGTGCAATCTTTAAATACCGTTCAACAAAAGACACACTCAGAGTTTGGTTGCTGAAGAAGCAGATATCTGAGAAACTAGTGTCTAAAGGGTTTCACAACTAAGCTGCAAAATGATTTAAAATTATCACAGTTTGTGACTCGTGCTTCAAAGAAAGGAAAGTTGATCATGGTTGATAACTTATCCTCAACAACGGGAAAATTAAAATTCTCGGTCATGAGCTTTCATTAAAAACATTCCAATTTTTTAAGCTCATGTAAACGACTTACAGTTAAATGTCAGACTGTAACTCGAATTTCAAATAAAGGAAAGTGTATCTTTAAAGATAACTTATCCTAAAAACGGGTGGAGCAATCTATCTTGGATTGAGCTTGTCACAAAACATTCAACGTTTTGAGCTCAACACAATGGCTTGTAATCACTTTCAGATTGCAACCCAGATCGATATTCACGGGGGAGTGTATGATTTAGTGCGCTTAACCTCAGCAAAAGAAGAGAAATCTTCTTACACTTGAGTGGATTCGTCAAGACATTCAAATTCTATGAACTCAAGTTTATGCTTTAGAAAAACTTCTTCGCCAAAAAGAAATAGGATTTTTCAAAAAGCGTTGAACACAATTTTTTCAAGAATTTTTCAATGATTATTCAAAATCTTTCAAAAATTGTGTGTTCAACAACTCCCATCCTCAAAAGGGAAATATGGATCACATCCTCACAACGACAATTCAATTGGATCAATTTTTTAGGGGGAGCATTTCAACTTCATGCAAAGATTGACACATCTTTCTCCCGGATATTTTCAAGACTATTTTTTAAAATATATTTTAATCAAATTTGGTATCTCTAATATCAAAAGATTTTATATATTAGAGATAGGGGGATAAAATGTGATTAAAATGTGATCTTATATAAGACTCAAGCACTTTAATTCTTACCTACATGTGCAAAACACTTTCAATTTTCGATGCACATGTGAAGGGGGAGCATTTCTGAAACGACAAAACTATCAAGGTGTTAAATGTTTTTCAAACACTTTGTTAGACTTTTTAAAGTGGTTTTATGGTTACGATCTCATACCCACAACATCTTTAATCCATGACGTTATTGGTGTCAAAAGGGTGGTTAGGTTTAAGTCCTATGATCCAACCAGAACCAGAGGGATCTTCACAGGGACAATCAAATAGATTATTAGAATTCCTTAGGAAAAATGGAGTAGAATGTGAACGTAGCTGAATGCAGACTAAGTACTGAAGCTAGCACTCGAACAAACACAACAAGGTGCTAGTAATGATATCTTGGTAAGCATTGAAGGGGTTGAATAATGAAAAAGAAATGTAAGGATAAAGGTTATAAAGAAATTATCCCTCCATACAACTTAGGCAGAAACCGGGTCAACACATCATGAAGATAACTCATCATGGACCCAGTGATGTAAAGCACAACCCTTACCTAGCTACTCAGGCTTCTCTAAAAAGAAGTTTGTTTTATTTTCACGGAGAACAACATGATTTCTATTAGCTTTCTCACTCCGAGATAGTTGATATTAAATAGGTGGCATATACTCTAGCCTCCGACCACTAAAAGTGCACAAATCGAGTCTAGAGCCAAGAGATCAATCAAATCTCGTTAGGACACACGAATGACGAACAAGAGAGTCCCACGCTATATCCTTGTGATATTGCTAGAACACTCAGAGTGATACTACTTAGTATTCACAATGATGAGTGGAAATCTTTCCAGTGTTAACATCAAAAAGCACTGCGGTAGGTCATGTGTAATATTCTTTATGAATTGAACACATGTAAACTGAAAATCAACAGTGGTTTGATTCTAATTGATTCAAACTCGTTTCAGGTTTCTACGCAATATCTTTATGGTCTTGCCAGAACATTCAGAGTGATATTCATTAATATTAACAGTGACGAATGGAAATCCTTCTAGCGTCAACCTCAAACAGTGCTACGGTAGGTGACTTGTGAGATTCTTATGAATGAAGCTTGTGTCAACTAGAAAACAACAATGGTAAGATTCTTTATGAATCACACTTGTTCCTGGAATTTGAATTGACGACTTTAAACAAGCGGATATTTATCCAGTTGATTCACTCTTTATGTTCGCAGTCTTGCTTTGAGACGGTCGAGTAAAGAGAACGGCTAGTACTGCCGCGAAACCCTGTCAAGGAGGTTCTTAATTGAATCTACCTAATCACAAGTATGATATTTAATATCGTATAACGATCTTCACCGACCGGAGGTAAAACGCTACCGATTTAGGACGAATGTCAAAGCCATTCAGTCCGTGTCTATGATTTGTCTCGAGAAGGTGGCGTTACGGTGTACTCAGCAAAGTCAAAGATTCAAAACCACATACTCATGCCTAAAGACCTATTCAACAATTAATAGTGTGAGCATGTGGATGAAGACACAAGATCGCAAGATGGAAAAGACAAGTCAAGGATGATTTGAAGATCTCGAGATCAAAAGACAAAGTCGAAAGACAACGACAAAGGCTCAAAGATCACAGCATGAAGGAACAAGACTACTATTACACATTCAAGAGTCATTTATGGCGAGATTAGTAATCTCCACAAATCTCCAAATGACAACGGGTAATGGCCTCTCATAAAGGGTAATGACCTCTCATTGAGGGAGATTGTTAGTCTCAAAATATTGAGTCAAATAAGAATGTTCGGTCATATGTTTATTATGTATCGTATTTAAGAACGTTGTAATAGGTAGTAGGTTAGTCATGTTTTACGGGCTTAACTTTTAGCTAAAGTTCATTCATAAGTAACTAAATCCTAAAAGGAAAGCCCGACCCAAACATATAGTCCATAATCAAGCCCACATGTAGGGGGACTATAAATACCCTTCCTAGCATGTTTGGAAGGGTTTTGGCTCATTTGTATTCTCTCAAATCTAATATTCACCAAGTTTCACACACTTATCTCTCTTTTCTCTCTCTAGAATTCATCTATCTTCTATCTACCTTTCTTGTTTAATCATCACATATTATATGGGACAACACGCCCACCTAACCAAACCCATACTTACTGTAAAGGAAACACCCTATGCCCTTACATGTATTAGCTAACTCTCACCTTTGGCCACAACCTTAAAGCTTCCGTTAAGGCCCCGATATATATATATATATATATATATATATATATATATATATATATATATATATATATATATATATATATATATATATATATATATATATATATATATATATATATATATATATATATATATATATACTTTTACCTATCTAGATTTTATTGATTTTGAACATATGAAAAGTTTGTTATGATCAGAGGGTCTTCCACTATCCCATTTACTTAGCCCTCCACCATATCTCTTATTTAATATATGAAATAACTCTCATGTTCATTTTAAGGTCCAGTTGTACTCCTATGTACCCTAACCATCTTACAACATTAATTGAAAACCGACTGATCCAAAAACTGTTTTGACCTCCGACTGTTGTAACATGTTTTTGACCCATTTCCCGATCTCCAATTTAGTTCTAGTTTATTGAATTCAATAGCTAACTCAAATACCTTTCTAGGGGTATAAGATTTGATTAATGTAAGTTTGTAAAACTCTAGATATGATCAAAACAATTGACCTAAAATTCTGCTCAGTTTTTAATGATGAATTTAATACAATTAACTTAATTAATTACCCATAATTTAATTGATTATAAACCCTAATTAATCTAAGCATGTTTATTTTATTAAAATAAAGATTATAAATTAAACCTAACCCTAGATCCAACATCTATTGATTAAGAATAATTAAACAATAAGTTAATTTAAAAGACGAGCTAAAGTTTTACCTTAGAATTTTTGGAAGACAAGAAAATTATGTAGAAACTCTAAAAACTCCATTAATGCCAATGCCTCTTTCCAGGGGATTTTTATGTGTGTTTTATAAATTAAAAGGATTTATATCCTTTCTCTTCACAAGTCCTAGCCCAACTAGAAAAACCCACTTTCGTTTTCTTTTTTTTCCTCCCTTGCGTTTGTTTTATCTGATCTACCCTTATATATATATATATATATATATATATATATATATATATATATATATATATATATATATATATATATATATATATATATATATATATATATATATATATATATATATATATATATATATATATATATATATATATATATATATATATATATATATATATATATATATATATATATATATATATATATATATATATATATATATATATATATATATATATAGTTGGGTTATTGTAGTGTAGTACCTTAAAGTTGTTAAAATAAAAAGTCATAATAACCATTGATTTTATCAATTAACATGTGATTTATTTAAGATTAGACACAAAATAATAAATATTATACATAAAAATTTGATATAAAACCACTAAAAATTTTATACGTTAAAATTTACAACTGATACATATGATACATAGTTTTGCTTCACAAAATATTATTAACATAAATAATCATTTTATTCGAAAATTAAGTGATACATTATCAAAAATTACATTAGAGTTGACAATAAATTGTTAAAATATGAGACACAACTGATACACGAGAAACTAGTAATATTAAAAATCGTGAGCCGACTACTCGTACACGAACTAAAAGTTCCAAGAATACTCGTACACGAACCAAGAACTCATAAACGAACCAAAACTAATCAATAATGTGACATTTAGTCATTTTTTATTGCTTCTTATTTTAACAACTTTAAGTACCTACACCATTTTATCTAATATATATATATATATATATATATATATATATATATATATATATATATATATATATATATATATATATATATATATATATATATATATATATATATATATATACATATATATATATATATATATATATATATATATATATATATATATATATATATATATATATATATATATATATATATATATATATATATATATATATATATATATATATATATATATATATATATATATATATATATATATATATATATATGGGGCTAAGTTTGACATAGGAAAATAAAAGACGCCATGTCATATCTTATGTGGCGTTTTCTTATTGGCTATTGGGTTACATCTATTTATTTTGGAAACTAAATCTTTTTTACCTAATATATAATTACGATATCTACAATCCTCCTAATATATGTAATTATTACGATATATCTATAATCTGTCGAGAGTCATAATCTCCACCCTATACAATCAACTTTCTTCATAAATCGTAATACCATAATTCTTACACACAATCCCTATATTAATCGTAAACCCTAATTACAGAAAAAACGCATCCTTCTTCTTCTATAATATTCGTACCTATGTTTTCTTTATTTTGTTTGGTAAATTAATCTTTTTTATCACGTAAAAAAAGGTATATGACTCCTTCTTCTCAAATCCTAATGCAGTTGTGTGTTGTTTGTTTAGTTTTGTAGGTCAATGTTGTTGGTTTTTAATGCAGTATCTACTTTTCTGCTTTGGTGATTCTTTATCTCCTACAAAAGAATCATGCATCCTCTTTTTCAAAACCCTAACGGACAGGTATATATATGTAATATGTTTAATTGCATCATTAGGATCTGTATGAGTTGTTGATGAAAGGTGTTATTGATTACTTCTTCTTTTAACTTTTTTGCTTTTGTATGTGTTTTTTAGCGGATGTAACTCCAAGTAATAATTGTTGTGCAATATTTTTTGTGCATTCAAGCCTAATGTTCTCAGTTTAATTCTTTGTATCTAGCGAACCTGCTTTTGGGTTAAAAATTTTGCAAGTCTTTTGCTGCCAACCTCCTAACAAAAATTTATTTGTCCTTACTTTTATATGATGCAGGAAAAGAATGAGCAAGTGGTATGGCAATCCTGGCTGCCTTTTAACTGAAGTTTCAGAAGAAATAAAGGTGTTGGCTTTGAGTTTGCTAAGAGTTACAGATCCCACATTGGGCTAATTGAACGGCTGGCGGTGAGTTGTTCATGTATTCTTTATACAGTACCCATATATCTTTTAGTTTTATAATATCAAAAAACTTTGTTTTGTTTATCTTTATTTCCTGATGTCGATATATATATCCTTTCCATCATGTTAAAGTTATGTCTCTTGAACATCAACACCAGGTCAGTGAAGACGCTCAACTTTGTGGTCACAATGAAGGTTGGTCATTAACTATTTTGTTGTCTACTTTGTTTTCTTTCCATCTGTATTAACTATTTTGGTATATGTCTTTAGGTAAGCAAGGAGACAAACAATTTCCTGTCACGTCACCTAATCGTAGAATACCTATATTTTGGTACAGGACTGGTAAGCTAAGACGGTTCTATGTTCAACCACTTGAGGTAATTACTTATTGTAGTCGATTATATTGCATATGTATTTTTTTCTCTCAACTGTATTTATAATATCTATTTTTGCTTTGTTTAGAATGATGGAGATCTTCAAAAAACCAATGTTCACAACCTAAAAATTAAATTTGCACAATAGTCTATATGCTGCACTGAATTTTCTGCTTGATATAATATATTTTCAGGCCTGTATGAGGTATAAAATCCTACAATGTTCACAACCGAGAAGCTCATAGAATGTTCACAACCCAAATCTCAAAATCAATGGGGATACCCATTTGATTTCTTACATGTATCAATGCCCACAATACACCAGTATGATCACTCCTTGAACCGATTTATGTTTGTTTATGAAGCATGAAAGTTGATTAAGAAAGAACAGTTTACTTTGGGACTTCCGTATGCATAATTTTTAAGGGTACGAGCTATTCAACCATACCTTGAATTTATTCTACACTGAATTTAGTTTTTATAGCTAAAACGTAATAATAATAACTGGTTTTGTTAGGGCTAAGCATTGAGGGAATTCAATACTGCTTTTGGAAAGATATGTATCACTTCAATTTCCTTATAGATTAGAGCGCTGGGAGTCATCACTCCGAGTGAGTGTGTTTTTGGGTGCCACGTCAGCAAAACTCACTCACTCACTCACATGAAAAAAACAGGGGAGTCATCACTCCAAGTGATTTACAGTTTTTCAGAATTTTACAAAACACCCCCTAAACAAACTTAAATATTTCATTAAACATAAGCAACATTACAATACTTTTAAAATAAAACGAACATAATAAAAAAGACATACGAAAATTAAAAAAACATACCAAAATTAAAAAAACATACGGAAATTAAAAATCATACGACCCGCCATTTAGTTTTCTTCATCTTCAAATGCATCTTCATCTCCGTGGTCAATTTGATTCCAGATATGATCCATAAGGTTTTGTTGAAGACTTTGATGGGTTTGTCGGTCACGTAGTTCTTTGTTTTTTCGGCGGTAAACTTCACACCGCTCAAGCCATGTTCGTTGCATATTTCTTGACGGGTTAACGTAATTTTGGTTCCAATCTAACACCTGCATACCTTGATCTTTCAAAATCATGTTATGAAGTATGATGCATGTATACATGAGTCGCCGTAAGGTGTTTACTTCATACGCGCGTGCTGGTTGACGTAGTATTCCCCAACGTCCTTAGAGAACACCAAATGCACGTTCAACATATTTCCGTGCAGCTTCTTGACGCCTTTTGAAGTGAGCATGTTTGGCGTCAGTTGCAACCGTGAAAGACTTCACGAAACTCGCCCATTGTGGGTAAATACCATCCGCTAAGTAATACCCATTTTCATACTCAACTCCGTTAACCGTATACGGTTTTACCGGTGCTTCGTCATTCAGAAGGTCATCAAATAACGGAGAATTATCTAAAACATTAATATCATTATTCGTACCTGCCATCCCAAAAAATGCATGCCAAATCCACAGATCTTGCGAAGCAACAACTTCAAGCATCAAAGTAGGGTATCTTTTATAACCACCAGCGTATTGCCCATGCCACGCAACTGGACAATTTTTCCATTCCCAGTGCATACAATCAATGCTGCCAAGCATCCCCGGAAAACCATGTTTCGTAAGATGTAGATCATATATTTGATCAACATCGGCCGGAGTTGGTTTTCTTAAATACTTGGCCTTATACAAGTCAATAACACACATATAAAATACATTATACACTCACGTCCGGTTCGATTAGCAATTTGTAAATATTCATCAAATGCATCCGGCGTGTTGCCGTATGCCAATTGACGTATAGCCATTGTGCACTTCATAATAGCACTAATACTCATTCGACCCGTAGCATCGGGTCGAGAAGTAAAATAATTAAAATGCTCAGGAAGAGGATTGACCTGATAATTTTTTATTCCGTTAACTATTTTTAAAAATAGTCTTCGGCTCATTCGAAATCTTTCACGAAACTTAACCACAGGATACCTGCAATTCTCAACGAAATAATCGTTCATGAGCCGGTCCTCAGCACCTTCTCGGTCACGGTTGACTGGGGTCCGAGTTAGTCTTGGACGATTCTCTTCTTCAAGCAACCGTTGATAATGATTGCGTGTTATTGGCAAGAAGTAAGCATCGAATTCCTCATTGATTTCAAAAACTGACGGAACGTGATTGGGATTCATATTTGTTTGTAGAGAGTGTTTATGTTTTGGTGTGTAAGAAATGGTTGATTTTGAGGTATATTTATAGACGGATCGAAAAATATAACCGTTATAATTCGAATTTCAAAAAACTAGCCGTTGGGGGGTGAAATGAAATTTTTTCAAATACTAGCCGTTTGGGGGGGGGGGTTAAATGAATTTTTTTTTAAAATTAAACCGTTTTAGGGGGTAAAATGAATTTTTTTTTTTAACATTTAACTCACGCGACGTGAGTATACCCGCGCCGGGGTCTCACGCCGCGACTTTTGCCTGGGGTGGGAGTCTTCACGCCTCTCGTGCCGTGGGTTTGGCACCCCACGGCGCCACCACTCCCAGGGCTCTTAGATAAGATAACTAGATTTATTAATTATGACCAGGTGCAGCTAATATTTTCATAAAAAAATCTGAGTTAATTTTGGTTGTTTCTATTTTAGCCGTGAGCTTCTGTGTAACTTTGAGGGAAAAGCACGAGTTAGAAATTAGATATTAGGGGTTAGGGGGAGCGTTGAATGCAATTTGTTTAGAATTATTATGCTGACAGTTTTTTTCGTTTACAGAAAGT
Source organism: Glebionis coronaria (assembly GCA_025667525.1). Classification (NCBI taxonomy): domain Eukaryota; kingdom Viridiplantae; phylum Streptophyta; class Magnoliopsida; order Asterales; family Asteraceae; genus Glebionis; species Glebionis coronaria. Next base: position 603,034,277 of record CM046878.1, on the reverse strand, counting down.
GCTAAACACAAATTATCATCTAAAGAAGCCGCATCTCATCAATCACATGTACTATGCCAGGTTCTTTTGAAAAAACTTAAGCGGGGATTTGTGGTAGTCAAAGAAAAAAAAATGAAAACTTCGATGAATTTTCCATATGCCAATTGAGTGTGGATATTTCAATCTGTGTAATTAAACGTGTATCACTTTATATTTATATTTTACTAGCTCTGACTTGCAGGCAGATATATGTGGTCCTGTGTATTCCAGGCTTATCAAGTAAACTCTAATTTATTAAGTATATTTTATGTATTTTCATATTGATACATATTAAGTGAATTTGAATATATAGTTTTGGATGCACTGGATATCAGAGATTACCATGCATCAGGAGTCCCATGGCCATCATCTAGGGAAGTTCCCTTTTCTGGATTAGAGTGTTGGTTTTGTCATTGACCAAATCTTCTATGTGATATGCTGCATCTGCAACACCTGATTTGAGCATGAGTTTGATTCTTATAGTTTGATCGTATATATCGTATATAGGATCCTCGAGATTACTTTGATTTTTAACAAGTTAATGCAATGAATCAGGATGCTGGAACGAAACAAATGAAATATAAGCTGAGCACTTTTGGATCCACAATCATGTAACTTTATTATATAGAGGATACATAGAATAATATGTCAAATGGTCACTTTGTAGTTCTCAAAAGATCACCCCTTTATGTATTTTATCTTTTAATGCAACTCTTAAGTAGTAGTTATGATATATGCTTATGTCTTTCAGATCTCGCTTGAAATTCTGTTAGGAGAAGTGGTAAACCAGCACACTGTATTATCATAAGGAGGGATAAGCTGTTTCTGCTTACCGGCTTGAGCCCGGGTATAGGTGCACTTCCATATTTAATAGAACTGAGTAGTGTTGGATGTGAGTTATATGACCAAATTTTGGGGCAGGCTTAGAAAAGTTTCTCGAATGAAACATTTATCTCGCTACTTATTACTTAGTATTAATTCAAAACTAAACGCTGAGTATTACAGGCTGCATCCACGATCCTTACATCAGTTGTCAAATGGTATTCGTATGCATCTTCTCACAACTTTAGTGATATCTGTGATTTTGTTAATTTGTTTTTTTAGAATTATGTAAACCTGAGAAGTTATGTAACTCTTCTCTATATTTATTTTTCTCAAGAAAAGATTCATGGAAGGAATACCTAAAGAAAGGAAACTAATAAATTTATAGGAAATCAGGTATGTTAAAATTTTCTAAACTTCTTAAAATAGTTATTGGAAGGAATACTTCAACAAGTTTCTTTTTGGACGTCAAATGTTGGAGCTTAACCTGTTACCGATCCGACTAACCTTTTTTTATCACTTTAGAGACTTACCCGGTATACGAATGGTGAGATGCCTCACCGCTTCTCTCCATTTTCGCTTACATCGCGCGAGGGTCTGCGGTGGGGGTGGCGTGTGAGAGGTGAGGTGGGGGGTGAGCCCTCACCCACCATTGTCGTCATTCTTAGCCCATGCATCTACAAACAGCTGATTTTGATGCGTTGTCAAAATTGACACCTTCCTTTTACATAATATTAAGACCCTACTCGCATCTATTGCTCAAATTTCTCCATGTCAGCGTGTATATTGTTATCGTTGCACTCACGTATACTGTGATAGTTGTTGTTTTTCTACGAAAAACTGGCAAACATTTGACCCCGCATATTACTGGAAAGGGATACAACTGACTACCGAGAAACTGTATTTAAACTCCGGGTCCAACAGGTAAAACTTATTGAAAATGAATTCTTAATACATAAAACATCTAAAATTGTTTTATACGATTACCGTTTAAACATAGAACTATATAGTATTTGTAATCATCTTTGACATACTAATTATTCGTGGGTGAAAAGTTGATATTTAAGGAATAAGTATATAGGGTCAACTCAACATATACTACAAATCTACCTGTGACGAACGTTTTTAGTAGAGTTCCAATCAAAAGCTACGCAAATGGGTTCACATTTCCTCACAATCATGTTTTGCTGATGTAGGCTGCCGAATAACTTAGTAGAAGTGATGATGGTCTGGCTATTGAAGAAAATAGCTGAAAATGTCAACAAAGATGGTGATAGGCTTTTCAAAATGATTGGAAAAGATGATGATGATAGGATTTTCAAAATCCAAAATCCATAATCCATAATCAGCATTCCTGCACAAACAAGGTTCCCATTTGAAATTGGGAAAAAGGTAGAGTTTTGTTCATGTGGAGAACCGATTACGCTGAAAGATATAAAAAAAATCATGGTTCCACTAGAGTACTCTTTGTGAGCTATGAATATGAGATGTCCTCCTTTACCTTTTGTTCTCCACAATCAAACGATGCCACATTTAATAACAAAAAAAGAGTTGCATACGTGAGCCCTATCAGTTGATCAAACATATTGATTTTGTTGCTTTACTTAAACAATACCAACTCAATATACATATACACCTTTTTCCTTATAATAAAGATACGAGAACATATATACTCGATCTTTCCATATTATTTTGCAAATAACCAAGCAGTTAATCTAAATGAAATAGGCAGCCGTTTATTACATAGTTATACATAACTAATCACTACATTATTTTATTCATAGTATTTTATTGTAAAATTGCTACTTATTTGTTGAATTAGTACCTTGATGCATTAATGAATTAAGTTTATTAAGAATTTTTCAACGTTATATTATGCGTTAACTTAGTGATTAACTTGTGCATTAAGGAGCTTCACTTATACTACTATTGGAGTATTGGTGATTCATTTGCATACGAAGAAAAATGACTACATATACTGATATATGTTATATGTTTTACATATCTAAGAGGGCTGGGTACTGTGGCTGGTCGGTTGGCTGGTCACGACGACGCGAGCCGATGGCGTGAACCATTGTACCGTGGCTTGTGTTTTCGACCTCCAAGCTGTATAGGTGTCATCTGACGTTATGGCCGACGGCATGCCTCACGTTGTGGGTATTCTCGCGCCGTAGATATTTTTTTTTAAAACGCCACATATATATGCTAGGAGGGTGTTTTTGGTGTTATAGTGAGTTTTAGTGTTATAGAAAAAAGTAGCTCAAATCGTACCAATAGCTCGACGTATATTTACTTGTCACCAACTAGACAACTATTAAAAGCTAACTGCTAAGATGTATACGAAATATTGTTCCGAACATTTTATCTTAGTTTGAACTACATTAGTTCAAATTAGTTTTAAAAAGGATAACATCGTTGTAAATGGAATTAAATTCAAATCGTACTTACAAAGCGTATGATTCTAATTGACATATGTGTGTCATTTTTTCCTACTATTATTATTTTGTTTACTTCTAAATATTTAATTTTATGATTTTCAAAACTGTTGATATTTTAGGTAAATATTGTAAATAGCGCTTATTTCAAAATAAGTAGATTAGTTTATAAGATATGCAAAAATAATACTACATCCGTCACAAAATTATATTCCACCTTTTCTTTTCGAATTGTCCCAAAATAATTGTCCACTTCTAAAAGTAGGTAAAAAGTTTAAATCGAGATTACTACATTACTCTTATTTGAAATTATAATTACAAACTTTAAAAAAGTTTTAAATTAATTAGTTAAGGGTAAAACTCTCTTTATGCGAAAAGTAAGAGAGATAAAGCTGTAAAAATGGTAGTTTTCTTAAACTGCGTGTTTTTTGTCGGTGGACAATAATTTTAGGACGAAGGGAGTAATAAGGTTGTTTGGAACTATTAGTAATTTAGTTTTTCTACTATTTTTATTTCAAATAGCTTATTATTGCTTTTAAGGATTGTTTAGTAGATTAGTTTGAAATTGCTTATCTAAATTGCTAATAATTGGTGTACGTGATTGCTTATTAGACCAAATACTCATAAAGGTTGTTTGTATTGCTTATTAAAAGATCCTTATAGATGCTATTTGGAATAATCTATAAAAATTGTTCATACGGATTGTATGGGATTTATGTTGCAAGGGTTAGGAACAATAACCATTTATTTGTGTACGTAAAAAGATTAACATGAAACTAATCCATTTACTAGGTGGGTCAAACCCAAACATAATTAAAGGATAGTTTCTTTTTGAAAAACATAGTTAAACACTATATGTCCAACTGCTAACGAGTATAACAGACTGAGCAACGTCCTTTAAATAAAATTACTAAACGAACCCGCCTGTTGGGCGGGTTACGCAACTAGTATATATATATATATATATATATATATATATATATATATATATATATATATATATATATATATATATATATATATATATATATATATATATATATATATATATATATATATATATATATATATATATATATATATATATATATATATATATATATATATATATATATATATATATATATATATATATATATATATATATATATATATATATATATATATATATATATTATTTGTTTTTATTATTAAATAATGTCTTATTAATAATTCCTTAATTTTCCTTAATTTATTTCAGCTCCTAAAACCCCAAAACCATAAAAAAGTAAAACTAGTCAAATTTACGCGTATACCGTAAAAGACGTAAAATATACAATTTTATGAGAACTCTTGAAATATGTTATTAACTAAATAACTAAGTCCAAAATGACTTAAAACCATCCCGTTAATTATTCTCGTGACTAAATACCTCATCCGAGACCTCTAAATGCTAAACCCTAAATCATAAAAATACGATTTACTATAATACTTATACGTATACGTAAATCACCAAAATGACTCCATTTCATTTCATAGTCACTTTAATGTGAGCTTATGATCATGAAATAACCGTTCATCGATTTACTTATGAGTACCATGTACCCATAAATGATGTCCACTACAACCCCATTCACACAAAATAAACACGTAAACACATAAAACACATAGCCACACATAAAATAACCTAAAAATAAGATTAAGTGACGAACCTCAAAACCGTGGTTGTCACACCTATCATTGGAGAAAAGAGGATGTAATTAGTATTAACAGAAATTTAACATCAGTTCATAGGTTTGTTTTTAAAGGAGGCATCCTCGTTGGTGTCAATATACACATGCAACATTAATTGAACATAAAAACACACATCAAGTCATTAGTTGTGTTGGAATCAAATCTAGGTCCACATAAGCGTATAGACATGTATATCTTATATCTTCGAGCATAAGCAGCGATAGCACCCAAAAGTAGTATAATAGCCAAATAGTGTTGTCACGTAAGTTATGGCACGAGAATACGTATGACATCACTTTTTGTTGGAAGAGGTAAGCAATGAAAAAAGTAATGTCAAAAGACTAAAAATTAGTATAATGGGTCCACATATATCCTAATATGATAATAAAAGAAGTATTCATAACGCCAACTTTGCTCGGCTGGCGGCTATGGCGCGACAAGTATGACACCAGAGTGGGGAGTGGGGAGCCACCATTTTTCGGCTGGTAAGCCATGGCGCGAGCCATGACACCACCGTATCGTGAACTTCTGGCAATGTTCTTTATTATGTGATATTTTTTAATATCGTGTAATGTCTTTTTTAATGAATAAAATATTTTTTTTATAAATTATAAAGTTTAATTATATAATGATATAACAAAAAGAAATTAAAATGCTATGACACCATTTTTCCACGGCTTATCACTTATAAAAAAAACACTTCAAATTTTGTGTCATATCAATTCTTGTGTCATAGTTTACGTGACGATACTTTTTTTTTGCTATGGCACAACTTTTTGAGTGGTACCGCTCTTTGTACTCTTAAAAAGATAAAATTTATGGTCTACCCAAAAAAATTAATTATTAAAACAAAAGCTTTACAAATTAATGATCTTGTTAATTTTTATGTTTTAGAGCTTTTAAAAAGTCCGCCGTGTGATGCTCTTATACAAAAGGTAAAAACTATAAATATATAATTTACTTTCAAAAATGAGCCATTATACATCATGGACTTTTAATGTCATAAATACATAGTTGCCACGTCAGATTTTTGACCAAATTATGTTGACTTTATCTTTGATCGAATACTTTACCTTTGACCGACTTGTATTGTCAATTCTTTTAATGAGGAACATCGTTTGCAAAGTTAGTTTTTTCATAAAAATTTGCAAAGTTAGTCTAAATGCATAAAAATTATAAAAAATTGAAAATTGTTTTTTCACAAAAACAAATTTTCAAAAAAGAAGTATTTTTATAAAAAATTGAAATTTTTTTTCCAGAAAAAAACTAATAATTTTTTTAAAAAATTCCAAGAAAATTGAAATTTTTTTCAGAAAAAAACATTTAGTAATTTTGACTTTTTTTAAAAAGTGGAACAAAAAAATAAAACAAAATAAATATTTTCTTATAAAGAATTCATTTTTCCAGAAAAAAAACGTTTAGTTTTTTTATCTTTTTAAAAAAATTCTTAAAAAAATAAATGTTCAATATTTTATAAACTTTTTTTTACTTTTTTCTTCGAATTTTTTAAAAAAGCTAAAAAAACTGAACGAATTGCTTTCTTCAATTTTTTACAAGTTTTTTTTTTCAATTCTAAACAAATTTTATTTCTTTAATTTTTATAAAAAATTTCAATCTTTTTAAATTCTATTTTTTTTTGAATTTTTTCAAATTTTAATTCTTTTTTCAAATGTTTTAACAAAGTTAAAAAACGGAAAAAAAAATTTCTAAATTTTTTTCAACATTTTATAAAAATGTTTATATTATTATTATCTTTTAAAAGTTATTTTTCTGAAAATAATAAATTTTCAAATTTTTATAATTATTATGACTTTTTATAATTTTTATGCATTTGGACTAATTTGGCAAATTTTTTTGAATAGACTAACTTTTCAAATAATTTTTATCGTTAAAAGGATTGACACTGCAAGTCCTCTTACCGGTCAAAGGTAAAGTATTCGGTTAAAGGTAAAGTCAAATGTTTCGTTAGGTATATATGACATAAAAAAGTCCGTTATATCTAATGACTTATTTCTAAAAGTTCATTATGTATTTATAACTTTTACCCAAAGGACGTTGAAATTAAATGGTTGTTTATACTCTTCTCCTTTTTGAGGTAAGATGTAGTATGAGGGGAGAGTACGTAGGCATGGCTGAAACATTGTCCATGGTTTTAGTGTGCCACAACAAGTCACTTCCAACGGTTAATACACTTTTGACCCACTTATGTTGTTGTTACCATTGCCATGACACGCTCGTTGATAGTTGGCCCCTATGCTAAACCCCATTATCTTAATGGGTTGTGATATTTACACGGAGTGTTTTACTCCATACACAGAAAAATAAAACAAAATGACATTCATACACTCAATATTGTTTTACCCAGCTTCTTCTCCAAAGTAGTATCCTCCACATACGTTCTAAGCCTTATTATCCACTTCCACCAGTCCCCATCTCATCTTAGGCCAGTCACTTCATCGGTCGCCAATTTCGAGTATAACTTCTCCTTCCATCATAGTCTACTAAACACAAAGATTTACCCGATCTTGATGACGTATAGTCCCCAACCGGGTCATGAACCTGGCCCACGGGTACTACCCGCATCTGGCCCATCACGAATGGGTTGGATTAAAGTCACTTAAGCTTATGGGCTTGAATGAATAGTGACCGCATAAGATGTATGCGGCCCACGACCCGGCACGGTCAGAATAGGGTTAGACAGAATCATAATCCTATCAGGATTGTGATTTGTCTCAAAGAATAGGATATACACTCACCATAATTAGAAGATAACAATCAAGCTAATTATGGTGATTATCTTATTGTTAGCACTATATTTTATATAGTCGAACAAGAATGTGATAGGTCATCTTAGTCGTTAAAGGTCTTGTATTATAATAGGTTAGTCGGGAAAACCGGGCTTGGACTTTAAGCTAATATTGTATAAGTTAGGGGCGTAAGCCCAAGCTAAGCCAAGCCCGACCCAAGAAACAAGCCCATAGCTCACCAAGCTCATGGGTATATAAACCCTCTTCCATGTGTGGAAGAGGGTGTTGGTTCATTTTACTTTCTCTCTCTAGTAAACATAAACCTTCCACCATCTCTCTTGTTTCTCTCTCTACTTTTCTTCTCTTTCTCTCTCTAGAATCTTGTGTTATAGATTAAGTGGGATTAACAATTGGTATTAAGAACCTATAGTAGATAGGTGATTGAAGTTCGTGTGGTATTGTTCTTGAATTCGTGTGTTTTTTGCTCTTATATCCCTCGTACCAAAATTTATTTGTGTTCTTTTGTGGTTTGATCTTTACCAATATCATCTACATAGTCGTGGTAGTGATTTGGGTTACTTGGATAGCTCAAAAACGCAAATTTGTTGGGTGTTTGGCTTTATTTTTGGCCTGAAATCTCGAAAATTTTCAAGTTCATCCGAGATCCACCTTATTAGGAACATTCCGCAATATATTACATAATTCCGCAACATTGTGCATAATTTCGCAACTATTACGGAATTGAATCCTATAAGGAATTGCGGAATATTCCAAAAAGTTGCGAAATTATTGTCCAATTGCGAAATCTTGTCCAATTGCGACTTTACTGTCCAATTGCGAAATCTTGTCCAATTGCGAAATCTTGTCCAATTGCGAAATTACTGTCCAATTGAGAAATCTTGTCCAATTGCGAAATTATTGTCCAATTCTGAAATCTTTGTCCAATTGCGAAATCATTGTCCAATTGCGGAATTGAGTCTTTCTCTGAGTATTGCGGAATCTTCACTTAATTGCGGAATTGTATCAACCATCACATTGCGGAATTATTGCATACAAACATTGCGGAATCTTAGCCATTTTTTGTTCGTGCATTTTATAGACTTAGCCACTATCTAGACTAGTCTCGGAACATAGTTTACACGAAGATTAAAAAAAAAGTTAAAATTTTTAGGTCAAGTAAATTCAAATTTTTTCCCTACTAGTTTTTGGCTACTTCTAACTCAATTTCAAAATTTGGCGATACAAATTTTTTTGGCTTACCGTTTCGTCGGACTGAGGAATTTATTGTCGGACTGAAGATTCTCGGAACGCTACGAAATTTTAACCAGACCTCATCACAACAAATCTACTAAGATCTGTAATTCATTCACAAGTATTCACAATCTCTAACAACAACATCAACATTGCGACTGATAATCAAATTTGTTTGGAACAAGGTGGCAACGGTAATACACCTGTGCTCACTGCAGGTTGCTACGTTCAATGGAGATCTTGTTTTCTCAGATTTCTCGACGGAAACGAGAACCGAACTTCTCTTCGTCACTGCCTTGAGAATCCACCTCCAGTTTTTGAATTCAGACCAATTACCGCACAAGCAGAGGATGGTACTTCATCAACTATACGAGCTATGGAGGATTTCGACACATGTTCTGCTGAGAAAAAGAAACTCCTCCAATCTAAAGCTGATGGTGTAACCTTCATACTCACTGGAATTGATAACGATATCTATTCCACAGTTGATGCATGTCCTAATGCTATGGAAATGTGGAATGCAATTCATCGATTGAAGCAAGGTGAGTCGATCAATGTTCAAGATCTCGAGACTAATCTACTTTGGGAGTTTGGAAAATTCACATCTGAAGATGGTGAATCCATTGACTCATATTACTCGAGATTCTACAAAATGATGAATGAGCTTGTCAGAAATCAGTGCACCATCTCCAATCATCATGCCAATCATCATGCCAAGACCATCTCCTATCACAAACTTTATGATATCTTGAAACAACATCAGAATGAAGTGAATGAACGAAGGGCTGAAAAGGCAGAACGGTCTGCTAATTCTATTGCTTTTGTGGCTGCTACTTCAACAAAACTCGTTCTCCGTCAACAACCACCTACTCATTCCTCAAAGTTATCAAGCTCATCCACCAAACCTCTAGCTACTGCTAAACACAAAGCAAACGCAATTGTCCCCACTCCACCTCTAAAGTATGACACCGAGTCAGATGGAGACAATGAGGATGAACAAACTTCAAGGGACAAGAAGATTGAGGAACTCATGTCTTTACTCACCACAACTTATAAGAAGATCTACAAACCTACCAACAACAACCTCAGATCATCATCCAATGCTAGATATAAGGAAGTTGATCATGCACCTAGGTATGATCGTGATGCTAGGTATGATAATCAGAGGATGCTGGATCAAGTTGGGGCTAGAGATACTGTAGGCACTCCGGTGGTATAGAAGACTGAGATTCAATGCTTCAACTGCAAGGGATTTGGGCACATGGGTAGGGAATGTATGAAGCCAAAACGGGTTAAGGATTCGGGATATCACAAGGAAAAGATGTTGTTGTGTAAGAAAGAAGAAGCAGGAATTCCACTCACAGCAGATGAAGTTGACTGGCGTGATGACACTGATGCTGAAGCCGATGATCAAGAGTTAGAGGCACATTATGTGTACATGGCAAAGATTCAAGAAGTGATTCCAGATACTGATGATACTTGTGGACCTATCTTTGATACTGAGCCAATTGAAAAGGTACCATCATATGATAACTATAATGTGTTTGCTAATGAACGACGACATCCGGAGCAACCCGAAAGCATCAATGACACATATGTAATGGAAACGGAGGATAACAATATCTCTACGGATTCACAACATATGTGTAATGATGACGGAAATGCTACTCAGGATACTAACTCGAAACAGGACCATATTTTGCTTGCGTCTATTATTGATTCTTTAAAACGTGAAATTAATGAAAACAAAGAGGCTAATAAATGTCTGAAGCAAGCAAACACATCCTTTGCCGAGGAGATAGATAGGCTTAAAGAGTGTGATTATGTAAAAGAAGCTAATCGACGAGTTGTGATAGCTAATGGTTTGGTATATGAACGTAAGGTGCTCAATGAACAATATTGTTCTGAAGTAACACACGAAATTCATATGTCAAAATACATGATATTGGACCTTGAAGAACAACTGCTGCTACATAAACTCCAGATTACTGAATTAGAGTCGGTTAACAAAGAACAAAATGAGCTTCATAAAACTCGTGAAGAAAAGGATATTGAAAAAATTCTTTCTTTGTAAAAGAGAGTCGACACGTTAAACAACATTGTTTACAAAACGGGCAGTCTATTCAAACTATGAATATGCTCAATAGAAATATGAAAACGAGTTTTGTTAAGCCTGAATATCTCAAGAACGTTCAAACAATCAAGCCTGGTCTTTATGATATCGGTTGCTATAATGATAATCTTGCCATTATGCTTTCCTATGACTCCGAAGAAATCCTCCGCCGTGACGTTGAACGTCAATCCAACCTTCATGATTTTATCACACCCTATGACTATACTGCATGAAATGAAAAACATGTCATTAACTTTGTCCCCCAAAGAGAGCTTTCAATTGAGCAAGAGTATTTTCCAAATATTCCACCAACGTATAATCACACGGAAACGAAATGTTCTTCAAAAAGGGGTCTTAAAAAGCAGTCAGTTTTGTTAGAAAAGCGAATTTTGGATGAAAAACGTAAATGGGATGAAAAATGTAAAAGTGTTCAGCAATTTGAGTTTATAAAACAAGGGGTTCTAAATTTATACAAATTTATTATCGATTATGAAAAAGTTTCTAGAGATAATGTTTGGAATATTAAACCTCACCCACAAGTAGAAGTCGTCATTCAACAATGTATTGTCTCAACCATCGATGATCTTTCAAACACTATGGAAATGTTTTATAATGCTCTCATTGAGGAAATGAAAACTGATTTAAGGTATGTCAAATCTCTTAGAGATGAAGTTGATTTTCTTCAAACTAAATTAAAGACAAAAGAAACCCATCTTTCTAACGAAATTGATCGACTTTTGCGGGAATTCTGTCGTATAGATCAACTGAATATTTTAGTTGTTGATAAATGTCACAATCTTGAGGTTGAGCTTTCAAAAAAGGTTGAGTCATACAAAGAAGTTGAGAAAAGATTTTTTAATCTTGAGAAAAGTTTTCACACCCTTGAACTTGCTTTACAAAGTGATGATCAATCTCATAATCATAAAAAATGTCACGAAATGGCAGCATCTTCGTTTCGTACTTTAAATGAAAAAGATTTTGCGATAAATGATTTGAAAGCTCAGCTACAAGAAAGAGACATAGCAATCAGTGAGTTACAAAAGCTCATTGCAAAATTGAAAGGAAAGTCTGATTTGGTAAACCATCCGTTGTTCGTCAACCGAATGCAGTTAAATGCCCTAAATCATCTATTTTGGGAAAACCCCCATAGACTTTTCCTAAACTAGGAAATGATAAGAGCACAAATGTGATAGCACCAGGAATGTATAAGATGAACACTAGGCCCACTCAAACTGGAACATTGTGGTTACCTCAAAATTCTAAGAAAACTAACTCCCACTACTAACGTTAGCGGACCACAGCTTAAGAGCACTCAAATGCAAGATAGAGTCACGCCTAACAATAGTCAAGGGAAGAAGATGGAAGTAGAAGACCACCGTAGGAATTTTAAATTTTCTAAGAATAAAACGTCTGTAACTGCATGTAATGACAGTTTGAATATTAAGACTTCGAATGATAAATTTGTCTATTTTAAATGTGGAAAATGTGCTCGTACTTTTAATCATGCTGTGTGTGCTTTTAATCATAATGGCGTGAATGCTAGCTAGGAAGCCTATTCTTGTGCCCACTAGTACTAGAAAACCCACAAGAACCATGAACCAATCCACTGTCCAACCACTTAAGAAACTAAGTGCATTAGAATCCACTACTCTGTGTAAACAAAACAGGTTAAAGAAGCTTTATGAGAACATGATTAGGACATGTATACGGGGGTACTTAAAATTTACACCACCCGGATACAAATGGGTACCTAAGACAGCCACTATATTAATTGGGACTATGAATGTTAGCTTGCCACTAGAATCTTCATCTAGGTCTACTAATATTTTGGAACCCACTGCTATCACGGGCTCCCATTTGTCAAAATGTACATTGTCTCCTAATTCTTATGCAGCTCGTCGAGATCATTCTCTTCATAATGGACTCTGGGTGCACCAAGCACATGACGGGCAATCTCAAGCTTCTAATTAACTTCGTGGAGAAGTTTCTGGGTACGGTACGGTTTAGAAATGATCAGTTTGCACCGATACTCGGATACGGAGATTTACTTCAAGGGAATATCACGATAAAACGGGTTTATTACGTCGAAGGACTGAATCACAATTTATTCTCTGTTGGTGAATTTTGTGATGCAGATTTGGATGGCGTTTTGGAAAACTACTTGCTATGTTAGAGACTACGATGGGAATGACCTTCTTACAGGTTCTCGTGGTTCTGATCTCTACACAGTAACTCTTCAAGACACATCTTCAACAAATTCAATTTGCTTAATGGTGAAAGCTTCATCCTCTCAAGCATGGTTATGGCATCAACGATTGTCACATCTCAACTTTGACACCATCAACTTGCTTTTGAAGAATGATATTGTGACCGGTCTTCCTAAGTTAAAATTCGTCAAAGACCATCTTTGTTCATCTTGTGAGTTGGGGAAAGCAAAAAGAAAGTCTTTCAAAACAAAGACTACCCCAAGCTCAAAAGGACGATTGGAACTTCTACACATGGATTTATGTTGTCCCATACGTGTAGAGAGTATTAACGGGAAAAAGTATATTCTCGTGATTGTTGATGATTACTCTAGATACACTTGGACTTTCTTCTTAAAGTCCAAAGATGAAACACCGGAGGTTCTCAAAACTTTCTCAAGAAGACACAACGCAATCTTCAAGCTCAAGTCTTAACGGTAAGAACGAATAGGGGTACTGAATTTTTGAACAAGACTTTGCAATCTTATTTTCAAAAAGAAGGCATTGAACATCAAACGTCTATTGCTCGAACTCCTGAACAAAACGGCGTTGTTGAAAGACGGAACCGTTCTTTGGTTGAGGCAGCTCGAACAATGCTTTCTGCATCAAAGTTACCACTATTCTTCTGGGCTGAAGCAATTGCAACTGCCTGTTATACTCAAAATCGTTCTCTCGTAATCCCTAGACATGAAAAGACACATTACCACATCATCAATGGCAGGAAACCTATTGTTAAATTCTTTCACGTATTTGGATCTTTATGCTACATCCTTAAAGACGATGAGAATCTCGACAAGATGAAAGAAAAAGGTGATGCATCTATCTTTGTGGAGTATGCTACCTTGTCGAAAGGATATCAAGTTTACAACAAGAGAACAAAGATTATTGTCGAAACAATTTTATTTGAACTTTTACGAATTTCCACACATGGTACTTGAACACAACAGCTCAAGTCCCGCACCTCAATGTCCAGCATTGGCACCTACACATAACAGTGTACGTCCCATGCAAGAGCGTCAAGAAAGTACTCCTTCAGCAGACTCAACGAATATGGTACAAATGAATGAGTTGGTTGATTTATATGATCCAATGTTTGATGAATATTACTATGGAAACAATCAAGTTGTGTCAAAGCCCTCCGCTGTCTATACTGTTGATGCACCAACACAATGTCAACAAGACACAACTGCATCTACTTCAGCAACCGTTACTCAAGAGAAAATTCCATTAGATACTCAACAAACTCAAGAAACTGTCATACAACCAACATCACCAACCGTCAATGCTGAAGGAGGAAACAACAATCAAGCAGTCGATGCACAAAGAAGAAGAATTTATCAACCCATTCGATACACCGGTATGCGAAGTCGGAGAGTCTTCTACTCAACATGTTTATCCGTCCAACATGCATACATTCTACCAAAGATATCCATCCACTCACCATTGGACTCGTGATCATCCATTGGAGAAAGTCATTGGAAATCATTCACAACCGGTTCGAACACGTAGACAACTTGAAACCGATGGTGATGTGTGTATGTATGCACTCACCGTGAGTTAAATTATACCTACAAACATCAAGCAAGCCATGACTGATCATGCGTGGATTGAATCAATGCAAGACGAAATTCATCAGTTTGAACGCCTAAATGTTTGGGAACTTGTTGACACACCCTATGGAATGTCAATTTTAGATTTCAAATGGATCTGGATAAACAAACTAGATGAAGAACAAACCATCATCAAAACAAATCTCGTCTTGTGGTTAAGGGATATCGTCAACAAGAAGGCATAGACTAAGATGAATCATTCGCTCTAGTTGCTCGTTTGGAAGCTGTCAGGATATTCCTTGCTTATGTTGCACTTAAGGGCTTCACGATTTTTCAGATGGACGTTAAAATTGCTTTTCTCAACGGTCATTTTAAGAAAGAAGTGTATGTGAATCAGCCGGAAGGATTCAACGATCCTCATCATCCTAACAAAGTCTATCGTCTCAAGAAGGCTGTATATGGACTTAAACAAGCTCCAAGGGCATGGTACAAAGAACTATCAAACTTCTTGGTTTCCAAAGGATTTTCCAAAGGTTCTATTGATCCTACTCTCTTTACTAATAAATATGGGGATGACATACTGCTGGTGCAAGTCTATGTTGATGACATTATTTTTGGTTTTACGAACCCAAAACTTTCAAAACGTTTTGAAAAATTAATGCACATCAGATTTGAAATGTCAATGATGGGGGAGCTAAAATTCTTTTTAGGCCTCCAGATTCATCAATCCCCACGTGGTATCTTCATTAACCAAGCTAAGTATGCTCAAGAGATACTTAAAAAGCATGGTAGGACCTCATGTGCTCACGTTGGTACACCAATGTCGACCACATCCCTATACACTGACTTGTACTCGTATCCCGTAGACCAAACGCGATAGCGCAGTATGATCGGGTCACTTATGTACCTTACAGCCAGTAGGCCTGATATTCATCATGCCACATGCTATTGTGCACGATATCAAGCCACGCCTACTCAAAAGCACCTCAAAGAGGTTAAACGGATCTTTCGGTACCTTAAGAATACCATTCACATGGGACTCTGGTATCCGAGGGAAACTGGTTTTCATCTAACAGATTTTTCAGATTCTGATCACGCAGGTTGTCTTGATAGTCGAAAAACCACTTCTGGTAGCATACAATTTCTAGGGGAAGACAAGCTTCTCAGCTAGTTGTCAAAGAAGCAGGATTGCACTTCGATCTCATCAGCTGAAGCAGAATATGTGGCTCTATCCGCGTGCTGTGCTCAAGTCCTCTGGATGAGAACTCAAGTCACGGATTATGACTTCCACTTTGATAAAATACCTATGTATTGTGACTCAAAGTCGGCCACAGCCATATCTTGCAATCCGATTCAGCACTCCCGCACCAAGCACATCGATGTCAGATATCACTTCATCAAGGAACAAGTAGAACGCGACATTGTGGAATTATACTTTGTTAGAACTGAGTACCAGCTGGCAGACTTGTTTACAAAAGCTCTCTCGAACGATAGGTTTGCGTATCTCGTTGGTCGTCTTGGTATGAAGTATATGACTCCAGAAGACTTGGAGGTTTTGGCAAATGAAGCTGCTTGATATTCACTCATGATGACTTCTAACCACATCACAACTTAGGACTCGGAACTCAAATAAGGAAAGTTTATCACGGACGATAACTTATCCTTCTAAACGAGAAATTAATATTTCTCGGTCATGAGCTTCTCATAAAAACATTCAAAGTTTTTAAGTTCATGAAAAACGAATTCTAAGTAAATGTCAGCTTAGAACTCGAACTTCAACTTAAGGAAAGTTCATCACGGATGATAACTTATCCTTCAAAACGGGAAATTAATTTTTCTCGGTCATGAGCTAGTCACAAAACAATCAATGTTTTGAGCTCATGAAAAACGGACCCGAAAGGGAAGAGTACGTCTTAGTGCGCTTTCCCTAAGCAATAGAAGAGAAGTCTTCTAACCTTATTATTTTAAAACCATTGAACATAATTTTTCAAGAATTTCTCAAAAGATTTTTCTAAATCTTTCAGAATTGTGTGTTCAACACTCCCTTCCTCATATGTGGTTTTTATATCTCAAAATTGTCATATGTTATTTTGATCAATTTTTGAGGGGGAGCGTTTTAAAATCAAGCCTTTAATGATGTTGGGTACATTTAAGAAATTGTCATATTTTATGTATCCAACACATTCCGAAAATGGTTTAAAACTGTCATAAGTGATAAATTATATCGGACAAGGCATCTCAACTCCGTACCCCAACATATTTTTGGTGTCGTTTTCTCCAAAATTTTGTCAAATGTTGTTATATGACACATATATATTGTTGAGGGGAGCTACCCGACTAATGTTCCATATTTCATGCTTGCACACATGTTTCTCTCCCATCGGTTTTTAGAAAATGCCTTATTTTAATCTATTGATATCTCTAATATGATGTTTTTATATTAGAGATAGGGGAGAAAATATGATTAAAATGTAATATATCGCAACATGTGATCTTAAAGACTCAAGTGCAACGCTTTTCTTCACATGCTAAACTATTTCGAATATTGATGCATGTGTGTAGAGGAGTATTTCGGAAATGTAAAACTTTCAAAGCGTAATAAGTTTTGATTTTTATCAAGCACTTTGAATGGTTTTCAATGGTTTTATGGTTACGATCTTTACCCAAAACAACCTACAATCCACGACAGAACGATGGAGTCAAAAGGTGGTTTAGGATAGGAAACTAACTCCTATGATCCAACCATAACCGGAGGGATCTACCCAAGGACATCCCATAGCTAGAAACAGTTGTCCTTAGGAAAGATGGAGTTGAATGAAGCTCAATGCGGACCAATTACTTAAGTTAGCACTAGAACAATCACAACAAGGTGCTAATGATGACGTATTGGTAAGCATGAAGGAGTTGAATATTCTATGCAACTTAGGTAGAAACCGGGTTAACACATGTATTGAAGATAAGTGTCATGGACCCAATGATACGATGCACAACCCTTCCCCGACCATTCGAGTTTCTTTCAAAAGAAACATGTCTCATTGTCACAGAGATCAACTCGTATCTATTGACTTTCTCACTCCGAGTTAGTTAATATTGAAATGGTGGCAGTCTGCTCCAGCCTTTGATTACCAAAATGCACTTATCGAGTCTAGAGCCAAAAGGGATCTATCTATTATCTCATTAGGACACAATCGAGTCCTACGCATTATCCTTGTGATATTGCCAGAACATCTGAGTGATACGGTTCACAACGAAGATGGAAATCCTGCTTGAGCCAACATCAAACAAGCTCATGGTAGGTAACTTGTGCGATTCTACACGAATCAAACTCGTGAAAACTAGAAAGCAACTAAGTTTGGATTCTTAATTGGTTCAAACTTGATTCCAGGTTTCTTCGCAAAATTCGTGTGATCTTAATAGAACATTCAGAGTGACACTCTCTAGTGCTCACAGTGACGAATGGAAATCCTTCCAGTGCCAACATCAAACAGCACTGCGGTAGGTGACTCGCAAGATTCTTTAAGAATCGAGCTTGTGACAAACTGGAAAGCAACAATGGTGAGATTCTTTTAGAATCAAACTTGTTCCAGGAATTCTGAATTGACGACTCTAATCAGACGGACAATTTATCCTTATGATTCACTCTTTACGTTCGCAGTCTGCTTTGAGACAGTCGAGTAAAGAGAACTGGCTACTACCGCCGGGAAACCCTGTCAAGGAGGCTCTTAATTGAATCTACCTGATCACAGGTACGGTATCTGATACCGTCTAACGGTATTCACCGACCGGAGGTAAAACGCTACCGAGTTACGATGAAATGTTCAAAGCCATTTTATTCGTGTCTATATATGTTGTTGCATATCAAGAAGGTGGCGTAGCTGTGTACTAACCGATGTCGATTCAGAATTCACAAGAGCACAAGATGGCGACAATCAAGATACCTAAGAAGGTAATAATGTAATAGGTCATCTTGTCACAAGAGCTCAAGATGAACACTATCAAGAATAGATTGAAGATCTCAAGCACTCAAAGTCAAATGACAAAGGCTCAAGATAAAGATCACAAAGGCATGAAGGAACAAAACCGTAACAAACAAGATCAAGACCAAGATACAAGACCTAAGAAGGAAGATCACCTCCACAAGAATGTATTCACTCAATCATCTTATGTATTTTAAAGATGACCGATACATTGGGGGAGATTGTTAGCCCTATATTTTATATAGTCGAACAAGAATGTAATAGGTCATCTTAGTCGTTAAAGGTCTTGCATTGTAATAGGTTAGTCGAGAAAACCGGGCTTAGACTTTAAGCTAATATTGTATAAGTTAGGGGCGTAAGCCAAAGCCAAGCCAAGCCCGGCCCAAGAAACAAGCCCATGAGCCTACCAAGCTCATGGGTATATAAACCCTCTTCCATGTGTGGAAGAGGGTGTTTGTTCATTGTACTTTCTCTCTCTAGTAAACATAAACCTTCCACCATCTCTCTTGTTTCTCTCTCTACTTTTCTTCTCTTTCTCTCTCTAGAATCTTATGTTATTGATTAAGTGGGATTAACACTTATGCTTGGGGCCAAAGTAACAGTGACAGTCCATTAGGGTTTCACTGCCTATATAAGGAACCCCCAAGGGTTCCCCAAAGGTATTACATTCTCTAAACTCTCAAACTACATCCGATTCATAACCCTAACCGATTACTTACTCTCACACTGGAGTCTAATCGTGGGATACGTTCCCACGGTAAGTCTAACGCGTGTTGCTTTAGTGTGCAGGATCTCAGCAATTTATTCACTTGGTGCAAGAGCCGGAGCCCAGCCTACCCGAGTTGGCGCCATCCGTGGGACCCAAACACTAAGCTAAAATCTCAATCAACGATCTCTTCTAATGACGAAGGGACATCCGCAAGGGAATCCGAGGAAAACGAATCCTGTGAACCGAAAGTTCACGGGGGATGGGATACTTATCTCCACCCAGTCCCCTGGCAGCCAAACAGGCGGACTGAATAACTGAAACGTTTTTCAGCCTTTTGGAGGGCAAACACGTAATAAGTGTGAAAACACTTATCCTTTTACCACTTATTTCCAATAATAACAAGACCAAAACGTGTGATTTATGTCGTAAAAGTCGGAATTATGCGTGGTTTGTGTTTTTATTGTGTTTTAGGACCAAAAGATGAAAAAGGAAGAAAACACGGGCTTTTACGGGCTTTTATCGAGGAAAACGGGAAAAGACGAAGTCAAAAGATCAAGAGTGCTTAAAAAACGGATGTCCAAGACCTATTCTGGAGATTTATCGAAGAGCAAGTCTAAAGACGGAAGTTTAATGAAGTCGAAGAACTTAAGTCTAATAGAAGAAGAAAATTAAAAGACAAGTTCAAATCCCGAGACTACAAAGACGAAGAATTAAAATCGAGTCGAGAAGAAAAAGAAAGAAGAAAGCACCACACATGCCTCCCACTTCCCTATAAATACCCTCCTAATCACATTAGGAGGGGGTTAGCTAGTTTTTATTTCTTAAGTTTCTTTCTAGTTTTTAGAGAGAGAAAGTCTTAAACTTTCTCTCACTAGTTCATCTTTTTCTTTTAATCTTTCAAGATTAAACACTTTTTGTATTGCTTATTTCATTAATCAAAGTTCTAGTTCAAGCTTTAGATCCTTATTCTCATTCATCATTTCTTGATTTATTTTACTTTTGATCCGAATATCATACTTCATTCGTATGATTTTATGATTTCGTGGTTAAAGGTTTGATCTTTTGGTTTACACACAAGCTTTTACGCGTTTAAGTCATAAGCTCATAATGCTTATTGGCTTATTCGAATCTTAGCTTATTGATTCTCGGATTTTGCAAAAGGATTTAATAAGTTTAAAGTTCATTTCATAAAGTTCTTAATTTTATGTTTTAGAAGTGTTAAATTTAAGATTTTTGAATTGCTTAAGATCCGTTTGGATCTGCTTATTGCGTTTGCTTATTGAGATTCACTCTTTCCACAAATTTCGGAATCAGTTACATCCCATCGCAATCCTAGGGTTTTGTACTCATTCCGACGGTTACTCCACATTCCGATAGCCTTGATTTGAAAATTTGATTTTTCGACATTTTTCAAAATTTTTAATCTATGTTGGCCTAGTTGTATAGTTGTATTTGCCTTTGTTATGTTTCCTTTGCTAAAATAAATTTTTAATAAAGTGGTTTTAGATTTTTCTTAGTCGTGAACCTTTTGACTCAACCCGAGTTTACTTGCCTAAGTTTACTCTAGCTAGTATCCTTAACGTGTTTAAGTCAAGTTTTGCTAGGCTTTTATATAGGGAGCTATAAAACGCGAAAGTCTTAACTCTCACGGGTTAAGAACAAGAACTTTTCGCAAGTTCCTATAATTGATCCTAGAGAGTCGTTTATCAAGGGAACTTTAAAATGCGATTTCTAAACTTGAAAAAGTCTAAGAATTTGCAAGAACCTATAGGCGACTCGAAAACCCAAAACTTTGATTTAATAGGCTAAGCATCCACGAGTCTCATTCCTTGAGATTTTAAACTGTGGAGAACGAGAGATGATAGAGTCAATTATAAGTTCTGTATTCTTTCGTGAATTTATGTGAGTTAATTATGAGCCTATTCTCCCTCCGCTTGTTAATAAATTAATCTGCTAATAAGTAAGGTTGTACGATTTGAAAAGTTACTTAGCTTCTAGCCCCAGATCGTTTAAAAGTTGCTCGGTAATGACGAGAGTTCATAGCCAAGGCATAACTTATGAAGCGGGGCGCGAAGATTGGCGAGTCCGAAAAGGCCCTAACAAGGCATGAGGGCTACATTTTGTTTCTAAAGATCCAAAAGTGATGTGAAGAATCATTTATCGAAAATCAATATGAAGGATCGAGACACACGACGAAAAGCAAGAACTCCCCAAAAGTCATGGAGAAGTCTATCCGAAAAGACCCTAACAAGGTATGAGGATAAATAGATCCAAGTCCTAAAAGGAGGCGGATCGTTGTATATCAAAGTCCAAAATAAAGATTGGAGAAAAATGAAGAAGTCGTGGTCCAAAGATGAAGAATCTCTCAAAAACTTCAAGTGAAGAAATTCCTATTATGAAGAGAAGACCATAATTTCAAGAACGTCTCTCGAAGATTCGAAGTATGAAGTCGCTGCCAAATATCGGCCCGAGAAAGGTCTCAAATCGCGAACCAAGTTATGCCAAGATATGAACTTTCTGATATCCCGAGAAGCAGTTTTAAAAGATTTGGTCCTTTAGCTAACTATTGATTAAATCGTTCACCTTATTTTCGGACTAAATAACTATCAAAATAAGTCAAACAATGCATCCTTGTGATCATTCAAGACAAAAATAAAATATAAGAGATACACCTAGGAATAAGGGAGTCTAAGTGAATAATTGGCCCACATGAGTTCGTGATAGTTTGCCAACTTATAATAACAATGATCTCGTTTTTAAGCTTGGTATGGGGAACATGAAACTTGAGGATGAAAAATGTTCATGGCCGCCAAAGCCCAATGTAAGTTTTTAATTTCGTTACTTATTTCTATCTTTTATGTTTAGACTTTAATAAAGGCCAAGATGGGTTATTTATGATGGGAAATGTAAACCGTGCTTAAAATTAATGCATTGCATGAGGGCATTGCAATGGTCAAGTGTAGGGGGTTTAATAAGTGTGAAAACACTTATCCTTTTACCACTTATTTCCAATAATAACAAGACCAAAACGTGTGATTTATGTCGTAAAAGTCGGAATTATGCGTGGTTTGTGTTTTTATTGTGTTTTAGGACCAAAAGATGAAAAAGGAAGAAAACACGGGCTTTTACGGGCTTTTATCGAGGAAAACGGGAAAAGACGAAGTCAAAAGATCAAGAGTGCTTAAAAAACGGATGTCCAAGACCTATTCTGGAGATTTATCGAAGAGCAAGTCTAAAGACGGAAGTTTAATGAAGTCGAAGAACTTAAGTCTAATAGAAGAAGAAAATTAAAAGACAAGTTCAAATCCCGAGACTACAAAGACGAAGAATTAAAATCGAGTCGAGAAGAAAAAGAAAGAAGAAAGCACCACACATGCCTCCCACTTCCCTATAAATACCCTCCTAATCACATTAGGAGGGGGGTTAGCTAGTTTTTATTTCTTAAGTTTCTTTCTAGTTTTTAGAGAGAGAAAGTCTTAAACTTTCTCTCACTAGTTCATCTTTTTCTTTTAATCTTTCAAGATTAAACACTTTTTGTATTGCTTATTTCATTAATCAAAGTTCTAGTTCAAGCTTTAGATCCTTATTCTCATTCATCATTTCTTGATTTATTTTACTTTTGATCCGAATATCATACTTCATTCGTATGATTTTATGATTTCGTGGTTAAAGGTTTGATCTTTTGGTTTACACACAAGCTTTTACGCGTTTAAGTCATAAGCTCATAATGCTTATTGGCTTATTCGAATCTTAGCTTATTGATTCTCGGATTTTGCAAAAGGATTTAATAAGTTTAAAGTTCATTTCATAAAGTTCTTAATTTTATGTTTTAGAAGTGTTAAATTTAAGATTTTTGAATTGCTTAAGATCCGTTTGGATCTGCTTATTGCGTTTGCTTATTGAGATTCACTCTTTCCACAAATTTCGGAATCAGTTACATCCCATCGCAATCCTAGGGTTTTGTACTCATTCCGACGGTTACTCCACATTCCGATAGCCTTGGTTTTTGATCGCAACAACCCATTAGGGTTTTACTTTGCGATCGGTTGGTTAACCCCCTTATTCCGATCTGGGTTGCGATCGCACATTGCGATCGCGTATTCCGACGGGTCTTAAGGTCTTGGTTAAGACGAAGTGCTGCCCATTTTTCGACAGAGTCATTGCGATAACAGCATTCCGATAGATACATATTGCGACAGAAGTGCTTTTTTTAATTATTCCGATCTGAACTTAATTATTCCGATGGTTAATGTTAGTGATTATTCCGATGGTTGCTATTTTGGTATATTCCGATCGACATGAATTGTTTTATTCCGATTGATTAAGTTTTCAATTTTGTCCAAATTCAAATTTACTCAACGACACTTTAATTACTTGCTAATAATTTAAATTAAAACAAACAAACCAAACCATTCTCTTGATTCACTTAAAGACAATTGAGTCGCACTTAAGACCGGTTTTCAATTCGAAAAGATTCGGAACTATAACGAACTTTGAACTTTCATATAGGGTGTCAAAAGCCTTGTATTAAATGGCGCCGCTGCCGGCTCTTTTCGTTAATATAAACGGTTTCTAGTGAGAGACGCATTGAATTTTGGGATCCGTTCTTTGAACGTTATTTTCCTCGCTTCAAAAATTTTCAAAAATCCATAAAAATTATAAAACTTTTCAAAAATACAAAAACATTAAAAAACCTATAAAAATCAAAAATATTATATAGATATTCTCTTTGTGTATATTTTTCTTCTGCAGGTGCATGCGTACTAGATCTACAAACTATTCTGAGCCCGAGAATCGTGAAGATTTAGATATGGCTGGTGTTAACAACAACAATAATCACCCACCTCAAAATAATTTGAATAACAACCACAACAATAACAACAACAACAATGTCCTTCTACCTGATTTACGAACCATGGAGGAATTGTGTCAACCCACCATGAATGGACGCGGAGGCCCGATTGCGCCAATGCACGTCACGGCTCAGGAGTTTTCGTTGAAGCATCACATGATACAACAAGTGCAAACGAACCCGTTTCGTGGAATTCCGGATGATGATGCCAACAAACACCTCGACAAATTCATTACCATTACCCAAAGCATGAAGTGCCCCGGTGTTTCTATGGATGACCTTCGCCTTCAACTTTTTCCACACTCACTTTCTCACCATGCCGAAAAATGGTTTGACCGTCTTCCTAAGAATTCTATTCATACATGGAACGACATGACTCAACGTTTTTTGTCGCGCTACTTTCCCCCATCCATGGTCACTAGCCTTCGTAACCAAATCAGTGGATTTATGCAAGAGAATGATGAATCGCTTTTCGATGCTTGGGAACGTTACAATGATTTGATCGACTGCTGTCCTAATCACAATATGCTCCCCGTCACTCTCATTGACACCTTCTACAATGGTCTCACTTTTCGTGATCGTGACACGATCAATGCCGCCGCCGGTGGTACTTTTATGAAAAGGAGACCGGAGGAGTGTCGAGAGTTGATTGAAAACATGACCACTCACCACAACAATTGGGATTCTTCCGCATCCTCAAGATCTAATCAGAGAGTCAATGTTTCATCTACTTCTTCCACCACCAACTCGTCTGTTTTGGAACGTGCGCTTCTTGATATCAACAAAAGTCTCCAAATTTTGACCTCTAACCAAACTCAACAAGCTAAAGCCGTTGCTCTTTCTTGTGACACATGTGGTGGTCCTCATTCCTACAATGAGTGTCCTTCTACTCACGGCAATTATTCTGAAGACGTTAACGCAGCGTATGGTACTTATTCCACGGGAGGCTATCAAGCTCGCCCTCAAGGAGACCGTAACTTGCTAAGTTATCGTTCCAACAATTATCTTGCTCCTCCCGGTTTCCCTCCTGCAAACCAAAACCAACAACAAAGCTACAACCGAAACAACCAATCCCAACCTCGTGCTCAAAATCAATATCAATCCCAAAGAAACCCATACCCAACTCAAGGAAATTCTCAAGCTCCACCTCTCAATCAACCGATGGCCGTAAGTCAAGACGTCGAGACGTTCATGAAGACTAATCGTGAGATGGTGACGAATCTTCAGAGCCAATTTGTCAACTTGAAGAATGACATGGTGAAACAAGGGAGTGATATTAGAGCCGAGCTAAGGAATGATATGGCCAAACACAGCAATGATATTAATGCCAACATGCAAAACTCTTTCAACAATCAAGCTCTTCACCTTCGTGATATGATTGGTTCGCTCATCCAAGGTAATCAATCCTCTTCTTCGGGTACTCTTCCGAGTAATACCGTTGCGAATCCAAGAGGGGAGATGAAAGCAATCACCACTCGTAGTGGAAAAGGTTATATGGAACCCGAGCTTCCTACACCTCCACCGGTGATTGTGAACAAGGAAAAAGAGCAACTTTCCCCACCTCCTTCACCTTCTATCCCCATTTCCCCACCACCCGTGGTTGTGAGTGATCCTACTCCCTTAAAGCCTTCTTCTTCATCCAATATACCTTATCCTTCAAGGTTGAGGAAAGAGAAGCAAAAGAGCAAGGATGATATTCAGGTTTCGAACTTCCTTAAAATGTTCAAACAATTGAATTTTAACATCTCCTTTGCCGAGGCTCTCGCTCATATGCCCAAATACGCTAAGATGTTTAAAGATCTTTTAAGTGATAAAGAAAAGCTTCTTGACATTGCTCAGACCCACCTTAATGAGAATTGCTCTGCCGTGCTCTTAAGGAAATTGCCCACCAAACTTGGTGATCCGGGTCGCTTCTTGATTCCTTGCAACTTCCCGGGAGTAGAGAATTGCATGGCCCTAGCCGATCTAGGTGCCAGTATAAACTTAATGCCTTTAAGTGTTTGGAAGCAATTATCTCTCCCCGAGCTAGTCCCCACCAAAATGACTTTGGAATTAGCTAACCGTACGGTTGCGTATCCAGTGGGGATAGCCGAAGATGTCTTTGTTGGCGTTGATAAATTCACCTTCCCGGCGGATTTTGTTGTCGTTGACTACGAGATGGATCCCCGTGTTCCACTAATCGTTGGACGTCCCTTTCTGAGGACCGGTCGCACTCTTATTGATGTAGCCGCAGGCGAAATAATTATGAGAGTTGGTGACGATCAAATTGTCTTCAACATGGGTAAGATTTCTAAGCAACCTTATTCATATGAGAGTGTTAATGCTATTGATGTTCTCGATGAGGCTTGTGAAGAACATTTTCATGATGCTTGCAAAAGTATTCCTTCTTCTCTACCCAATGTTGAGACCGTTGCCTCAATTGCTCCAGCATTGACTCCCTTCGGAGAAAGTGACTTGGATGACTTCGAAGCTAGCTTGGGTCCTCTCGATATTAAGTATGATAATTTGTCCACCAATTGGGATGAAGACATTAGTACTATTGAGAGACTTCTTAATGAGGACCCGTTCTCTCCTCCTGCTCCTAAAGAGGTGACTAATGATGATCCATCGTTAGTTTCACCATCTATCGAGACTCCTCCTACTCTTGCGCTTAAGGACCTACCTCCTCATCTTGAGTACGTTTTCCTGGAAGACGACGAGAAGCTACCGGTCATCATCGCAAAGGATCTGAAAGAAGACGAAAAAGCCCGACTTGTCGCTGTGTTGAAGAAGCATAAACGAGCTATCGCTTGGAAAATCTCGGACATCCGTGGAATTGATCCTCACTTTTGCACACATAAAATTCTCATGGAGGACGACTTTAAGCCCACAATTCAAAGCCAAAGAAGGGTGAATCCTAAAATCCATGAAGTCATCAAAAAAGAGGTTATCAAACTTCTTGATGCGGGTATGATTTACCCTATTTCGGATTCACCGTGGGTTAGTCTAGTCCATTGTGTGCCTAAGAAAGGTGGTATAACTGTTGTGCCCAATGCAAACAACGAGTTGATTCCTACCCGTCTCGTTACTGGGTGGAGAGTTTGTATAGACTACCGCAAACTCAATGATGCCACGAGAAAGGATCATTTCCCTCTACCTTTTATGGACCAAATGCTTGAACGTCTAGCTGGTAATGAATATTACTGCTTTCTGGATGGTTTCTCGGGTTATTTTCAAATACCCATCGATCCCCAAGATCAAGAGAAGACAACATTCACTTGTCCCTATGGCACATTTGCTTACAAAAGGATGCCTTTTGGCTTATGCAATGCCCCCGGGACTTTCCAAAGGTGCATGTTGGCTATCTTCCATGACATGGTTGAGCAAACCATGGAAGTCTTCATGGATGATTTCTCGGTCTTCGGGGATTCCTTCTCTGCTTGCCTTGCCAATTTGGAACGTATGCTTAAGCGGTGCGAAGACACTCGCCTTGTTCTAAATTGGGAAAAGTGCCATTTTATGGTAAAAGAAGGCATTGTGCTAGGACACAAAATCTCTAAAGCCGGTCTTGAAGTTGACCGTGCTAAAGTTGATGTCATAGCCAAATTACCTCCACCTTCAACCGTGAAGGGTGTGAGAAGTTTTCTGGGTCATGCGGGCTTCTATCGTAGATTCATTCAGGATTTCTCTAAAATCGCTCGCCCGATGACCCACCTCTTAGAAAAAGATACTCCTTTTATCTTTTCTAAAGAGTGTCTCCAAGCCTTCAATCTTCTTAAGGACAAGCTAACTAAGGCACCGGTCTTGGTTACCCCTAATTGGGAGCTGCCTTTTGAATTGATGTGCGATGCTAGCGACTTTGCTATTGGTGCGGTTTTGGGCCAAAGAGTGAATAAACACTTCCAACCAATCCACTACGCTAGCAAAACAATGACAGGGGCTCAATTGCATTATACGACAACCGAAAAAGAGCTTTTAGCTGTTGTCTATGCTTTTGAGAAATTTCGCCCCTATCTTGTTTTATCCACCACCATCGTATACACGGACCATTCCGCGTTGAAGTACTTGATGACTAAGAACGATTCTAAGCCAAGACTTCTTCGCTGGGTTTTGCTCCTTCAAGAATTCAACATTGAAATTCGTGACAAGAAGGGAGCCGAAAACCTGGCCGCGGACCATTTGAGTCGACTTGAGGATCCATATCAGGGGGATCATCCGAACAAAGAGATCAACGACTCTTTCCCCCTGGAGACTCTAATGTCTATAAATCTCAATCTTGATGGCACCCCGTGGTTTGCAGACATTGCAAACTACTTAGCGGGTGGTATTCTCATCCAAGGGTTAACATCCCAACAAAAGAAGAAGTTCTTGAACGATGTTAAGACTTACTTTTGGGATGACCCTTATCTATTCAAACAGTGTGCTGATCTGATTATTCGTCGATGTGTTGACGGACCGGCAGCTTTTGACATCCTCCAAGCTTGCCACAAAGGACCCACCGGTGGTCACTTTGGTCCCAACTACACCGCTAAGAAAGTGTTTGATTCTGGATTCTACTGGCCCACCATTTATCGTGACGCTCACGAAATGGTTAAGCATTGTGATGCTTGCCAACGTCAAGGCAAGATCACACATAAGGATGAGATGCCTCAAAATTTCATACAGGAATGTGAAATCTTTGATGTATGGGGCATCGACTTTATGGGGCCATTTCCATCATCCAAAGGGAACAAGTACATCCTCGTCGCCGTCGACTACGTCTCTAAATGGGTTGAAGCTAAGGCTCTTCCTACGAATGATGCGAGGGTGGTTGTGAACTTTTTGAAGCAGCTTTTCGCTCGATTTGGCGTTCCTCGTGCTATCATCAGTGACCGCGGGACTCATTTTTGCAACGATCAATTTGCACGAGTCATGGCAAAGTATGGTGTCAATCACCGTCTTTCCACCGCCTATCATCCCCAAACCAATGGGCAAGCCGAAATTTCCAATCGTGGCTTGAAGAGAATATTGGAGCGTACTGTGGGAGAGCATCGTGCCGCGTGGGCCGATAAGTTAGATGATGCTCTGTGGGCTTTCCGTACTGCTTACAAGACCCCGATCGGTTGTACACCCTATCGTCTTGTGTACGGGAAAGCCTGCCACCTACCCATCGAGCTGGAACATAAGGCGCACTGGGCCTTGAAGTGGGCGAACTTCGACATCATTAAAGCCGGTGATCATCGCAAGGTTCAACTCAACAAGCTACAAGAACTGAGGAATGAAGCTTATGAGAACTCGCTGATCTACAAGGAGAAGACGAAGATGATCCACGATGCTAAAATCAAGAACCGAGAGTTCCACGTTGGAGATCACGTTCTACTCTTTAACTCTCGGTTGAAGATCTTCTCTGGCAAGTTGAAGAGCCGCTGGTCTGGTCCATTCACCGTCGCCAAAGTCTTTCCGTATGGGACCATTGAGCTTTCTCAGCCAAATGGGCCCAATTTCAAGGTGAATGGCCAGCGTTTGAAGCTGTACTTTGGTGAGGACATCTCACAGGAGATGATTCCATCCCTCACCACGTTCCCTATGAACTAAAATTAGGTCGAGTCAGGCTCATGACTCGGTGAACAAAAACAAGCGCTTCTCGGGAGGCAACCCGTGTTCTATCCTTTACTGCTTTCACAATAAGTGTAGGGGGAGCCCCGCATATGTTTGTTGTCTTGTTTCTTGTGCTGTGCAGGGATTTAAGCTTCAGAGAGCATCTTGATGACTTTTGATGAACCGTGATACCGTGTTTTCCATCTTCCCGGTTCTATCCTAAACTCTTGTGATTCAATATTTCATATTCCATATGTTCACATTGAATTCACTTTAGTTGTCCTTTCCTTAGCAAGCTTTAAACAAAGTGCACAATGTCATAAGTGTAGGGGAGTTTACTCCCACATGCTTAAACATTGAGGACAATGTTTATCTCAAGTGTAGGGGGGACTTCTATCGAAGTAAGTGGTCTTTTCCATGAATTTGCCCTCATTTTAACCGGAAAATTTGATTTTTCGACATTTTTCAAAATTTTTAATCTATGTTGGCCTAGTTGTATAGTTGTATTTGCCTTTGTTATGTTTCCTTTGCTAAAATAAATTTTTAATAAAGTGGTTTTAGATTTTTCTTAGTCGTGAACCTTTTGACTCAACCCGAGTTTACTTGCCTAAGTTTACTCTAGCTAGTATCCTTAACGTGTTTAAGTCAAGTTTTGCTAGGCTTTTATATAGGGAGCTATAAAACGCGAAAGTCTTAACTCTCACGGGTTAAGAACAAGAACTTTTCGCAAGTTCCTATAATTGATCCTAGAGAGTCGTTTATCAAGGGAACTTTAAAATGCGATTTCTAAACTTGAAAAAGTCTAAGAATTTGCAAGAACCTATAGGCGACTCGAAAACCCAAAACTTTGATTTAATAGGCTAAGCATCCACGAGTCTCATTCCTTGAGATTTTAAACTGTGGAGAACGAGAGATGATAGAGTCAATTATAAGTTCTGTATTCTTTCGTGAATTTATGTGAGTTAATTATTAGCCTATTCTCCCTCCGCTTGTTAATAAATTAATCTGCTAATAAGTAAGGTTGTACGATTTGAAAAGTTACTTAGCTTCTAGCCCCAGATCGTTTAAAAGTTGCTCGGTAATGACGAGAGTTCATAGCCAAGGCATAACTTATGAAGCGGGGCGCGAAGATTGGCGAGTCCGAAAAGGCCCTAACAAGGCATGAGGGCTACATTTTGTTGCTAAAGATCCAAAAGTGATGTGAAGAATCATTTATCGAAAATCAATATGAAGGATCGAGACACACGACGAAAAGCAAGAACTCCCCAAAAGTCATGGAGAAGTCTATCCGAAAAGACCCTAACAAGGTATGAGGATAAATAGATCCAAGTCCTAAAAGGAGGCGGATCGTTGTATATCAAAGTCCAAAATAAAGATTGGAGAAAAATGAAGAAGTCGTGGTCCAAAGATGAAGAATCTCTCAAAAACTTCAAGTGAAGAAATTCCTATTATGAAGAGAAGACCATAATTTCAAGAACGTCTCTCGAAGATTCGAAGTATGAAGTCGCTGCCAAATATCGGCCCGAGAAAGGTCTCAAATCGCGAACCAAGTTATGCCAAGATATGAACTTTCTGATATCCCGAGAAGCAGTTTTAAAAGATTTGGTCCTTTAGCTAACTATTGATTAAATCGTTCACCTTATTTTCGGACTAAATAACTATCAAAATAAGTCAAACAATGCATCCTTGTGATCATTCAAGACAAAAATAAAATATAAGAGATACACCTAGGAATAAGGGAGTCTAAGTGAATAATTGGCCCACATGAGTTCGTGATAGTTTGCCAACTTATAATAACAATGATCTCGTTTTTAAGCTTGGTATGGGGAACGTGAAACTTGAGGATGAAAAATGTTCATGGCCGCCAAAGCCCAATGTAAGTTTTTAATTTCGTTACTTATTTCTATCTTTTATGTTTAGACTTTAATAAAGGCCAAGATGGGTTATTTATGATGGGAAATGTAAACCGTGCTTAAAATTAATGCATTGCATGAGGGCATTGCAATGGTCAAGTGTAGGGGGTTTAATAAGTGTGAAAACACTTATCCTTTTACCACTTATTTCCAATAATAACAAGACCAAAACGTGTGATTTATGTCGTAAAAGTCGGAATTATGCGTGGTTTGTGTTTTTATTGTGTTTTAGGACCAAAAGATGAAAAAGGAAGAAAACACGGGCTTTTATCGAGGAAAACGGGAAAAGACGAAGTCAAAAGATCAAGAGTGCTTAAAAAACGGATGTCCAAGACCTATTCTGGAGATTTATCGAAGAGCAAGTCTAAAGACGGAAGTTTAATGAAGTCGAAGAACTTAAGTCTAATAGAAGAAGAAAATTAAAAGACAAGTTCAAATCCCGAGACTACAAAGACGAAGAATTAAAATCGAGTCGAGAAGAAAAAGAAAGAAGAAAGCACCACACATGCCTCCCACTTCCCTATAAATACCCTCCTAATCACATTAGGAGGGGGTTAGCTAGTTTTTATTTCTTAAGTTTCTTTCTAGTTTTTAGAGAGAGAAAGTCTTAAACTTTCTCTCACTAGTTCATCTTTTTCTTTTAATCTTTCAAGATTAAACACTTTTTGTATTGCTTATTTCATTAATCAAAGTTCTAGTTCAAGCTTTAGATCCTTATTCTCATTCATCATTTCTTGATTTATTTTACTTTTGATCCGAATATCATACTTCATTCGTATGATTTTATGATTTCGTGGTTAAAGGTTTGATCTTTTGGTTTACACACAAGCTTTTACGCGTTTAAGTCATAAGCTCATAATGCTTATTGGCTTATTCGAATCTTAGCTTATTGATTCTCGGATTTTGCAAAAGGATTTAATAAGTTTAAAGTTCATTTCATAAAGTTCTTAATTTTATGTTTTAGAAGTGTTAAATTTAAGATTTTTGAATTGCTTAAGATCCGTTTGGATCTGCTTATTGCGTTTGCTTATTGAGATTCACTCTTTCCACAAATTTCGGAATCAGTTACATCCCATCGCAATCCTAGGGTTTTGTACTCATTCCGACGGTTACTCCACATTCCGATAGCCTTGGTTTTTGATCGCAACAACCCATTAGGGTTTTACTTTGCGATCGGTTGGTTAACCCCCTTATTCCGATCTGGGTTGCGATCGCACATTGCGATCGCGTATTCCGACGGGTCTTAAGGTCTTGGTTAAGACGAAGTGCTGCCCATTTTTCGACAGAGTCATTGCGATAACAGCATTCCGATAGATACATATTGCGACAGAAGTGCTTTTTTTAATTATTCCGATCTGAACTTAATTATTCCGATGGTTAATGTTAGTGATTATTCCGATGGTTGCTATTTTGGTATATTCCGATCGACATGAATTGTTTTATTCCGATTGATTAAGTTTTCAATTTTGTCCAAATTCAAATTTACTCAACGACACTTTAATTACTTGCTAATAATTTAAATTAAAACAAACAAACCAAACCATTCTCTTGATTCACTTAAAGACAATTGAGTCGCACTTAAGACCGGTTTTCAATTCAAAAAGATTCGGAACTATAACGAACTTTGAACTTTCATATAGGGTGTCAAAAGCCTTGTATTAACACGTCCGGCAATACCCCACCACCAACCATCACCATGGATAATCCTGATCCATGGAGTGCGCCAAAGGCCCCTAACAAGGAGCCGTAGAGGCCACCAATCGAGACAGAATTAGAAGTGTAATCACTCGGTGACGAAGACCTCGAGCGTGTTCTCACGTAGAACTTTGACAGGATCGTCCCGGGTATCACGTCAAGGCTAAACCTAGGAAGGAACCTCAAATCTAGGCTCGCGCCTGGCACCTCTCCTCAAACTAAAAAGAAGAGGAGGAGGGCGCGCCCGCAGGAACGAACTCCCCTTGAGGAAAACCCTCAACCTCAGAATGTGTTCGAGCGCATAGGGGATCGTATTATGCCGGAATTACTATAATCCCGTGAGGAAGGGGATAGGTCCGACGGCACTACCGAACGCCCGGTGTTGGAAACGACCAGGAACAATCGCCGCACCAACGTGTGGGATAGGGTGAATGGTGGGAAGAAAGCTCCTAGCTCTTCTCACAGAAGTGGTCATCAGCCGAGAAGTGGGACACCGCCTCCTCCTCCCGGCCCTTCGGGATCGGATTCGGATTACAATCCTCCCAAGCGTCACCGACCTAGGTATACTCCCCCACCACCATCGGACGATGAAGGATACTATGATGATCCCTACTATCGGAACGAGGAGGAGGATCTCTCCCGTCCATGGTGCGACGATAGAGAAGAAGCATTGACTCTCCGCACACGGAACTACTCTGAGGATAAGAAGCGCCATATGCCGGCGTGTGTTAAAACCTATGATGGGTCTGGTGATCTTGATGATCACCTAAAGATATTTTATATGCATGCGAAAATTGAACGATGGCCGATGCCTATATGGTGCCACATGTTCAACTCGACCTTGATTGGCAATGCCCGTGATTGGTTTGAAAGGCTCCCTCCCGAAGCATTGATAGCTTCGGTGAGCTGCGCACTACGTTCAAAAAAAACTATACTCAGCGAAAGAAGTATAATAGGGATCCAGTCTCATTAGAAACCGTCAAGCAACGTCCCGGAGAGTCTACGAAGGACTTCACGGAGCGCTTCAACGACGAGTGCACGTGCACAAAAACGTGCCCTAAGCTCCTAAAAATCTCTGATTACATGCATGCCATAACGGACAGGGAGCTAATTAGGCGTCTCAATGACAAACGACCGGAGAGGTACGACGACCTCATGGAAAGAGTTAGAAACTTCGTAGAAGGAGAAACCGCGATAGCTGCAGCGTATCCTACAAAGGGAAATCATAACTATCGATCGAACGACCAGCCCAAGAGGCAATCAGGGGGGTCAAAGCGCCCAAGGCAATGGAAGGAGCTCGGATTACAAGAGCCAGAATAAAGGAGGGCACTCGGAGGAAAAATTCACCCCTCTAAAGATGACTTACCGGGATATCTTGTTGACGGAAGGGGCGAACTTCCCAAGGCCTCCCCCAATGACAACTCCAGTGGACCGCCGTCAAGGAAATCGCTTCTACGAATTCCACAATAACAAGGGCCACGACACCGAGGAGTGCATCCAGCTCAAGAAGCATATAGAGTCGCTGATCAAATCAGGCAAACTCAAACATTTGGTCAAGGATTGGAAGGATGGGAAGGATAACAAAAAAGTACGACAAGAAGGACTCCCAAAAGGACAAACCTTCAACCATTTATATGATCCAATCTTGGCAGCTCCGCACAAATCAGAAAGTTAGTCCAAAATTTCACGCGACAGAGAGATCTCATTCCCTCCCATTACGGCAAGCAATGTGGCCGATGCACCTCTCACGATTGAGGTAAGCAATAGAACACACAACGTTCGTCGTATGTATGTGGACGGAGGATCATCGGCGGAAGTACTCTACGAACACTGCTTCGTACAGCTACAGCCAAAGATAAAAAGCCAATTAGTACCGGCCACGTCGCCGCTCATTGGCTTTAGCGGAGATACTATCTGGCCAATAGGACAACTGCATCTACTGGTAACCATTGGGGATAAAGAGCATTCCACTACGTCATGGATGAACTTTATGGTGATACGTTCACACTCCCCATATAATGGTATTATCAGAAGACCAGGGATCCTAGCCATACGGGCTGTCCCGTCCACGGCTCACGTATGATTAAATTCCCAGTCGAAGGGGAATTGTTACAATTTACAATTCGATCGTGCCGGTATCTGAATGCTACGCCGTGACAGCACCAGTCAAGCCTGTTCCCATTAAGGAAGGATCACCACCCCCCAATTGGAAGGTGGTAATCCATCCCGACTACCCGGAGCAAGAGGTAGCCATGGGGGAACGCTATCAGATAACGGGAAGAAGGCCATGTGCTCTCTCCTAAAAGCAAACCTTGATATATTCGCATGGGAGCCTAAGAATATGACAGGTGTGCCGCGTTCGATAGAAAAACATAAACTTCAAATCCGCCAGGGATATTCCCCGGTTAAGCAAAAGAAACATGGTCAAGCACCAGAACGCAACCATGTTATACTGGATGAGGTACGGAAATTGGTGGACGCAGGAATTATGCGCGAGGTATATTACCATGAATGGTTATCCAACCCAGTCATGGTCAGGAAGCATGATGGGAGCTGGCGCATGTGTGTGGACTTTACGGACTTGAACAAAGCTTGTCCGCAAGACTGCTATCCTTTACAAGAAATTGATTGGAAGGTGGAATCCTTATGCGGATACCCTTTCAATGTTTATTATATGCATACAAAGGATACCATCAGATCTAGATGGCAGAGGAGGACGAGGAGAAGACGACATTTCATACTAGTCAGGGCGTGTATTGTTACACGAAAATACCGTTCGGACTAAAAAACGTCGGAGCGACATATCAGCGACTCGTTGATAAAGCCTTCGAATCCCAGATAGGCCGAAACCTTGAGGTCTATGTTAACGATCTGGTCATCAAAATCCATACGGAGGAGGCACTTCTTCGTGATATCCAGGAGACGTTCGACACGCTGAGGAGAATCAACATGAAACTGAATCCAAAAAAGTGCACGTTTGGGGAAACCGAAGGGATGTCCCTTGGGTATATGATTAATACAAACGGCATTAAGCCTTGTCCGGAGAAGACGGACGCCGTGATACAGTTACAGTCCCCTCGGACACTCAAGGAGGTACAATAACTCAATGGAAAGCTGGCCGGGCTCAATAGGTTCTTGTCAAAGTCCGCGGAGAAGTCACTACCTCTATTCAAAACACTCAAGAAGTGCTTGAAGAAAGGAGATTTCCGCTGGACAAAAGAAGCAGAGGAAGCCTTTGGGCAGCTTAAACAGCATCTCGCGGCTCTTCCTATGCTAGTTGCACCCCGACCTAAGGAGGAGCTCATCATGTACCTATCCACTACGTACGGAGCAATAAGCACAATCCTTATGACTGATCGAGACTCAGTCAAGACACCAGTTTACTTTATAAGCAGAGCATTGCAAGGGCTGGAGCTGAAATATTCATCAATGGAGAAGTTAGTTTTGTCATTGGTGTACACCGCGAAAAGGCTGCGCCGGTATTTCCAAGCGCACCCAATTGTGGTCATCACTGATCAACCAATAAAATAGATAATCTCTAAACCAGACGTGGCCGGGAGGCTACAGAAGTGGAGCATCCTACTAGGAGAACATAACATCTCCTATAGACCAAGGACAACGGTTAAGGGACAAATTTTGGCAGACTTCCTAATTGAGAAACATGAGGAGGACGAACCAATGGTGCAAAAAGAGGAAATTCCAGCGGAACCATGGGTTTTCTTTACTGACTGATCTTCGTGCACGGACGGATCATGAGCCGGCCTCATTCTCACGAATCCGGAAGGAATGGAGTTTACCTACGCCTTGCGTTTTGAGTTCACAGCCACGAATAATGAGGCAGAATATGAAGCACTGATTGCGGGTTTAAAAATCGCCGCTAGGATGGGAGTCCGCAACCTTGAGGCCTACGTGGACTCACGGCTTGTCGCGAATCACATCCTGGGAGGGTATGTAGCCAAGGAGGATAAAATGATCTAATACTTGGAGAAAGTCAAGTCACTCATCGCTAATTTTGGGAATTTTTCCATCAAGCAGGTACCAAGAGGCGAGAACAAGAAGGCGGATGCTCTTAGCAAGATTGCGTCTACAAGCTTCGCTCATTTATCCAAACAAGTATTGGTGGAAATAATCAAGGAAAATTCCATTATAGGAGGGGAAATTGCAACTATAGTTGAAGAAGAGGGACCTACATGGATGACCCTGATCATCAGCTATCTAACTGACGAAACCCTTCAGCAGGATGAGAAGGCGGCACGACGTATCAAAAGGAAGTCGCAGCATTTCGAACTTCGAGAGGGTGTTCTATACAAGTGTTTCTTCCTACAGCCGTGGTTGCGATGCGTCGGGACGCGCCAGGCTAGCTATGTGATTAGTGAGATACATAAGGGTCGTGCGGTATGCATGCAGGCCCCAGATCAGTAGTGGCACAAGCTTTACGCACAGGATACTATTGGCCGACTATGTATCGGGATGCACGGGACATGATTCGTAAATGCAGTGATTGCCAAGTACACAGGCCAGTACCGCGACATCCACAGCAGGAACTAATACCCATCACATCCCCGTAACCATTCTATAAGTGGGGGATCGATATCGCAGGACCTTTTCCTGTTGCCGTAGGAGTCGTTAAGTTCTTGATCGTCGCAATGGACTATTTTACACGCCGAATAGAATCTAAGGCGGTAAAAATGATTACGGGCAAGCAGGTAACAAAGTTTTTTTGGGAAAATATTGTGTGCCGCCTTGGTTTTCCAGGCGAGATTATCTCGGATAACAGAAAATAGTTCGCGGATAATCCATTCAAGGATTGGTGTGCGGCGTTGAACATAACACGTCGTTTCACATCAGTTAAACACCCACAGACTAATGGTCTCGTGGAGCAGGCAAACAGAAGCCTAGTTGAAGGTATCAAAGCACGCCTAGATGAACGAAGTGCTAAGTGGGTATATGAACTGCCGCATGTCCTATGGGCACATAGGACAATGATCAAAACAGCCAATGGGGACACTCCATTCGCGCTGGCCTACGGAACCGAGGCCGTTATCCCAGCAGAGATTAGGATGCCAACAATCGGTACTGCGGAGGTTAACGTCGTCACGAACGATGAGCAAATCCAGGTCAATCTAGACTTGTTAGAGGAGAAACGAGAGATAGCAGCCATCAATGAGGCCAAGTCTAAGGCACGTATGAAAGCTTATTACGATTCCAAAGTCAAGTGTGTTTCCTTCTGACCGGGGGATTTTGTTTATCGTGCTAACGAGGCAAGTCGTGCGGAGAACACAGGGAAGCTGGGTCCAAAATGGGAAGGGCCGTATGAGGTCACGGAAGCTTTGGGACTAGGCGCATACAAGTTGCATGATATGGATGGCCGTGACCTGGATCGTACGTGGAATATTTGCAACCTTAAAAGATGCTACCTCTGAAAGGGCTACGACCTCCGCATGGACACTTCGCTGTGGTCAACTTCAACGAAGATCCATGTATTTTTTTTCATTCTTTCTAGGTTCTATTTGTCTTAGGATTTAAATTCTGTAAAAAAATCATAAATGTTCTAATAAAATGTCGTGGTGCCTAGCTAGATCCACGGTCTGTTCTTGTGCAAATTATTGTCTTATGTCTTTTAGATTTATTTGTTATCTCCATATTGTGCTTTTTCTTATTCGTATGCATTCATTCAAACCATACATGTACTATTCGCTCCCAAGCGGGGTAAGAGGATTAAGTGAACCTAATAATTCAACTTGTCGCATAAGTGGGATGCAACCCCAGTGACACGGATCATGTATCCTTGCTAGACAACTTATTTACAAGACGTTGTAATAAGTTTCCGCATGCCGTACTTACATAGTGCCGGACATGATAAAGACACACGCTGCACGTCTAGTAAAATATAGACTTAGTTTTATTCTTGATAAGCTGTGACATGTCATGCAACACAGATACACAATATCTAAAGAATATAAACAAGTTTCCAACAATCAAAATTACCGTGATTACCACGGAACCATACACATAATACTCTAAGTGTTTAGATAAAGTGTTACAAAAAAATGTCGTGGACATCCACGGACGAATATTTGTTACAAATTAAAATGTTCATAAATTGCAACAATAAAGGAACGCCCTACATGGGGGGGAAGAAACTTACCTATCTCTCTCTTCTCTTCAGCTATTCGAGATGATGCTTCACCATGGTCTTTCCTATCGAGAGCCCGATCCGCGTTCGCCTCCAACGCCTCACTTAATGTCTGCTCACCAACCACGATCCTGGTGACATCTTCATAAATGGGAAGAGTAAGTTGGCTAGGGGAAGGTGTGAAATAAGTCCGGGAGTCTCCCTCGCCTTGCGAGCATGCGCCTAGACTTAGTTTTTCCATAATCTCCCTATTGGACGCATCATTTGTAGACTCAAGCTCGGTCAAGAAAGGGTACTCCAAATCCCTCAAAGCAGCCATGGATGCAGTCATCTTCTCTGCAGCCCCGGGGTTGAAGTAGGCATGCTTAGTATAATTCTGCTTCTTGCTTATCAGCTCTACAGCCATGACCATACCTTCGTGACAACCATGGTCGATGCCATCCGATAGAAGATTTGCAAACTACTGCACAAATTGAGGAGCCTCCATTACTTTCATAACAGCTAGACGTGCCCCATGGCCTACCATCCACCTACGACCAGCAATGGCTGCTAGTAGTTGGGGGCACAACACCTCATCACGGTCTGTTGTAAGGGCGTCCAACTCCACATCCTTTTGCGCAGAAGCCTCCATCACCTGTTCCAACACGGTCCTTTCCTTAGGCAACTCATCTTTCAAAACCTCCTCGCCTTAGACCAATATCTGTACATCTTCAAGCTCCTTCAAGAGGGTAGATACCTGGTCAGTGGAGGTCTTCGTCAAAGCTTATGCGGCAGCCACCTGCGTCTGATATACTAAGGTTAAAATAATTCATGCATAATATGGACCTGGGT
The DNA here is from genome assembly GCA_025667525.1 of Glebionis coronaria. Classification (NCBI taxonomy): domain Eukaryota; kingdom Viridiplantae; phylum Streptophyta; class Magnoliopsida; order Asterales; family Asteraceae; genus Glebionis; species Glebionis coronaria. Next base: position 602,993,716 of record CM046878.1, on the reverse strand, counting down.
ATGATACCGTACAGATACTTACCGTAGCTTTTGAAGCCTCAAGTTGGGCGTCAAGCACGGCAACACGTTTGTCATGGGCATTGGCATGCGTGGCTTATTCTTTGATGGTTGCCTCAGCGGTGGCCAGTTGGGACTGGAGGGTTGCAATCATTGATTCATTTTCTTCAATCATTTTCTCCCTGCGACCGCTCTTCCTCTTTAAATATTCGACGTGATGTAGGGCGGCCTCAAATCTCACCCGCATGGAGGTACCCATAGCCATCTGATGCACCAAGGCCCTATTGTATTCATCTAGCAAGTCTGGATGACTTAGTGAATTTATATCCTTTACAAGGCCAGGAGGAATGCAGTGGGAGTACCTTCCTCGAAGGCCGGGCCAGGTTTTGACTTCGCGGCGTGAAGGACAGGATCCTTCCCTTTCCTCGTCCCTTGGACATGTGCGACACCAGCCTGGTCATCCCTACAACAAACATTGTCATGCACATAAGTATTATTACGAAAGCACATACCTTTTACTTAGAAGAGAGAAATAATGACAGGCGTGTGCGGACGACTTACATATTGGTCTTCTCCAGCTCTGATGTAGTGGGAGGAACCTGAGTAACCGGCTCAACAACTGGGGGTGGCACGTTCTGGGCTATGTGGGCATCCTGCGCCATTCCCGAAACTTGATTTGTGCTTTCCCCATATTAATAGAGGGGGTGGTCTTCGCGCAGTCTCTTGACGGGGGCATTGTGTTCTCCTATCACGGCCTCGGTGGTTTTCCTTACCCTCTTATTCTTTCTGCGGGTACGCTTTAGGATGGGTTGAGCTTCTTCCTCCTTCTCTTCATCGACTTGTTGTACTTCCTCATCATCATCACCCAGCATTTGGCGGAGGCTAGAGGTGGTTCTCTCAATGTTATCACCCTGCTCCTCCTCATGAACATGGGTGGTAGTCTTCGGCGGTGAGGAGGGCCCAACATCATTCTCCAACATCATTGTGTCCCCGTCTTCGTTATCGAAATCTATGGGGGTCTTCAAAAGAGTTGTATCTTCCTCGTCAGATTGGGGGTCGGGTACGGCTGCCAGGGCGACCGTCACATTTCTGGTTTGTTCAAGAAGGGGTAGCTCGTTTTCTCGTTTGGGGTGCATTCCTTCCGGAACGGCCTGAGGGTCTCCCTGGCGTAGGACTCCAAAGAAATTCATTTCTGCAAAGCAAGAAGTATGTTAGATACGGACCATGCATTTATATATTTTTGAGGACACATATACTATACCTATCTTCGCCTCGGCTTCTCCAAAATACGGGGTATCTGTTTGACGGGCCAAAGTAGTTACGACTAATTCCTAGCAGGCAAAGGAATGACTCGGGTAGGTTCCTATGAATCCCTGTCCTATTTCTATCTATTTCTTGAGCGTGCTGGGCGTTGTATGTACCAGCCCGGGGAGGAAAGTCAGGGCGTAACCTATGCTTATATACAAACTTAGTCGACCATACTACTGCGTCAATAAAAAAGTAGTGGTCGTACCAGTTTGTCAGTGAGTCCATGGCTTTATTGTGACTCATGGGACTGTTTGGGGATCGTTTCTTAAAGGAAAGACAACCATTCACTAGGTTGGGAATATAAAACAACCTGAATAACTCTACGGTTGAGGGGATGCTTCGGGCACGACATAGGATTTCAAATTGGCTAATCTTACATGCGCCTATGCAGTGTAACTGGGTGATATGTACATCATAGTACCCTAGTAAATCTATAAGGAACCTAGTAAAAGGGATGCAGCAGTTGGTCGCATCAAAAAGACGTGTGTATATGCCAATCTTTCCCTGGGGGCTTCAGTTATAATATCCCCGGCACCAGGGAGAGAGGGATGAAGGTTGATAGGAATGAAGTAATCGGAGCAAAACTCTCCCAGTTTTACTACCGTCATCACATTCAGCACAGATCTGATGGTAGGGTAGTTCCTATGAGCCATAATTATTAAGAAATGATGAAAGGCGTGGTATTCTAACCTGTGTGGGGAAAGATCTGTGCGAAAGAAAGTGGTAGTGAGGAAGAAAGCGTTAATGGCAAGAAAAATAGCAAAAGACTGTGTGTAACACACAGTCGTATGGGCAACCTATTTATAGGGTTGCCTTGTTGTTAATGGTTCCTTTGATTAGTGCCACGTGTCTTCCACTAACTTAGATCGTGTGGTTAGGGGGGTAAGTGGTAAGTGAACAGTCAGGCGGGACCCACGAGTCACTTCTGACACAAATGATTGTGTCGCTCGAGGTACTGACTGTTTGCACTTTGTCAGTCAAACATGTCAGGTGAACAGTCTAGTGTTTTAGGGTATGCGGTCATATGTATGACCATATTCAACGTTCCATTTATTATGTCTCGGTCGTCACGTGCGGCTGGGGCGTCATTTATTTATACATAGGCATAAATTCCTCTCAAGGTTGTCACGTGCGGCCGAAATATGGTTTTCAAACTTCGAATTTCAAAATGTTCTTTCTTGGTACATCCAAAGGGCATTTTTAGTCTAGATATTACGCCTGCGGCTGTAACAACTAGACTGGGGGACATGATGACGTATAGTCCCCAACCGGGTCATGAACCCGGCCCACGGGTACTACCCGCATCCGGCCCATCACGAATGGGTTGAATTAATGTCACTTAAGCTTATGGGCTTCAATGAATAGTGGTCGCATAAGATGTATGCGACCCACGACCCGGCACAGCCAGAACAGGGTTAGACATAATCACAATCCTATCAGGATTGGGATTTGCCTCAATGAATAGGATATACACTCACCATAATTAGAAGATAACAATCAAACTAATTATGATGATTATCTTATGCTTGGGGCCGAAGTAACAATGACAACCATTAGGGTTTCACTGCCTATATAAGGAACCCCCAAGGGTTCCACAAATGTATTACATTCTCTAAACTCTCAACCTACATCCGATTCATAACCCTAGCTGATTACTTACTCTCACGCCAGAGTCTAATCGTGGGATACGTTCCCACGGTAAGTCTAACGCGTGTTGCTTTAGTGTGTAGGATCTCAGCAAGTTATTCACTTGGTGCAAGAGCCAGAGCCCAACCTACCCTAATTAAGCCTAATTCGGGTCTAGCAAGGATCATCCAACTTTTTTATCGACAGATCTGTTTCTAGTTTCCACTACAATTGAAAACTCGATCCATACAACCCTGAATCACCGGCAAACTATCTTCCTAAATTTATTAAGATGATACACCATGAACTTAACTTTTTAAGCATTATGATTTATGCGTATCAACCCGTGTTTTAAACTTCCTTGCCGAACCAAGTATTTTGTTCTAATAAAAACGAAAACAACGGGAGCCTTTTTTCCAGGAGAGTTCACAGCTCGTGGTGAGAGTTAGTTATCGCTACCTTTAGACGAGAAACTCTCAATTAGCTAATCAACCAACAAACACACACACACACATATGTATATATATATATATATATATATATATATATATATATATATATATATATATATATATATATATATATATATATATATATATATATATATATATATATATATATATATATATATATATATATATATATATACGTATGAAAACTAGTCGGTTCTGTAACAGCCATCGAGACGAGTTTTTTAGGCACGCGAGGCACTAATGACGAGAGTTGATGCTTATTTAGTGCTACATGAATGTTTTGGTGAAAATTTTGTGATGTTTTCGTATTTAGAGACTACACAAATACTGTAGGACATTTAGGATAAAGAAGTACAGTATTAAGTTTTGATAAAATAATGCTAGGGACAGTTTTGTCAATTGCTAAAAAATGTCTATGTGCAAATCAAATAGCTCCGTGTAAATATCACTTCCCTATCTTCATTTTTATCTTGGGTTAAATCTATAAAATAGAAATGAACTTTCTATTGTTTACAGTTATAGTAAACGAACTTTATATATTACCAATATAACCATTATAACTTTTAAATTTCGAAATTTATAGTAAACCTTCTTGCTAGCAACCTCCTACAACCGGTCACATAAACCGACACGTCATGTTATTAAAAAAATAAATTTTTTTGCTGACTTGAAACTTTATATATTACCAATATAACTATTATAACTTTCAAATCTTGAACTTTATTAACAAACTTTATTAAAAAAATTTTGCTGACAACCATTATAATTTTCAAAGTTTTACATCGTTAGTCCTTTAACTAACGGTCATTTTTTCCCAAAAAAATTTCAACTTAAAAAAAATTCTAATTCTTAAAAGTTTTTAAAAACCAAACTTTTTCTCGAGTAATAAAATTAGAATAATTTTTATTTTTGAAAAATTTTAAAAAACAATGTTTTTATCGAAAAGTTTTTTAATTGAAAATTGTTTTTCGAAAAGTTTTCAAAAATTATTTAAAAACATTCTTCGAATTTTTTTTAAAAAAATAAAAATATTTTTAAAAAAAGTTTATTTATTTTTTTAAAAAAAGTTTATTTATTTTTAAAAAAAAGTTTATTTCAATTTATTTTTTAAAAAAGTTTATTATTTTCGAAAATACCAAATATTTTCAAATTTGTTATTTTTTTGGTGGTGAATTTATTTTTTAAAAAAGTTTATTTATTTTCGTTCTTTCAAAAAATAAACTTTTTTCTTCAAAAAAAGTAAACAAGATTTAAACATTTTCTTTTTAACTTTAACTTTTTTTTGAAAAAATTAAAAATTTAAATTAAAGTAAAAACTTTTTTAAAAAATAAAACGATCATATTAAAGGACTAACGCTGCAAACCGAGGATATTCAGGCGGTAACATTAGTGTATTTAACCCAAAACAACAAGCTACAATGGTTATATTGGTAATATATAAAGTTCGTTTACTATAATTGTAAAAAATGAAAAGTGTTAATATATAATGTTCGTTCACTATAATTGTAAAAAATGAAAAGTTCGTTCCAATTTTATAGACTTATCCCTTTTTATCTTTATTAACTTTTCATTTTATTTGGAAACTACTGTATTATTAATTTCCTTTGCATTATAAATACGACAACCTTCTTCCTTGCTTGTTTCTAACACTCCAATATTTCATTCTGTGAATTCTATCTTTAGTAATGGCTACTCTTCAGCTAAGCAATGGGGCTGCTATTTCGGAATGTTTGCCGTTAAAGAAGTCGCCGTCTTTTCTTTCTGTTAGGAAAAAGTCCATGTCAAGAACAGCAACTGAGATTGATGATATTATTCATCACATGCATGTCTCTGAACCTGTTCGTTTTGAGCTTAACCGTCTCGAAAACCAATTAAGAGGTAGGTTTCCTTACTTTAACTCGTAATAATTCTTCATCGAGTCACTAGTTTCTTACTTCGTATGCTATAGAAAATGCATTTGAGAAGTAAAAAGGTCTGAGTATTATTAACACAAAGTGGACTCCTTTCATATTAATGAGTGAGTTATATGACGGACGGACACATAATTAATGAGCGATTGAATATTGTTTTTAAGAGATTTTGTAGAAATACATGATTCAAGAGATCCCAAAGCCACTTTAAATAGATTAAATAACATTTGATCAAACAAACTCAATAACTGAATAAAAAGCTAAGACTACCAGTGCTAATCACGTGTAGTCCTATTATCTACATGATAATAATTTCACAAATGAATAAACAAACAGAAAGAAAACTAGGGTTTGAAAGATCAAGAACAGAGAGAGTAATTGTGTGTAAAAACCCATTTATGAGGAAGAATAGATAATAACAAGAATGAGACGCTCCTCATAGATATGCAAAAGTGAGATGGGCTTTAACTAGCCGTTAGGCTAGTGGGCTTCATATCTGGGCTTGAGTCCAAACATTAGTATAAGACTTCAAAAGTTTAGTCCTTGGTATCCAAGCTTCTATCACAGAAAGTCCAAAGTCATAACTGAAAATACAAACAAAACACAATAAGTCCCTTTGGTTAACTTGGGTTAGCAGATTAAGTCCAACATTTTTGATAGTTTATGGACTTATATTTAATAGTCGTGTGATAGGATCGATCTTGAGATTACACGATTGCACACAATACGTAAAGAGTTAATTTATTTAATAAATATATTTATTATATTTATTAATTTATTTAATAAATATATATTTATTATATTTATTAAATTAAACCGAGCTATGACTTTAACGATCGTTAAATAATTAAGAGTTAAGTATTAATGAGCGTTAAGGAATAAATAGTAACTAGAATAAATATAAAGAAGGATGGAAGGTTCCGGAACACCCCTAAGGGGTATTTTGGGCCGTCGGTTATGGAGGCAAGGGGAGGGGGAAAAGTTTCCTTTTATTTGTTTTATACTACAAAAATTCGGTCTATATAAACAACACCCCACCTCATAATTCACAACACTAATCTCTCCCTCTCCTCTCTTTCTTGCGATCGTAACACATAACCCACAAAAGGGTTTCGGTTGGTTTTTGTGTTCTTTCGGTTTTACTTATAATCTAGTCCTAGCCCCTCTCTAGGGTTGTTGGGTAGATTTTTCCACTTGCGTAGAAGCTCGGTTTACACGTGCTAGAGTCACGGTTAGCTCGTTGTATTACTTGTGTACATGATCGTAATATAGTCTTACTTCAGACTATATCTTGGTTATACACGATATAAACCCAAATTGGTGATTCGTTCTTTGTCTTGTGGATTTGCTTTTGTGTAAAGGTATGTAACCCTAATTTGATTAATTATAATTGTGTTATTATTATGATCTTGTTAAATCGCTTCCGCTATGTGTGCTTTAATCTCGTTTATGGTTTTGTGTAATTGTTATGAACTATATAAACCTTCAATTTTAACATCCCCCTTAATTTGATAACCCATACAGGTTTATCATACCAAGTTTTTTTAACAGACTTTTGGTGCAAACCATTGTCCAACCCTTTAGTTAGGACATTTGCAATTTGTTTGCAGACTCTACTTTAACAGTCTTAACCACACCATTTAAGATTTTTTCTCTTACAAAATAAAGATTAATTTCAAGGTACTTTGTCCTTTCATGAGAAACAGGGTTGGCTGCTATCTTAATAGTAGAATTACTATCACAATACAGATCCATAGGTAAAAGAAGATTAATGCTCTTCGTTCTGATAGAGGTGGTGAAAATTTAAGTCAAGAGTTTATAGATTATCTAGGTGAGAATGGAATTGTTCAGCACCTTACTTCTCCCTATACTCCACAACAAAATGGTGTATCCGAAAGGAGAAATCGTACATTATTAGATATGGTGCGATCTATGTTTAATCTTACGACTTTACCTTTATCCTTCTGGGATTATTCTTTAGAGTCTGCTGTTCGCATTTTAAATATGGTTCCCACAAAGAAGGTTGATAAGACACCATATGAACTATGGCATGGCAAGAAGCCATATTTGTCTTATTTAAAGGTCTGGGGTTGCGAGGCGTATGTGAAACATGACTTGGGGAAATAAACTCCAACAACGATCTGTAAAATGTATCTTTGTAGGATACCCTAAGGAAACTATGGGTTACTACTTTTATTATCTACCTGAGAACAAAGTGATTGTTGCTAGGTATGGATACTTCCTTGAATGTGATCTTGTAATGGGAGAAATTATGATCTTGAAGAGAGTCATATAGATACATTACCTTCTGAAAACACTAGCGATATAATTCTTGTAGAACCAGAAAGTCTGGCGATTCCACCAGAATTAATTCCTCTGCGAAGATCCGAAAGGATTAAAAAATGAAAATAGCAATATATGTCTTAATATAGAGGATGATGATGAAGTAGGGGATCTTGGAGAACCTACTAATTAAAAATCCGCCATGCTTGATCCAGAAAGGGATAAGTGGATGGTTGCTATGGATGAGAAAATGAAATCCATGAAAGTTAATGATGTTTAAATTCTTGTAGATCCACCACCAAATTCGAAAGTAGTGAGACATAAGTGGATATACAAGAAGAAAACCGACATGGACAGAAAAGTACAATCTTATAAAGCTTGTTTAGTATCTAAAGGTTTTACTCAAAATTGTGGCGTATACTACGAGGAGACATTTTCTCCTATAGCATACTTAAGAGCTATTAGGATTCTCATAGCTATAGCAGCATACTATGATTATGAGATATGGTAAATGGATGTTAAAACTGCCTTCTTGAACGGTTTCTTAGATGAGGATATCTATATGCAGCAACCAGAACGGTATGTTGATCCTAAGAATCCAAAACACGTGGCAAACTTCAAAGATCTATTCATGGTTTGAAGCAAGCATCACGTCAATGGAATAACCGGTTTGATGAAGAAATCAAAAAGTTTGGATTTATTTAAAATCATGATGAGCCATGTGTATATCGCAAAGCTAGTGGGAGTGATGTAGTATTTCTAGTCCTATATGTTGATGATATATTAATCATGGGAAGTAACATTCCAAGACTTAAAGATGTTAAGGATTATCTTGGTAAATGTTTTTCTATGAAGGATCTACGAGAAGCTGCATACATTTTGAGAATTAAGATCTATAGAGGTAGGAAAAGACGGTTAATTGGTCTAAGTCAAGATGCTTATATAGATAAGATATTGAAGAAGTATAATATGCATAATTTCAAAAAACGTTTTCAACCTATGGAAAATAAGCATAATCTGAGTCATGAGATAGATGCATAAACTCCTGAAGAGGAGGCATACATGCAGAAGGTGCCTTACGCTTCGGCTGTAGGATCTATAATGTATGCTGTAAGATGCACAAGGCATGATGTGGCGTTTGCTTAGAACTCGGTCAGTCGATACCAACAGAATCCGGGGAAGCTCCACTGGGTTGCTGTTTTTAAAACATATTCTGATGTACTAGAGGATTACGAAAGAAATGTTTTAGTATTCGGAAGGAAGCCATATACATAACTAAATGTGGTTTGGATTAGGAATTTTAATGGAGATCTTGGGATGATGCTTGCAATAAAAGAACCTAATAAATATGTATTGGGACAATTCTACCGCAATCATATTCACCAATGATCCTGGAATCATGAAGGGCGCCAAACACTTTAAACGTAGATATCATTACATACGAGAACAAGTTGAAGCTCGTGAAATCAAATTAATAAAAGTCACACAGATGATAACGTAGCTGATCCTTTTACTAAGGCTTTGCCTAGACCAAAGGTAGTTAAGCATGCCAAGGCTATTGGGCTGCAACTAGCTAGCGAAATCATGCTAATCTGTGATTAGTATTTGGATAAAGGATGTTAAGACATTATTATTTAATAAAATAAAGATTGGGTTTATTTAATTTTGTGTCCTATTTTACATGTTTTAATCCATGAATAAATTGTTATGCTAAATGTCCGTTGTCGATTAATAATATGGGAATATTATTAAATTAAGACAAATCAAAATAGCGATAGAGTATACTTGAAAGTATATTGATCGATTTTGGATGATATTCGATGAATCGAATATTAGACTTATCCCAACTATATGATTTTACTTTGTGGATCTTTGTCATCAAGTAAATCATAACTAGTTATCCTTAGACTTGAGATACTAGGAAACTGATATGAATCTAGTGCATCTTTGTGGAATAATCTAACGCTAAACGTAACTGGTAGCTATAAGGATTATTTTAAGAAGTGTTGCAAAATTCATAAGCTTTGCTTGTAGTCAATATGGAATTTATTTCCTCCAATTTTTTTTGGAGTATAATACAGCTGGGGCCCCTCGTGGATTAGTAAGATGTTTGTGTAGCCACACCTAATTTTTTTTGGTAATCTTGCTGAATCTGTAAACGAGAAATAGAATGGTTAATGAAAGGAATGACTGGGATCCATATCCTTATTAACGTTGTATTAGAAATAAAAGGATAATGATAAGGATGAATCATTAAAAGGTTTTATCCAGGAGACCTTACTCGAGTTGTAATAGAGACATTGCTAGTGTAACTAGACACTAGTCAATGTAAGCACGATATTCGAAATATGTCCAAGTGGGAGCTTCAAGTTTATGGACTTATATTTAATAGTTGTGTGATTGGATCGAACTCGAGATTACGGGACTTCATATAATACGTAAAGAGTTAATTTATTTAATAAATATATTTATTATATTTATTAATTTATTTAATAAATATATTTATTATAGCTGAGCTATGACTTTAACGATCATTAAATAATTAAGACTTAAGTATTAACGAGCGTTAAGGAATACATAGTAAGTAGAATAAATAGAAAGAAGGATGGAAGGTTCCAGAACGCCCCTAAGGGGTGTTTTGGGCCGTCGGTTATGAAGGCAAGGGGAGGGGGAAAAACTTTCCTTTTATTTATTTTAGACTACAAGAATTAGGTCTATATAAACAACACCCCAACTCATAATTCAAAACACTAATATCTCCCTCTCCTCTCTTTCTTGCGATCGCAACACATAACCCACAAAAGAGTTTTGGTTGGTTTTTGTGTTCTTTTTGGTTTTACTTATAATCTAGTCCTAGCCTATCTCTAGGGTTTAGGTAGATTTTTCCACTTGCGTAGAAGCTCGGTTTACATGTGCTAGAATCACGGTTAGCTCGTTGTATTACGCGTGTACATGATCGTAATATAGTCTTACTTTAGACTATATCTTGGTTATATACGGTATAAACCCGAATTGGTGATTCGTTCTTCGTCTTGTCGATTTGCTTTAGCGTAAAGGTATGTAACATTAATTCGATTAATTATAATTGTGTTATTATTATGATCTTGTTAAATCGCTTCCGCTATGTGTGCTTTGATCTCGTTTATGGTGTTGTGTAATTGTTATGAACTATATAAACCTTCAACTTTAACATCCCCCTTAATTTGATAACCTATACAGGTTTATCATACCAAGTTTTATTCTAAAAGCAATTTAACAAGGCCTAGAGATCCCTTTAAGTATCTCAAAATTCTAAAAGCAATTTTGAGATGAGACTTCAAAAGGGAATGCATGAATTGACTCAAACAATGCATATCATCTGAAATATCAAGACTAGTATTGGTCAAGTAAATAAGTTTCCCCATAAGTTTCTGATAGTCTACAACATTTTCAAGTAAGGGGTCAGTCTCAGAAGCCTCATTAGAAATAGACAGCTTAGACATAAGAGGTGTCTTAGATGGTTTTCAGGCAAGTATACCATATTCAAAAAAAGGTCCAACACATATTTTCTTTGGTTCAAACAAACTCCATAATTAGTATTAATAACCTCAATCCCCAAAAAATATTGCAGGTTTCCCAAATCTTAGATTTTGAATTTTCCTTTCAAAAAACTTTTAAAACTCTCAATTTCTTTTTGATAATTACCAGTAACAATAACATCATCCAAATAAACAAGCACATAAATAATTTTTTTTTCATCAGACTTAGTGTAAATAGAGTAATCAGATTTGCTTTGGACAAAACCATTTTCCACAAGCACAGAAGTATGTTTAGAGTTCCACTGTCTTGTAGATTGTTTAAGTCCATAAATGGACTTTTTTCAATCTACAAACTAGATTTTTATTTCCAGCATAGAAACTCTGAGGAGGTTTTATGAAGACAGTTTCATCTAACTCCCCATATAAAGGGCATTGTTGATATCAAGTTGGTATATAGGCGAAGACTGGTTAACAACTAAATTAATTAAGCATATAACAGTAACCATTTTCACAACAGGTGAGAAAGTTTCTTCATAATCAATCCCTTCCTTTTGACCACAACCCATAGCAACAAGTCTAGATTTATACCTTTTCTATTTTACCAATGGATTTAAACTTGAGTTTCCAAACACATTTAGAATTCAAAGCAGTCTTACCAGCAGGTAACTTAACTAAGTCCCAAGTGTTATTCTCAAGTAAGGCAGCAAATTCCAAGTTCATAGCATCCACCCAATGTGGGCTTTGAGATGCTTCAAAGAAATTCCTAGGTTCACTACTTATATTTAGTTTAGTGACAAAACACAAAACATCCCCTTTGAGCTTAGAATACCCAACAAATTTTTCAATCCCAGATTTTACTTTTGAGTTTTAGGAAAGACAGAAGGTCTAGAGACCTTCTAAAGACTTAGTCCCCCCTGAGCATTAGTATTAGAACATTAGAAGTATCACCCAAGTTCTCTCCCATGTTCTGTCTATGAAAGGGAAGAATTGGATTAAACTCTAAAGTTCCTCAGAAATTTGATTATCACCATTTAAGTTGGCATCAATGGTGTCATTGCCCGAGGCAATGTTTCCATTGTCACCTAGACTTATGGGTAGGCTGCTAGCACTTGGTGACTCAAGGTCACCATTATGTTCCTTTAGTACTCTCTCATCATCATCAAGAAGCTCAGGGTTATCCAAGTCAAAAAAGGTCAAAACTTTATCACTTTGAAAAACATCAAAATTTTGGTTATTATTCTTCTTATTTAAAACAATATCCTTAAAAGGAAATATAGATTCAAAAAAATTAGCTTCTCTAGAAACAAAAAAATGATGTCTGTCAAGATGATAAAGTTTATAACCCTTTTGAGAATTGGAAAACCCCATCCTAACACATTTTTCAGACCTACTAGTGAGTTTATCATGACTATTTAAAATAGTGGCAAAACAAAGACACCCAAAAGTCCTAATATGAGAGAGATTAGGGGATGAATTATAAACCATCTCATAAGGAGATCTACCATTTAGCACAGAAGAGGGTAATCTGTTGATAAGATAAGTAGCAGTTAGAAAGCATTCAATCCAAAATCTCAAATGTATTCCCCCCTGAAACATAAGGTATCTAGTAACATTTAGGAGATGCCTATGTTTCCTTTCAACCACCCCATTTTGCTTTTGGGGTATAAACACAAGAGGTCTGGTGTACAATTCCCTTTTCATGACAAATTTTTTGGAAATTATGATTTACAAACTCAGTTCTATTGTCATTTCTGAAAACATTAACATTTCGTTTGAATTGATTTTTTAAAAGATTGTAAAATATCTCAATTGAAGAACCAACTTCATCTTCCTTTTAATTAAGTACACCCAAACAACTATTGTGAAATCATCTACAATAGATAGAAAGTATCTGTGACTAGTGTTACTGGTCACCCTATAAGGACCTCACAAATCTAAATGGATAATATCAACAAGCAATTTTGTTTTATGATCACTTAAAGGAAATGGTTCTCTAGTTTGTTTAGCTCTTTGACATATTTCACAGAAATCAGTTTGATCATAATTTGTAATGTTCAAATGTTTCTTAAGAAGATTTAGAGTAGGGCCAGCTGGGTGACCTAATCTAAAATGCCAATCATGTTTAGACAGAGAACAAGTAAACACATTAGAATGACTCACATATTTAGTACCTTCTATATCTAAATAGTAAAGACCACCACATTGCCTACCAGTCCCTAAAACATTTTTGAGATTCAAATCCTGATTCAAAAAAACATTTATTCTCATAAAGAACAACCAAAATTTTATTATCCTTAGCAAGTTTGTGAACAGATATCAAGGTAACACAATAATCAGGTATAACAAGAACATCAAACAAAACTAATCCATTTGAAAGTTTAAGGTTGCCAATTTTAGATACGATGACCTCAGTCCCATTAGGATGAGCCACTCTAATATTAAGGTGGGGAATATCAAACACATTATCCAATTCAGTATCATTATTGGTCATATGCTGATTTGCCCCAGAATCAACAACCTTCCCATTATACCCAAGTTTTGATTTGATGTTGTGTTAGAACAATTTTTTTTTCCAAAATTGTCATTAAAAACCTTACTGTTGTTAAAGTAAATACCTGCCATATTGGCATGAACACCTTTTCTAGAATCATTATTAGTACCCTTGTTATCCTTTATAAGAGAAAGCGAGGTAGCCAGTTGTTCATCTATACATCCAGATGAAGAAGATGTCCCAATAGAGTTGTTGGACACACTTTTCCCTTCAAAATTCTGCCCTCCCTTTTTCTTCCCAAAGTCATTAGGGTACCCAATGATTTTAAAGCATCTATCAATAGTATGACCGTTATAACCAAAATTCTCACGAACAACTTCAGCATTAGAATTACCATAAGGTCTAAAGACATTATTGTTTGGTGTATTAGGTCTAAATCCAATGGTGCTAGATCTAGGTCTAAAGTTGCCATTGTTAACATAATTTGGTCTATAATTACCATTGTTAGTATTCTGAGTTCTTTGAACATCGTTTCTAGCAGACCCATTAGAAAGAAAAGCAGATGCCTGAGTCCTTTGGGAGGATCTAGTAAGAGTTCCAGAAGCAACTCTATGAGATTCCTCACTAAAGATAATAGAATATGCACCCTTGATATCTGGCAAAGTCTGTCTAGAGAGAATAGAACTCCTAATACTCATATAGGAATCATCAAGACCCATGAAAAATTGCATAAGTTTCAACAATTGATTGTGTTTCTTAAAATCACCAGTAGCAGTACACAAACAATTAGGCAATTCAATCATAGCATCATATTGTTTCGAATAAGCATTTACTTTATGATAGTAATCAGACAAATTAGACCCATTCTTCTTAAGAGTGTTGATCTTATGATGAATATTGAAAATCACAGAACCATCAACCTTGTGATGAGTTTCTTTAAGTTCATTCGAAACATGTTTAGCTTTTCTAGAAAAATCCGACCAAGGAATAATTCCTTAGAAATGGAATTTAAAATCCACCCAAGAAAAACATCATTCACCCTATCCCACTGTTTTCCCAAAATCTCATCAGTTATGGACCTTCTACAAGACCCATCAATAAAACCAATTTTGTTTTTACCTTCCAAAGCAAGTAACATAGCATTAGACCAAACCTGATAATTTTCAGTTCCCTTTAATTTAACAGTGACAATAGTCTACACATCAGTATCATTAGGGTGTAAATGCAAAGGGTCACTTAAATCAAGCTTATTGATGAGTGTGACTAGATTAGTCGCACTCTTAGTATCAGTATCACCATGAACAGGCTGATCTTTGTCTGTCATGATGAAGAGTCAACAATGGTCAAAGAATAAAACTCAACCCAAAGCTAACTAAGTTTCCCAGCTTCCAAACCACTCAAGGTGGTAGGTCAAGGGCAAGGCAGAGGGTGAGGATCCAGATAAACGGGTAAAAAAGTAAATACTACCAACCCCAAGAATAAAAACAAATAAGAACAAATAACCACAAGAACAAAACAATTAGCAATCAAAAATAGAGAAGAGAGGTGTTACAATGCAAGCAATAAGCACAATCGAACTGTTACTCTTAAATTTACTTAGTCTAGGAAGTAATAGAACCTCCTAGCCACAAACCCTAATTTTTCTTCTCAGAAAAAATTAGGGAAAGTGACCCAATCCAACAGATCTATGAACGAATCAATCAATCCACCATAGTAACCACCATCAATCAACCAATCTTCCTAAAAAAAGTGAAACCATAATTTTTATCTCAAGTAAAATTAGGGAAAATCACTTTAATTAAAAAAGTGACAGATCTCTGAAACCCTAATTTTTTTTCAAAAAATTAAAGTACCAAAACGGAAGATCCAATAGTAATATTAACAGATCCAGCTATCTCAATAACTGATCTAAGCAAAAAAAATATGTATAACACGCTGTACAAAATGTTACATGTTAACAAGTTCCTATATTTCTGCATTTTAGGAAATATACTTTGTTTTTTTAAGAAAAACATCATGTAACAAGTAATTTTCTATCTTAGTCGATGTAATGAAAGTTGTTAGATATTTTTATTACTTCGAATGCTTGGAATTTTTTCCTAACATACTTATTTTCTACTATCTCAAATAAAGATAGGGAATTTTTTTTGAACGGCTAATGATATATATAAAGAGACTTCTAGTAAGGAACTAGAAGCTCAAAAAATACACAACAGTCAGTATACAAAAAACATACGAAATAAAACAACCTCGAGCGCTTTAACCGCGAGGATGAAAAAATGGATGAAAAAACTCTTGTAAAAACAAGAGAAAAATCCCCACCAATGGAGGCCGAGCCACCGGTTTTCACTCCGAAGGTGTTTTTGATGCCATCCCAAACAAGCCTCGAGAGAACAAAAAGAGATGCATAAAAATATATTCAAAAGAACCACCAGGAGCAAGCAAACATAGGAGACAAGAGCCAATCATCTCGAAGCAATACATGGAGCCAACATAGGAGATTTGAGCCAATCGGACCAACTACTAACCAAACGACCTCTATGATGAAGCCAAGAGAAAGCGAAAGACCGAATATTATCGTAGAGTTCACTTCTCTTGATAGAATTAAGATAAAAAATGATGCTGTTACGAAACATGAACACCTTAAAGAGAAGGTAGTGGAAGAGGTTTGATAGGTGTGTAAACACCCATCCTTTTACCACTTATTTCTTACTAAAACAAGACCAAAACGCGTGTTTAATATCATTTGTTTTGAATTATGCGTGGTTTTTGTGTTTATTGTATTTTCAGAGCCAACCGGATAAATATTGAAGAAAACATGGGATTACACGGGTTTTATCAAGGAAAAAGACTAAAGACAAAGTCTTTTGTCTAAGAGATGCAAAAGATTTGAAGTCAATGGGCCTATTTGAAGATTTATCGAAGAAAAGGACCAAAGATGGAAGATTTACATATGTCGAAGAAACTCAAGTCTATTAAACGAAGAAATTAAAAGACGAGTTGAATTTAATCGTCGAAAAATCCCGAATCAGAATAAAAAACGTCAACTTTACTGAAAAGACGAGAAGACGAAAAGAGAGAAGAAAGCCCACTCACCAACCAACCACTAGGACTATAAAAGGATTCTCCCTTCACATTTTTGGGGAGTTAGTTTTTGAGTTCCAGTTTTTTTCTTTCTTCTTCGTGCTTCACCAACACCATTAGGGTGTTTGGTGATTTTGATTTTTCATCAATTTTGTAAGTGTTTAATCCTTCTTTTTGTTTAACTTTACATTAATGAATCAATCTAATCTCTCCATTTAATCTTGTTCATCTTCTCTTTTTTTTATTTAAAGTTCTCAAGTTCTTGTTGATTGATTTTACTCTTTTGAAAGTGATTGAATTTGTGTTTTTATGATTGGGATTTATTGTTTATGATTAGTAAATGATTTTTGGTTGGTTTGATTTAAGATTGGGTTAAATCCTTGGTTGATTTTTGTTTAAATTCGTTTCCCCTGTTTTCTACTGTTTCGGTTCTTCCTACCCAGATCATTCCGCATAGTCATCTTTCCCTTTCCCTTATTCGGAATATTTCTATATTCCGAATAGTCTTCTTATTCTGTCTCTTATTCGGAATAATATATATTCCGAGTAGCCTTCCTAAGTTCATTCCTTATTCGGAATATTTCAATATTCCGCGTAACTGTTTATTCCGAGTGACCTTAATATTCTGCATAGAGATCTTTTTCCGCATAGGGTGTAATATTCCGCATAGTGTTTGTATTCCGCTTAGTCGAATTATTCCGGATGGGCAAAGATTCCGCATAGACTTCATGATTCCGAGTAGGCCTGGTATTCCGAGTAGGCATTGTTATTCCGCATAATCATTATTCCGCATGGTCATATATTCCGAACAGAGAATATTTTCAGTAAGATTGTTCTACTGTTTTGTCATTTAACTGTTTAATTTTAATTCAAGTGTTATTGATTAACTGTCACTGGTTTTAATCTTTATTTAATTCATTTATTTAGAATAGAAAACCAAAACCACTAATTGTCACCAAGAACAAATCATTCCACTTTGAGTTGTAATCAATTCGAGGAGATTCCGAGAAACGAACTTTCAACGAGTAAAATATCAGGTATCAAATGGCGCCGCTGCCGGCTCTTCTCGTTAAGATCAACAGGTTTTTGTGAGAACTTGGATTTTGGGATCCGTTCACCGTGAACGTTACTTTTTCATAAAAATTTTCAAAAACCCTAAAAACATAAAATTTTCAAAAATCCTAAAAATTAAAAAAAACATAAAAACCAAAAATATTTTTGCTTTGTTTTTGCTTTGTTAGTTCTTTTGCAGGTGCATGCGTACACGATCAACGTCTTATCAAGAGCCCGAGCCTCTCGAAGACTTAGACATGGCCGGTGTACAAAAAAACAACAATAACAATCCACCTTTCAACAACAATAATAACAACAACAATGAGCCTCTACCGGATAATCTCCCGATGATTGAACTTCTGCAAGCACATGTAGATGGTAACAATGATCCAATTGTCATACCCGCGATTGCAGCCAACAATTTTGAGCTCAAATCCGGCTTTATACAGATGGTCTCTGCTCAACCGTTCTTGGGGCGTACCATTGATGATCCACATGACCACATCAAGAGATTCCTACAACTCACGAATACGGTAAAATTCAATGGTGTTCCACAACAGGTAATCCGTTTACAACTTTTTCCCTTTTCTTTAGAGGGACAAGCCCGACATTGGCTTGCTAAGGAACCGCCACAGAGTATTCTTTCGAGGATGGATTTGGAGACCAAGTTTATCAACTACTTTTTCCCACCCTCTCGTACTACCGCTTTGCGGAATGAAATCATTAATTTTGAACAAAAGTACGATGAGTCTTTTAGTGAATCTTGGGACCGTTTCAAAGATCTTTTAAGAAAATGCCCACAACATGGTTTTACCAAAGTGCACCAAATTAACACTTTTTATAATGGTTTAAGCATGAATGACCAAGATTCACTAAACAGTGCCTCGGGAAGTAATCTTTTGGCTAAGACATCCAATGCTGCCTGGGATGTCATTGAGAATAAGTCTCGTGTGCCAACCAAGAGTGTTCGGACCAATGTCGCTAGTGCTAGTACTAGTGACAGCGATAAGCGACTTGACAAAATCACTGCGCTTCTTGAATCGCTTGCTACCCAAACCGCCAGCAATACCAACAACATCAATGCTAGAAACGCTAAAGACGCTCAAGTCAATGCTGTCAGCCAACCATGTGAAATATGCGGGGGTCCTCACTCTTACACCACTTGTACCGCCACCCACAACTACCCTTCTGAAAATGTGAATGCAGCATACGGTACCTATCCTCAACCCGCTTATCAAGCCCGTCCTCAAGGTGACCGCAATTTGCTTAGCTACCGCTCGAACAATTATCTTTCCCCACCCGGTTTTCCTCCTAACAACCAAAACCAACAACAACACCTCAATCGCCCTCCTCAACAACAACAACGACAACCTCGTACACCATACATACCACCTCACAAACAACAACAACCACCTCAAAGAAACAACCAAGTTTACCAGCAACCTGCTTATCAACCACCCGCATACAATGCTCCTCCCCACCTACCCACCGCTTTACACCAAGAAGTGGAAACCTACATGAGGACTAGATGTGATCGTGGGAAATATTCAGCGGGAAGTGCTCAACCTGAAAGCAGACCTGGTGAAACAAGGGAACGATCTGAGAGCTGACATGAGAAACACTTTGGATAGTCAAACGAATGACTTAAAAAACATGATGGCTAGTTTCTTCCAAGGTAATCAACCCACTTCTTCTGGTACTCTTCCGAGTAACAACGTTGCAAATCCAAGAGGAGAGATGAAAGCAATCACCACTCGCAGTGGCAAAGGTACCAAGGAACCCGAGCTTCCTATACCTCCACCGGTGACTGTGACTAAGGAAAACGAGTCACCTGCTCCTATTCCTCATCCTTCTCCTTCCCCAATTTCTCCACCTCTTACTTCTACCCCTCATCCACCCAAGGATGTGAGTGATCCTATTCTCCCAAAGCCTTCCTCTTCTTCCGATATACCTTATCCATCCAGGTTGAGGAAAGAGAAGCTCAAAAGCAAGGATGATATTCAGGTATCGAACTTTCTAAAAATGTTTAAACAATTGAATTTTAATATCTCCTTCACTGAGGCTCTCGCTCACATGCCTAAGTACGCAAAAAATTTCAAAGATCTTCTTAGCGACAAGGAGAAGCTTCTTGATATTGCTAACACCCAACTTAATGAGAATTGCTCAGCAATACTCTTAAGGAAATTGCCAATCAAGCTTAGTGATCCGGGTCGCTTCTTAATCCCTTGTAACTTCCCGGCAGTAGAGAATTGCATGGCCCTAGCCGATCTAGGTGCCAGTATCAATTTAATGCCTCTAAGCGTGTGGAAGCAATTATCTCTCCCTGAGCTAGTCCCCACCAAAATGAATTTGGAATTAGCTAACCGTACGGTTGCTTATCCAGTGGGGATAGCCGAAGACGTCTTTGTAGGAGTCGACGAATTCACTTTTCCTGCCGATTTCGTTGTCGTTGACTACGACATGGACCCTCGTGTGCCATTGATCGTTGGTCGTCCATTCTTGAGGACCGGTCGCACTCTCATCGATGTTGAAGCCGGTGAGCTTATCATGAGAGTGGGTGACGATAAAATCGTCTTCAACATGGGAAAGTTGTCTAAACAACCTTATTCATACGAGAATGTTAATTGTATTGACGTTCTGGATGAGGCTTGTGAAGAACACTTTATTGATGCTTGTAAAAATATTCCTACCGCTCTTCCCAATGTTGCGACCGTTTCCTCTATTGATTCATCACTCTCTCTATCTGGAGAAAGTGATTTCTTTTGGAAAGATCTTGAAGCCACCATGGGAGATGTGACCTTAGCAAATGACGATTCTATGAAGACATGCATTTCTTTGAAAACCTTCTCAACAAAGACAATATATCTCCACCATCTCCCACGGTTATTGCTATCGATGCTCCGACTTTGAAAACGCCTCCTATCGAAAATCCTTCGGATTTAGAACTTAAGGAGTTTCCGCCCCATCTCGAGTACGTGTTCCTTGAAGAAAACAAGAAGTCGCCTGTCATCATCGCGAAGGACTTGAAAGAAGAAGAAAAATCTCGCCTCATCACCGTGTAAAGATCATAAGAAGGCAATTGCTTGGAAAATTTCCGATATCCGCGGAATTGATCCGAACTTTTGTACTCACAAGATTCTCATGGAAGATGACTTTAAACCCGCAATCCAGAGCCAAAGAAGGGTTAATCCTAAAATTCATGACGTCATCAAACAAGAGGTTATCAAACTTCTTGATGCCGACTTGATTTACCCTATTTCGGATTCGTCGTGGGTAAGTCCCGTCCATTGTGTGCCCAAGAAGGGCGGAATAACCGTTTTTTCCAATGAACACAACGAGTTGATTCCCACTCGTCTCGTTACTGGGTGGAGAGTTTGTATCGATTATCGCAAGCTCAATGATGCCACGAGAAAAGACCACTTTCCTCTTCCCTTCATGGATCAAATGCTCGAGCGTCTAGCTGGTAATGACTATTACTGCTTTTTAGATGGTTTCTCCGGGTATTTTCAAATTCCCATCGATCCCAAGGACCAAGAAAAGACCACATTCACTTGTCCATATGGAAGATTTGCTTACAAACGCATGCCTTTTGGTTTATGTAATGCTCCTGGGACGTTCCAAAGGTGTATGATGGCTATATTCCATGACATGGTGGAAGACACTATGGAAGTATTCATGGATGATTTCTCGGTTTATGGCGATTCTTTCTCTACTTGCCTTGCCAATTTAGAACGTATGCTGAAGCGGTGTGAAGACACTCGCCTTGTTCTTAATTGGGAAAAATGCCATTTCATGGTAAAAGAGGGCATCGTGCTAGGACACAAAATTTCCAAAGCCGGTCTCGAAGTAGACCGTGCTAAAGTCGATGTTATTGCTAAGTTGCCTCCACCTTGAACGTTGAAGGGTGTGAGAAGTTTCCTTGGTCATGCGGGCTTCTACCGTCAATTCATCAAAGATTTTTCTCAAATCGCTCGCCCGATGACCCACCTCTTGGAAAAAGATACTCCTTTTATCTTTTCCACAGAGTGTCTTGAAGCCTTCAACTTGCTTAAGGATAAGCTAACTAAGGCACCCATCTTGGTTACCCCTAATTGGGAGCTTCCCTTTGAGTTGATGTGCGATGCTAGTGACTTTGCTATTGGAGCGGTTTTGGGCCAAAGAGTGAATAAACACTTCCAACCAATCCATTACGCTAGCAAGATAATGACGGGGGCTCAATTGCATTACACGACAACCAAAAAAGAGCTTTTAGCTGTTGTCTATGCCTTTGAAAAGTTCCGCCCCTATCTTGTCCTTTCCACCACCATCGTTTACACCGATCATTCCGCGCTGAAGTACTTGTTGACTAAGCAAGATTCCAAACCAAGACTTCTTCGCTGGGTTTTGCTACTCCAAGAATTTAAAATCGAAATTCGCGATAAAAAAGGAGCTGAAAACCTAGCCGCGGATCATCTCAGTAGACTTGAGGATCCCTACCAAGGGGATCATCCGAACAAAGAAATCAATGATTCTTTCCCCTTGGAGACCTTAATGTCTATCAATTCGAATTCTGATGAAACCCCGTGGTTTGCGGATATTGCAAACTACTTGGTGGGTGGAATTCTCAAGGAAGGGTTAACATCCCAACAAAAGAAAAAGTTCTTTAAAGATGTTGAACATTATTTCTGGGACGACCCTTACCTATTCAAACAATGTGCCGACTTGATTATTCGCCGATGTGTTGATGGACCGGCAGCTTTAGAAATCCTTGACGCTTGCCACAAAGGACCCACCGGTGGTCACTTTGGTCCAAACTACACCGCCAAAAAAGTGTTTGACTCGGGATTTTATTGGCCCACCATCTACCGTGATGCTCACGAGATGGTTAAACGATGTGATGCTTGCCAAAAACAAGGCAAGATCACACATAAAGACGAGATGCCTCAGAATTTCATTCAGGAATGTGAAATCTTTGATGTTTGGGGTATCGACTTTATGAGGCCATTCCCTTCATCTAAAGGAAACAAATACATCCTTGTAGCCGTTGACTACGTTTCAAAGTGGGTTGAAGAAAAATCTTTACCCACTAATGACGCAAGGGTGGTTTGTAACTTTTTTAAATCGCTATTCGCTAGATTCGGTGTGCCTCGTGCCATTATTAGTGATCGCGGGACTCATTTTTGCAATGATCAATTTGCTAGAGTCATGGCTAAGTATGGTGTAAATCATCGTCTTTCCACCGCCTACCACCCACAAACTAATTGGCAGGCTGAAATCTCTAACCGAGGATTAAAGCGAATTCTTGAAAGAACTGTGGGAGAGCATCGTGCCTCATGGGCTGATAAACTTGATGATGCTCTGTGGGCTTTCCGTACCGCATACAAAACTCTGATTGGTTGTACACCATATCGTCTTGTGTACGGGAAAGCGTGCCACCTCCCTATTGAGTTGGAGCATAAGGCTTACTGGGCCTTGAAGTGGGCTAATTTTGATATCAACAAAGCCGGTGACCTACGCAAGATCAAACTCAATGAGCTGAATGAACTCCGTAATGAGGCTTATGAAAATTCTTTGATCTATAAGGAAAAGACTAAGCTCATTCACGACTCCAAGATTAAAAACCGAGAGTTCCAAGTTGGAGACAAAGTTTTACTCTTTAACTCTCGGTTGAAAATCTTTTCGGGCAAGCTGAAATCTCGTTGGTCCGGCCCATTCACCAATGACCAAATTTTTCCATATGGTACTCTTGAGCTCGCTCAACCTAATGGACCTAATTTTAAGGTGAATGGCCAATGAGTGAAGTTGTACTTTTGTGAGGACATCTCTCATGAGATGATTCCATCCCTCACCACGTTTCCCATGAACTAATGTTGGGTCGAGTCAGGCTCGTGACTCGGTTATCAAAAACAAGCGCTCCTTGGGAGGCAACCCGAGTATCTATCCCTTTTCGTTTTAACCGCCTAAGTGTAGGGGGACCTATATAGGTGTTTGTATTTTTGTGGTGCTGTGATTACAGGGATGAATGCACTTTTGGAACCTTTGAAGAACCGCGCTCCCGTGTTATCCGAAATCCGGTTCTATCTCTCAACTATCGTGATTCAATTTTCTTCATACTCACATTTGAAATTGATCACGTTAGTCGTCTCTTCCTTAACTTGAGTTAACCAACGTGCACAATGTCATAAGTGTAGGGGAGATTTTTCCCACATGCTTAAACATTGGGGACAATGTTTATCTTAAGTGTAGGGGGGACTTCTATCGAAGTTTTAAGTGGACTTTTCCATGAAAATGCCTTCATTTAACCGGAAAATCATCTTTTTCAACATTTTTCAAATTTTTTATTAACTTTGGCCATATAGTCATAATTTTTAAATTTTTATCGTTGCTTTCATATGTATATATCCCACAATAAAGTCAAAAATATTAATAAAGTGGTGTAGCTAGTTTTGAAGTCTTTGACATATTAGGCCCGTTGCGATTATTTTGACTCAACCCGAATAGACTTATCCAAGTTTATTCTAGCTAGTATCCTTAACCATATAGACCTTAATTGGTTTATTAGGCTAAGCATCCACGAGTCTCATTACTTGAGATTTTAAATTGTGGAGAACGAGAAATGATAGAGTCAATTATAAGTCGGTATTCTTGCACAAGCTCACTTGGTGTAATTATTTGCCTATTCTCCCATCACTTGCTAATAATTTATCTGCAATAAGTAAGGTCGTACGATTTGAAAAGTTACTTAGCTTCTAGCCCAAGATCGTTTAAAAGTTGCTCGGTAATGATAAGAGTTCATAGCCAAGGCATAACTTATGAAGCGGGGCGCGAAGATTGGCGAGTCCGAAAAGGCCCTAAAAGGGCATGAGGATTCCATTTTATTGCTGAAAATCCAAAGTGATGTGAAAAGCATTATTCCCAAAATCAATATGAAGGATCAAGACTCACGACGAAAAGCAATCAACTCCCATAAAGATCATGGAGAAGTCTATCCGAAAAGACCCTGACAAGGTATGAGGATAAATAGATCCAAGTCCGAAAAGGAGGCGGATCGTTGTATCTCAAAATCCCAATTAGAGATTGAAGAAATAATCATGAAGTCGTGGTCAACAAAGTTGGAGTACCCCTCAAAAGTCTCCAAGTGAAGAAACTCTATTACGATGAGAAGACCATTATCTCAAGAACGTCTCTCAAGATATGAAGTATGAAGTACATGCCAAATATCGGCCCGAGAAAGGTCTCAAATCGTGAACCGGGTTATGCCAAGATATGAACTTTTTAATATCCCGAGAAGCAGTTTTAAGAGATTTTGTCCTTTAGCTAACTATTGATCTAATCGTCCTACTTTGCTTTCAGCCTAAATAAACTATCGAAATAAGTCCAAAAAATGCATCTTCATGATCATTCTAAGACAAAAATAAAATATAAGAGATACACCTAGGAATAAGGGAGTTTAAGCATTTAATTAAGCCATGTGTGTAAGTGTTTGATATGCTAACTTATAATAACAATGATCTCGTTTTTAAGCTTAGTTTGGGGAACGTGAAACTTGAGGATGATAAATCTTCGCAGCACCAAAGCCCTAATGTAAGTCCTTGATCTCTTTGCAAGTTATTTCCATCCTTTTGTTTGCTTTAAAGTTTTAATTTCTCTTGGTACTTTAATTTTTGTTTAGTAGTATTTTAATAAGGCCAAGGTTGATTGATTATGAGAAGAGTGTAAAATTGCTTTATCACTAAGCATTGCATGAGGGCATGGCAATGGTTAAGTGTAGGGGATTTGATAGGTGTGTAAACACCCATCCTTTTACCACTTATTTCTTACTAAAACAAGACCAAAACGCGTGTTTAATATCATTTGTTTGGAATTATGCGTGGTTTTTATGTTTATTGTGTTTTCAGAGCCAACCGGATAAATATTGAAGAAAACATGGGATTACACGGGTTTTATCAAGGAAAAAGACTAAAGACAAAGTCTATTGTCTAAGAGATGCAAAAGATTTGAAGTCAATGGGCCTATTTGAAGATTTATCGAAGAAAAGGATCAAAGATGGAAGATTTACATATGTCGAAGAAAATCAAGTCTATTAAACGAAGAAATTAAAAGACGAGTTGAATTTAATCGTCGAAAAATACCGAATCAGAATAAAAAACGTCAACTTTACTGAAAAGACGAGAAGACGAAAAGAGAGAAGAAATCCCACTCACCAACCAACCACTAGGACTATAAAAGGATTCTCCCTTCACATTTTTAGGGAGTTAGTTTTTGAGTTCCAGTTTTTTTTTCTTTCTTCTTCGTGCTTCACCAACACCATTAGGGTGTATGGTGATTTTGCTTTTTCATCAATTTTGTAAGTGTTTAAACCTTCTTTTTGTTTATCTTTACATTAATGAATCAATCTAATCTCTCCATTTAATCTTGTTCATCTTCTCTTTTTTTTATTTAAAGTTCTCAAGTTCTTGCTGATTGATTTTACTCTTTTGAAAGTGATTGAATTTGTGTTTTTATGATTGGGATTTATTGTTTATGATTAGTAAATGATTTTTGGTTAGTTTGATTTAAGATTGGGCTAAATCCTTGGTTAATTTTTGTTTAAATTCGTTTCCCCTGTTTTCTACTGTTTCGGTTCTTCCTACCCAGATCATTCCGCATAGTCATCTTTCCCTTTCCCTTATTCGGAATATTTCTATATTCCGAATAGTCTTCTTATTCTGTCTCTTATTCGGAATAATATATATTCCGAGTAGCCTTCCTAAGTTCATTCCTTATTCGGAATATTTCAATATTCCGCGTAACTGTTTATTCCGAGTGACCTTAATATTCCGCATAGAGATCTTTTTCCGCATAGGGTGTAATATTCCGCATAGTGTTTGTATTCCGCTTAGTCGAATTATTCCGGATGGGCAAAGATTCCGCATAGACTTCATGATTCCGAGTAGGCCTGGTATTCCGAGTAGGCATTGTTATTCCGCATAATCATTATTCCGCATGGTCATATATTCCGAACATAGAATATTTTCAGTAAGATTGTTCTACTGCTTTGTCATTTAACTGTTTAATTTTAATTCAAGTGTTATTGATTAACTGTTTTAATCTTTTTTAATTCATTTATTTAGAATAGAAAACCAAAACCACTAATTGTCACCAAGAACAAATCATTCCACTTTGAGCTGTAATCAATTCAAGGAGATTCCGAGAAACAAACTTTCAACGAGTAAAATATCAGGTATCAAGGTTCCGCTAAACTCTTCATATTTCAACCCATTATTACTATCAAGTTTTACGTGTTAAGGATTGATTCATATTCGTCTCTTTGCCAATAGAATGTTAAATTTATCTGTTTTAGCTAAATGATGAGTTAACAAAGTTGATGAAAAGCTCAAGAAAACTGAATCCCTTTTGGACACTAAGGTACCACCTGACTTCTCATTCCTACTCCTATCGCAGTATGTGTTTTCTTTATTTAATTACCTAATTCTTTGATATCATAATTTGAATAAGTTATTATATGGTTTATAGAACTTAGAGCTTAAGAAGAAGAATGATGAGAAAAAGCAATATGTGGCTGCACAATTTGCAGCAGAAGCCACTCCTCAAAGAGTTCACGAAGCTCAGAAAGATGATGATATTCCTCCTATTGAGGCGATTATTGCTTCATTGGAGGCGAAACTAAATTTGGTTAGAATGGAGGAGTAGCATACCCACTCGATGATCATCATTTCCTTTCTTTATTTTCTTTAAAAGAGTATTAGACTCATTAGTTTTCTTCTTTTTTTCTTCTCTTTGGATAGTTCGGAACAGGTGGCTTACTCTTTATTCTTTTTCTCTTCGGCAACATGAGCACCCTGGGCCTTTTTGTTTTCACGAACGACAAGCACAACTTTACTCTCGTTTTCCACAACTATTTAGTGGCAGTGGGCTTTGGGATCCTCCTCCAAGCATCTAATGCAGCAGTCACTTGCAGGCTTAGAGAGCTGGGAGCCGTTGGCACGAGAAGGTGGTGCCAAAGCCGCCACGTAGGATTTTGGGGCTTTGGCACGATAAACCCTTTGGCACCACATTTACGGGGCAGTCGATGGCACGAGAAAAAGTGGTGCTAAAGGGGTATACTGGGCCCACAAATACCCCCCTTTATTACTAAAAAACAAAAAAAGCCGAAAATTGCTTGGCGCTGGCTGGTGCTGTTGGCGCGAGCGGCTTTGGAGCGAGGGTGGGAGTGGTTTGTTAATGGTCGGGTGGCGCCAAAGGGCTACCAGCCCTCCCACCAGCCTTTGCTCCCCCCACTTTTAGTCGGTTGGCATCAGTTATAGGTTCCCCGAGGACAATCTTGGCTCCATGAGTAATAGGAAAATAGATGAACCTTGACATAGTCATACCTACAAAAGGAAGAAAGAAAATAGTTAAAAGAAATCACACAAAAAATCATAGGAAAATGACAAGAAAATTCGAACGGATCAATACCATTCCTTTCGGCATCTATCAAACTAGGCAAGCAGTCCGGGTGCTCCCAAGTAGAAGACAAGCCTACACCAAAAAGAAGGCCAGCCAAAATATTGTATAGATCTACAAAGCCTTCTTCTGAAGAGCGAACATTTCTATCATGAATCCCATGGAGGGGCAAAGAGTCATGTGTATCAGAATCCAAATGTCTCCACGACATAGACTCCAGACTTGTCCTCTAGTCAATCAAGAAAAATTCCCACTTCCACCCTTTCATACAAGTTAGCACGTCACCGAAGATCTTCTTGCCGACATTTTTCCCAACTCTTTTCTCAAACGAGAACCAATAGCCTTATTTACGGAGGGCGTGATAAGGAGGCTCCGGCTATAAATCTCAGAGGTTATTACTCTATTCATACCTAGGGGAACCAACTGAGAGATGCGTACACGGAAGTATCTAATTACAGATAGTAGGAAGGAGGAGAATGGAACCTTACCTGTGGCCGTCAAACATAAAAAACTGTTCATACAGGCCTATTGCCGTAAAAGGAAGTATATCTATAGTCATGTGAGGAGGAGGAGCGCGAGGGCTTAGATCCTCTTGAATATTATACTTTACCACCATGTCACTGAGAGAGTCGAGGTATACTTTGGCATATCATATTTAGGAGCCATCTGGGAAGGTCTGGCTTAATCTTCGCTTGCCATAATTTTGCGGGAAGGCTGGAAGGTACTGAAAAAAGTAAAATAAAGAGTATACCTGAGAATGTCCAGAGAAGGGAGAAGTAAGTCTGAAGAGTTAAATAGAAGTAAAATTTAGAGTGAGAAAGTGTAAAACACGCAGTGAAAAGTGAGAAATGGGAATGGTATTATAGGGATGAAGGAAACCGGGAGAGTCGTGACATGCCAGGAGAGGGCACGTGGGAACAATCGATGCAAAAAGAGGTCACGTGGCATTGATCCAGGATGTGTCAGCATGTCACTTGCTTAGGTGTGATTACTTTCAGGTTGATAATGGGCAGAGTTAATGAATAACAGAGTCAACACAATACGGAAAAGAGATAATAAAGGACGTCTTTGAGAAAAGTGTCATTCTATCCAACTAAGTGATGACGTGGATAGAAATAACACTTGGGGACATGTTCGTGGATAGGTTCGAACAACAGAACCAACCCGAGTCCGAACAGTAGAGTCCGTCCAGGTTCGGGCGGAGGGATTTACTTCCGGATAGCAAAGCCCGGAAATCCATAGAAGGGCTCAGGAACAGGCGCCCGGGAATTCAGGAAGGTTGTCTCCTATGGTACCAACAACCCACCGACCAAAGCCCATTGGGCCAGAGGCCTTTTAGACACCCAGCGTAGTATAAATACCCATTCAATATTCAAGGTTGAGGGAACTTATTCCCTATTATTATATTGCATTATTATACTATATCTTTATCTGGCTTTTCGGCCCATAATCATTTATTTACTCTCACATCGAAGCTTGGTCTGGGTTCCAACACCCAGACGAGGCTAACACGTTTACTTTAGTTTCAAAATATCCAAAGGACAAACTCAGTCGTAGTCCGAAGGGCCCCTCTATCCGTACCACTAGATATACAACAATAACTCGAATAACAATGTACTACCATCAGCTTTGGCATGAACTAGGTAAGATGTAATGAGAAATACTGATTGTAGTAGAATACTACTCTTTAGGAAAAGAGAGTAAATAGGGTAAGTATTAACGAGTAGTTTAGGAAAACCACGAGTTATGACCCCTAAAATGAAGTGAGTTCGTTCTCGAGAAGGCTAGTGTGTTGTGTAATGAATTGATTTTGATTTGTGATTATATAGAGAAAAAGAAAATAGAAATGGGGTGAGAAGAGAATGACGGTTATAAAGACGGAGTAAGCTAAAACAAAAAGGTCGTTCACGTAAAACCGTAAAAAGCTACAAATTAAAAATTTTAAACCTAAAAATTAACTAAAAGCTAAAACAAGTCCAAAATAATATAAATAAGAATAAAAATCCAATAAAAATATTTTAAAACCTTTTATTAATTAAATATTCAATTTTAAATGCTAATTACAGCCTTAACATTAAATATAATTAATCAGAATGCCCAAAATATTATTTTATTGAACAAATAACTTACTTATATTCTCTAAAGACTAAAAAGTATTTTTCCTAAATTTTAAAAACTATTTTTCTATTTTTAAAACACTAAAAACTATTTTAAAACTAAAATAATCATAAAAAATAATAAAATAATGCCAAAAATAATTGGACAATTTTAAAAATCCTAAATTACTCTAATGAACAGTAGAAAAATGAAAAATTTTAAAAAATATAAAATTTTGCACTACAAGACAAAAACAGTTTGAATTAAAACCCTAATTAAACTAATTTAATTCTAAAAAATAAATAAAAAGTGAACAGTGAAAACTTTTTATACCAAAAATCTTAAAATGTTTTTCTAAGTCTAAAAAAATTCTTAAAACTGAAAAATAATGATTTTTGGCACTAAATGCGAAAAACAGAATATTAAAAAGTAATTAAAATAGCAATTTAATCTAAAAAAAAACTAAATGAACAGTAAATTAAAAACTAATTAAACAGAAAAATCAAAAATAAAATTAGAAAAATAACAAAACAAATTTTAAGACCTAACTCCCAATTAAGGGCACTAAAGACAAAAAATCAACTTTATTGAAAGTGACATGTGACAAGTTTTGTCTTCTTGCTTAGCAATACTAACCAATACACTAGCAGGGGTAACTTTTTTCCCACTACTAGTGTAAAAATATGGTCTGGTGGATTTAGAGCTTAGGAAAGCTTGTTGGATTGGGTTTCTTTGGACAACAAGGCACCTCTACACTCAGTGGAGTGAAGGGAGTCTAAGTAAACACAAAAAACAAACAATTACTTCCCAAGATCAATCACAAATCTACAAAGAAGGTTACTGATGAAGCCTAATGGTGTTCTGATGAACAGTAACTTAATTACTTGCACAAAAACGAATTTCAAAGCCTTAAATCTTGCATACAAGTGTACCAAATGACTTATAAGCTATACACAATCCTAAATGGAACAAATATCTAACATTAAACAAGATTGGATGAGCAGATTTCACACAACACAAGCAGAACAAGGGATTGACTATTTTTGAGGCAGTTTACCAATTTTAAGCATGCAAATGTGTTTTAAATTCAACCAACATGAAATCCAAACACTGATATCACCTAACAACAACCTATTGAGTGTGTCTAGACTGGTTTTAACACAAAAATTCCCCAAGTAGCTCAGTTAACATGCAAATCCAAACACCCCTTAAATTTTCAGAAATTGAACTTTTTTTCAAACCAATTCTAATCAAACTCTACTCAAACTGATTCTAATCTATCTAGACATGCATAACAACCCTAAACAGACATGAACAAACAGAAAAATCAACATTTAAACACCTTTCATGCATTTTCACCAAATCATATAAACCACAAATTTTTGAAAACTGAAAAATAGAAACAAGGGATTTACCTTGTTGGACCCACAATCCAGGTCCAACAGTGACTGAAAAGTCACCTCCTACAAGCCCGGGCTTGTGCTGATCCTTGGACAAACAAGCTTCCTATGGATTCCTGCTAAGAACAAGGCAAAAAGCAATATACCAATAATCTGATTTTTTTTCCTCTTTTTTAAATCTTTTCAGATAATTTCTCAAATATATTTCTCTTCAAAACAGTTACACAAAACAACTTACATTCTTTGAAAACCAATACAATGAACACGATTTTACCAAAAAATCAACTTTTTTTCAGAAACTTGAAAACAAAACTGATTTTTGAAAATCCTTTAACTTAATGTAAAAATGTGGAACTCAGATTTTTCAAGCATACACCAACTTTTAAAAATAATAAAAGGAATTACAATTTAACCAAAAATACAAACTTTATAAATATTTAAAGAGGGATTACAAGTGCTTGGAAAAAATCTGGAACAATGATAAAAGGGACACATGCGTCTCCTTTTATAGTACTGAATGGAAAATTCTAGATAACTAAACCCTAGCTAAGTGGAATTCCATAAAATCCCTTGGAATCTTGACTGAAAATTTGGTCAAATTGTGCCCATGTGATGATTTTGATGTGCAAGTTGTATCCTTTGATCTCTGGACGTTAAAATGGTCTTGGGGTCCAAGTAGTTGCTAGGAGACGTTGATCCTGTCTGGTATTGGGGTTTGGGAAGAAAGGGACGTTGCAGGGGTGGTCCTACAAGACACATGGGTGTGTCTGGGCCACGTTTTGGGTGTGGGTTTTGGTGACAAAGACCCTAATCAGTGATCTGGAAAATGGTTAGCAAAAACCCCTTGTTTTTAGGTCAATTGATTCTGGGTGGGTTTAGGGTTTATGTGGGATTAGGCTTGGGTTTAATCTGGTTTGGGGTAAGTTTTATTTAAAAAACGTGTTTAGAGGGAAATTGTGGGGTTTGACTTTGGTTGACCCAGGTTTATTTAAATAAACATGTGAGTGGGGTGTGACGTGGAGAAGGGGGTGAGGTGTATGGATGGTATTGGTGGAGTGGGGTGACGTTGGAGAATGATTGGTGGTGGTGAGTTTAATTGTCTGGCACAAATGGCCCCTCAACTCTCTTAACTCCTTCAACTTGTAAAAACAGCCATAAACTTGAATTCCCCTTTATAATCAACTATGCATAACTTGTCACTTTTGGCACAACATGTTTTTAAACTTTTATCAAGGACTTCAAATGTAATTTCTTCATTCTTCAAGGACTAAACTTGTAACATCTTTATAATTTAGGGACCCAAATGCAATAAATGAGATTTGCAAGGGTATAAATTGACAAGTCTTCAATTCTTGAGGGGCCAAACTTGTACAATCTTCAATTATTCAAGGACCATTTTGGAAAATCATGATTCGGGTCCGGTTCATTGTGCGGCTTCGTTTCCCGTGTTCGTTTTTGATTGATTCTTGTGATCTTTTTGTCTTTTCCTCAATATCCGTACCTAAAATACACAAGCAACAAACACGAGCATATATTTGGCAGTTTTAATGATATTTTATGCATTTTAAGCCCGATTTGGACGATGAGACTATGTATAAAAGCAGTCTCATCACTCCCCCATACTAAACCATTATCGTGCCCTCACGCAATGCTGGAATAAAGTATCGTAGCACCTCCAAAATTCATTTATATTCACTTTATTGAATGATAGACTAACTACACTACTACTATTACTACTTACGTTTTAGACATAATGTATGATTTTCATCGCAAAATGGGACGTTTAAGTTCATAGAATAAGAACACGTGAATGCTTAGTTAGAAATAATTTCATCGTCCTCGATTTTTACCCCAATTCCATGCCAAGCGTGCAACGAGATCATTGTCATTATAAGTTAGTAATGCTAACACTACTCATATGCCCTAATCACGTACTTATTCTCCCATTATTCCTAAGTTGTATCTCTTAAATTTTATTTTTTCTTGAATGTCTCACGAGGATACATTGTTGACTTATGCGATAATAGAGATTTAGGTCTAAAAATAGAGTCCTAACGGTGTAACAAAGACCATCAAATCAATAACCCCTCCCAATAGACAACGATGTTAAAAAATTAAGTTGACAAAAAGAATCGATAAACACGGTTTTATAACGGTTTTGAACATGAGACTTATTACCAAGACTTTTATACGCCCCCTAACGGAAGGGCCTTATTATCTTTGGTTTACCTCCATCTTTTATTCAACTTCGCCATGAAGCTTTTATAATGACTTCGGTCTTGCCTTGTCTTTTATTATTCGCCTCATCGGTGGGTTTATTAGCCAAAGACGTATATCCTCACGCTTAGGCGAATTTTGGATCTTTAAAGCTTCGAAGATTAAGGCTTGATTCACTTTCAATTTTGCATAGATTTTTCGGCCTTGTGAGGCTTCAAATTGTTTGCTAGATTTAGGTGAGCACTTGAAATCTTATTACTGGGTGAAGCTTTCGATTATTGGGGTGTCAATACTTCAAAACCGTGATGCTGGCGATACCTTAATGTCTTCCCAATTTAATTACACGGAAGCTACTAGAAAAGACTAGAAACCCAACAATCCTAACTAAACCGCTAAGTCAACATTTATTAAGCAAAAAATATTTACATGCGAAGGGAGAATAAGCAAATAACGAGAACACATGAGTTTTTGAAAGAATACGAGTACTCTACGTTTAGCATAGTAACTTATAATTAACCCTATCATTTCTCGTCCTCATTTAAGAGACTTAGCCTAATGTGTAGTTAAGGAATCAAAGCTAAGTGCTCAACACGCACGGTCGAGTAAAAAATAACTCTTATTCTCGCCATCGGAAAACCTACATTCGTGTCTTCAAACACTTAAAAAAACATGAGAAAATTTTTAAAATTTGGCCATTTTTAGCCTTATTTTGCAACAAAAATGATAAATAAAAAGATAAACTTTGGAAAGCGTGAAGGTTTGTCAAGGCAAGTATCTATTCACCCCCATACTAAAGTTAAACATTTTCCTCAATGTTTCGAGTCTAGGGGTGAAAACACCCCCATACTAGAGACGTAGTCGAATGCCTAGTCTAGCATGGAAAGGGTATAACCAATAAATTAACAGCCGTTTATGAAGTGTGCTAAAAACCTAAGGTTAGAAAATCTAAGGATATATCATTTGGATATTGAGAAAGTCTTCAAAGCAAACGATCGAGTGCTCCCATAAGATGAACACGAGAGGCTCTAATCGTGAAGATCATGATCTAAAAACCACAATGCACAAACAACCACGGAACAAAGGTTGGAAGGGCACAAATCCCCTCACATTAAACTAATTAGAAAGCAATAATATGTACATGGATAAGCATAGGTTTCCCCCACGAGGCACCTTGTTTTTGATAACCGAGTCAAAAGCTCGACTCGAATCCCCATAAATGTGATCATTTAGGGATAATCATGGTGTGGTAAATTTTTAGTGGGGCTTACATGATAAAAAAGGCCCAAAAACAACTGGTATTAAGGACTAAGTCCTTTGATGGTGCAAAATACCGGGATCGAAGATGGCGTTCTCGTTTTCATTGGAAAAACAAATCAACGCCACTTCATCATGAGTCAACAAAAACCCAAAGGGTTTCAAGAAAATAGATGAGAAGAAATAGAAGGGTGGGACAATGGGTAAGTCATAAAAATCATGAGCTACTCGAGGTATACTCGCACCAATCAAATAGAAAGATTTTCCATTTATTGCATCGGTGGAAGACCGAGATTTCCCTTTATAAGCAATTCCGGGATCAAATATCTCGTCCTCGGTGGAGGAAGGGGAGGGAACATAAGGGGCTTCCCCCACACTAGGTCCACACAAAGCATCGTCAAAAGGAGAAGACGAGCTTGTAGTCCTCAATACACGTGGTGATGACGGAGTTAGAATTGTAGACAAATCTTTTCAATCCAATTTAAATTCTTTTCCTTTTTCATCTTTTAAACTCTCCTTGTGAAAACCCGATTTAATTATGTCAAAAATATTTGGTGTTTCTAAAGCAATGTTAGTCACACTAAAAATTCTCACATTTGAAAAGCGTTTTGGTAAAGGTGGTGGTAAGTTCTCAAAACGTTTGTTAATAAAGAAAACTCCCCCATCGGGATCAACACATTCATCATCCGAATAATCATTCGAGATTGGAATCGTAGGCTTAACACTCTTAACCTCCACCGGCGGAGGGGACGGAACTTCATTTTTCTCAACAACTTCTAAAACTCTTTTTGAAATCTTTTTACAAATGTTTTTGATGGGATTGACATTGTACAAAGACGTGATAGAATACACATGAGAAAGCGTGGAGTTTTGAGTTGCATTTATGACGAGTTCTTCCTCATTGAAACGAAGAGTTATTTTCCTTGCATGCACATCGATAAGTGCTCTCGAGGTATCCAAAAATGATCGACCTAAAATTAGAGGAACATTAGGATCAATGGGAATGTCAACAACAATAAAGTCTACGGGATAGTAGAACTTTCCAACTTTCACGAAGACGTCCTCGGCTACTCCACAAGCTAGAATCGTAGAATGATCGGCCATCTCGATTGACATTCTTGAAGGTGTGAGATTTGGAAGATTGAGCGATTTAAAAATCTCAAGAGGCATCAAATTAATACTAGCACCAAGATCGGCCAAGGCGTAGCATTCTTCCATATCTTGTATAGCACATGGGATTAAAAACTTGTCGGTATCACCGACTTTTTGAGGTATGCGGCTAAGAAAAACCGAAGAACAACTAGACGATTTTTGCAATTTTTCTTTGTTATTCAACATACTTTTGAAGTTCGCGGCAAATCGAGGCATCATGACTAAGGCGTCGGCAAAACTTATATTAAAATGCAAGTCACGAAACATTTTCATAAAGAGTTCAAATTGATAATTATTTCGTTCTTGTGCCTTTTCCTTGTCTCGTCTTGAAGGGTAAGGTAAAGGTGGTGTGGGTTGGGGCATAGGCATCGGCCTTGGAATCTCGGGTTCCATGATTGGTATTGGTTCAACCGTAGATGTGGTTTGAGCGGTACTTCGTGGGCTTGGAATTTTCTCCTTCTCTACCACCACCTCGGGTTCTTTCTCTTTTTCCTTCTCCGTAGAAGTACTTGGACGAGAAATGGGTTCTTTGAAAGTTTTACCACTACGAGTAGTAATAACCTTCAATTCTCCTTTCGGGTTCACGATGGTATCACTAGGAAGACCACCCGAAGAAGAAGGTTTACACATGATAGCTTCAAACATTTTTCCCATACGGTCTTCAAACTTAGACTGCCTAGCATCCGCTTTTAACAACTCTTGCTTAATCTCATGTTGACCTTGCTCTATTTTTTGTTGATTTTGTTGGATTCGTTGAACATTTCCTTCCATTTTATTAGCATCAGTCTTAAGTTCATTAGCAAGTTCGTTTTTAAGCTCGTTTTTCAACTCGGATCTTAAGCTAACCATTTCACGTTGCATATTATCAAACTTAGCATCGTTTTCCTTAGCATAATTCAAAAATCCTCCTTGAAGATTTTTGGTGTGATCATTTTGAAAACCTTGTGTGTTAGTTTGAAAATCACGGTTTTGATTTTCATTTGAAATTTGCCCATTTCCACTTTGATAATTACCCTTGTTGTAATTACGTTGATTTCCTTGATAATTACCACCTTGGTTGTTGTTTCGATAGTTATTAGCATTTTGATTTGGTGGAGCTTGATTTTGGCGGGAACCTTGACCGTTTTGGTTGTAAGTTCCCGTGGCTATATAAGCACTCGAAGTGTTACCATCCGCGGTAATGCACTCGGAAAGATCATGAGCTCCACCACACGACAAACAACTCTTAGAAACCGCTTTAACCAAAGCGGAATTCGAAGCTTCTTGATTTTTCCAATGAGTCATAAGGTTAGCAAATCTATCAAAAAACCGATTTTCTTCATTTGCTTCATCATGTAAGGCATTAATGCTACGAGACGATGACGAGCCCATTTTGGCAACACTCGGTGTGTTACGAGGGCTATAAACCTTAGACCTATTCTCAATTATTACCAAAGCTTCCTCAACCGTTTTACACAAAAAATTACCACCCGCGGCGGCATTTAAATAATCTCTTTCATGATCATTAAGTCCATTGTGAAACGTGTCGATTTGATGCAAGTCGGAAAAACCGTGATGAGGACATTCATGTAACATCTCCTTAAACAAATTCCAAGCTGTTGAAAAACTTTCATTTGATTCTTGTGAAAACTTTGAAATCTCGTTTTTCAAATGCGTAGTCTTAGAGGGCGGAAAAAATTGGTTCATGAATTTTGAAACAAGATCCTTCCACGTCAATATAGAATTGGGTGGCTCTTTCTCTAACCAAATTTTAGCGGGCCCCGCTAAGGAATACGGAAAAAGCATCATCTTAATCGAGTCATTCGAGACATCCTTAAATTTGCAAGTAGCGGTAAGACGATTGAATTGGCGGATATGGTTGTGTGGATTGTCCTTCTCATCACCACTGAATTTGTTGTTTTGGATCATCGACAACAAACCCGTTTTCACCTCAAAATTCTCCGCAAGGATAGCGGGAATCACAATAGCCTCTCCATAACCCTCGGTGGGTGCTTGAAGTAACTCCATCATAGTTCAATTCACCATGGTTGGTGCTTCTCTTATAATGGGTTCGTCAATAGGAGACTCCTCACTAGAAAGATTTGGAGTGGGAGTTTTGTTCTTTCGTTTACGTGCACGTCTTGCTTGATTACGAGTTAGCATAAACGTCATGTACAACGAGGGGACGAGAAAAGAAGATTCTTTTTGGTGTTTTGTATTTTTTCAATTTTTTTTGTGGTTTTTGATTGTATTAACCTTTTTTGGATTTTGGTGAATGTATTAAGTAGACAAAAATCTACAAATCTCCTCCTTAATCAAATCTCTCGATTAAAGAAGCCTCAAGGAATGAAAACGATCACGTGGAGTGAACGCCTTCGATGACTTTAGAACGTTGGTGGAACACCAAAACGTTCAAGAGGGTTTAATCAATAGAAACCAAGAAAATATATATGATACTTAATAATACTTTGGGCGGCAAAACCCTCGATTAGCTCTCAAAATCAAATACTCACAAGCAAGCGGGGAAACGAGGCGGCGTGAAGCACTTAAGAGCCTTTTTCCTTAGGATATATTTTATAATATCCGTCTTATACCCACCTTATAGTTTGTATTTTCAAAATCGAGCTTCACGAAAGTATTTATCTATTTTTGCCTTTTTTTCTTTGGTTTGAGATTCGAATAGAATGATTGAGTAATGACCTACCAAGTCAAGGTTGTGATTTCTCACGTATTTGGAGTACTTGTGAATTTATTGTTCTACGTATACAATATAGTAATAGTATTCACACAAAAACCGAAAACCGATAATACGTATTAGTAGAGTGCTACTAATACAAATACTTATTATGGCTATATAAAAACAACAATTTGTTCAAATCAAAACACAACACGCCTCCCCGGCAGCGGCGCCAAAAATGATTGTAGTAGAATACTACTCTTTAGGAAAAGAGAGTAAATAGGGTAAGTATTAACGAGTAGTTTAGGAAAACCACGAGTTATGACCCCTAAAATGAAGTGAGTTCGTTCTCGAGGAGGCTAGTGTGTTGTGTAATGAATTGATTTTGATTTGTGATTATATAGAGAAAAAGAAAATAGAAATGGGGTGAGAAGAGAATGACGGTTACAAAGACGGATTAAGCTAAAACGAAAAGGTCGTTCACGTAAAACCGTAAAAAGCTACAAATTAAAAATTTTAAACCTAAAAATTAACTAAAAGCTAAAACAAGTCCAAAATAATATAAATAAGAATAAAAATCCAATAAAAATATTTTAAAACCTTTTATTAATTAAATATTCAATTTTAAATGCTAATTAAAGCCCTAAAATTAAATATAATTAATCAAAACGCCCAAAATATTATTTTATTGAACAAATAACTTACTTATATTCTCTAAAGACTAAAAAGTACTTTTCCTAAATTTTAAAAACTATTTTTCTATTTTGAAAACACTAAAAACTATTTTAAAACTAAAATAATCATTAAAAATAATAAAATAATGCCAAAAATAATTGGACAATTTTAAAAATCCTAAATTACTCTAATGAACAGTAGAAAAATGAAAAAGTTTGAAAAGTATAAAATTTTGCACTACAAGACAAAAACAGTTTGAATTAAAACCCTAATTAAACTAATTTAATTCTAAAAAATAAATAAAAAGTGAACAGTGAAAACTTTTTATACCAAAAATCTTAAAATGTTTTTCTAAGTCTAACAAAATTCTTAAAACTGAAAAATAATGATTTTTGGCACTAAATGCCAAAAACAGAATATTAAAAAGTATTTAAAATAGCAATTTAATCTAAAAAATACTAAATGAACAGTAAATTAAAAACTAATTAAACATAAAAATCAAAAATAAAATTAGAAAAATAACAAAACAAATTTTAAGACCTAATTCCCAATTAAGGGCACTAAAGACAAAAAATCAACTTTACCAGAAAGTGACATGTGACAAGTTCTGTCTTCTTGCTTAGCAGTACTAACCAATACACTAGCAGGGGTAACTTTTTTCCCACTGTAAGTGTAAAAATATGGTATGGTGGATTTAGAGCTTAGGAAAGCTTGTTGGATTGGGTTTCTTTGGACAACAAGGCACCCCTACACTCAGTGGAGTGTAGGGAGTCTAAGTAAACACAAAAAACAAACAATTACTTCACAAGATCAATCACAAATCTGCAAAGAAGGTTACTGATGAAGCCTAATGGTGTTCTGATGAACAGTAACTTAATTACTTGCACAAAAACGAATTTCAAAGCCTTAAATCTTGCATACAAGTGTACCAAATGACTTATAAGCTATACACAATGCTAAATGGAACAAATATCTAACATTAAACAAGATTGGATGAGCAGATTTCACACAACACAAGCAGAACAAGGGATTGACTGTTTTTGAGGCAGTTTACCAATTTTAAGCATGCAAATGTATTTTAAATTCAACCAACATGAAATCCAAACACTGATATCACCTAACAACAACCTATTGAGTGTGTCTAGACTGATTTTAACACAAAAATTCCCCAAGTAGCTCAGTTAACATGCAAATCCAAACAGCCTTTAAATTTTCAGAAATTGAACTTTTTTTCAAACCAATTCTAATCAAACTCTACTCAAAGTGATTCTAATCTATCTAGACATGCATAACAACCCTAAACAGACATGAACAAACAGAAAAATCAACATTTAAACACCTTTCATGCATTTTCACCAAATCATATAAACCACAAATTTTTGAAAACTGAAAAATAGAAACAAGGGATTTACCTTGTTGGACCCACAATCCAGGTCCAACAGTGACTGAAAAGTCACCTCCTACAAGCCCGGGCTTGTGCTGATCCTTGGACAAACAAGCTTCCTATGGATTCCTGCTAAGAACAAGGCAAAAAGCAATATACCAATAATCTGATTTTTTTTCCTCTTTTTTAAATCTTTTCAGATAATTTCTCAAATATATTTCTCTTCAAAACACTTACACAAAACAACTTACACTCTTTGAAAACCAATACAATGAACACGATTTTACCAAAAAATTAACTTTTTTTCAGAAACTTGAAAACAAAACTGATTTTTGAAAATCCTTTAACTTAATGTAAAAATGTGGAACTCAGATTTTTCAAGCATACACCAACTTTTAAAAATAATAAAAGGAATTACAATTCAACCAAAAATACCAACTTTATAAATATTTAAAAATGGATTACAAGTGCTTGGAAAAAATTT
Organism: Glebionis coronaria; assembly: GCA_025667525.1. Lineage (NCBI taxonomy): Eukaryota > Viridiplantae > Streptophyta > Magnoliopsida > Asterales > Asteraceae > Glebionis > Glebionis coronaria. The sequence goes on along the minus strand of CM046878.1, from coordinate 602,952,229 downwards.
GGAACAATGATAAAAGGGACACATACGTCTCCTTTTATAGTACGGAATGGAAAATTCTAGATAACTAAACCCTAGCTAAGTGGAATTCCATAAAAGCCCTTGGAATCTTGTCTAAAAATTTGGTCAAGTTGTGCCCATGTGATGATTTTGATGTGCAAGCTGTATCCTTTGATCTTTGGACGTTAAAATGGTCTTGGGGTCCAAGTAGTTGCTAGGAGACGTTGATCCTGTCTGGTATTGGGGTTTGGGAAGAAAGGGACGTTGCAGGGGTGGTCCTACAAGACACATGGGTGTGTCTGGGCCACGTTTTAGGTGTGGGTTTTGGTGACAAAGACCCTAATCATTGATCTAGAAAATGGTTAGCAAAAACCCCTTGTTTTTAGGTCAATTGATTCTGGGTGGGTTTAGGGTTTATGTGGGATTAGGCTTGGGTTTAATCTGGTTTGGGGTAAGTTTTATTTAAAAAACGTGTTTAGAGGGAAATTGTGGGGTTTGACTTTGGTTGACCCAGGTTTATTTAAATAAACCTGTGAGTGGGGTGTGACGTGGAGAAGGGGGTGAGGTGTATGGATGGTATTGGTGGAGTGGGGTGACGTGGGAGAATGATTGGTGGTGGTGAGTTTAATTGTCTGGCACAAATGGCCCCTCAACTCTCTTAACTCCTTCAACTTGTAAAAACAGCCATAAACTTGAATTCCCCTTTATAATCAACTTTGCATAACTTGTCACTTTTGGCACAACATGTTTTTAAACTTGTATCAAGGACTTCAAATGTAATTTCTACATTCTTCAAGGACTAAAATTGTAACATCTTGATAATTTAGGGACCCAAATGCAATAAATGAGATTTGCAAGGGTATAAATTGATAAGTCTTCAATTCTTGAGGGGCCAAACTTGTAAAATCTTCAATTCTTCAAGGACCATTTTGGAAAATCATGATTCGGGTCCGGTTCATTGTGCGGCTTCGTTTCTCGTGTTCGTTTTTGATTGATTCTTGTGATCTTTTTGTCTTTTCCTCAATATCCGTACCTAAAATACATAAGCAACAAACACGAGCATATATTTGGCAGTTTTAATGATATTTTATGCATTTTAAGCCTGATTTAGACGATGAGACTATGTATAAAAGCAGTCTCATCAAATACAAAAAATGAGTGTAAGTTTTGTGGCATCCATGTTTTTGTGTTTTTGATTTAGTTTGAAGCATAAATTGTATCTTAGACTTTGAAATACTTTATATACCAGATACATGTGGCTTAATTTTGTAAATGGAATTTTATGTGTCTTTAATACAATAAATTCCCTAAAATATAACTGAAGTAGTATCATTCTCCACAACAACATTGGCCAAAATCTATAAAAAAGATTGTCCACGACAATAGCCGTGTTTCAAATCTATTCCGTGGCATATCTCGTTGCATACTTCTTTCGAAGATTCGTTGGTGCCTTTGCACGGAAAATTGGTACAGAAAACTCCTGCCTTAGACTCTGTCAAAAATAAAAAAACTTAGAGTAACTAATAATGAAATAAAACAATTACTTATATACCAGATGCAAATTTTTGAGGAATATATAAGTAACATTACTTATATACAAGATGCAAATTGTTGAGGAATATATATTACAAATGAATAAATTAAGGTAGTTGATGTACAACAATGATTTACCATAATAAGCTTTTGTATGCACAAGGTTGGATGCAATGAAAAAAGCAATAACGAACATAAATTTTGTGGCATCCATGTTTTTTGTGTTTTTAATTCAGTTTGAAGCATAAATTGTGGTCTTAGACATTGAAATCCTTTATATACAACAAGCATGTGGCTTAACTTTGTAAATGAAAATTAATGTGTCTTTAATACAATAAATTCCCTAACTTGTATAACTGAAAATTAACTTTGTTGTATAACGTTAAAAACTCTTATACAATTTCTTGACAAATATAAACAGGTAAAATAACATAAAAAGGTACTCAATCAAGGGTATGTTTGATAGGTGTGTAAACACCCTTCCTTTTACCACTTAATTCTGGCTAAAACAAGACCAAAACACGTAATTAATATCATTTGTTTGGAATTATGCGTGGTTTTTGTGTTTATTGTGTTTTCAGAGCTAACCGGATGAATATTTAAGAAAACATGGGATTGCACGGGTTTTATCAAGGAAAAAGACTGAAGACGAAGTCTATTGTCCAAGAGATGCAAAAGATTTGAAGTCACTAGGCCTATTCGAAGATTTATTGAAGAAAAGGACTAAAGACGGAAGATTTTCATAAGTCGAAGAAACTCGAGTCTATTTAACGAAGAAATTAAAAGACGAGTTGGATTTAATCGACAACTAATCCCGAATCAGAATCGAAAACGTCAACTTTTCTGAAAAGACGAGAAGACAAGAAGAAGAGGAGAAAGCCCACTCACCAACCAACCACTAGGACTATATATAGTTTTTCCCTTCACACATTAGGGAGTTAGTTTTTCATTTTCCTTTTTCCAGGCTGTGTAGTTCGTCTCATCACAAACTCCATTAGGGAGTTTGGTGATTTTCATCTTTTTCTTTTCATCTTGTAAGTTTGATTCAATACTCTTGTTACTTTTCCCTTAATCAATCCATTCCATCTTTTCATTAATCTTGTTCTTCATCATCTCTTTTTGCAAGTTCTTAAGTTTTTATGTGATTCAAGTTTGATCCTAAAAAGTTGTTGAATTGGTGTTTTTATTAGTGGGATTTGCTTCTTATGGTATGTTAATGATTATTGGTTAGTTTGGTAAAACCTTTTTGAGTATTTAGTTTGATTTTGATTAAATTTCGTGTCCCTTGTTTTACTGTTACTGTATCTGTTCTTCATTTCCAGACTTTCCGAACAAGACAGATTTTCCGAATAGCCAAGTTCTCGTTTGCCTTACTCGGAATATTTCAATTATTCCGAGTGGAGGTTTTATTTCATCTTTATTCGGAATATCCAATATATTCCGAATAGGGCCTCATATTCCGAATAGCCCATTTTGTGAGTTTCCCTTATTCGGAATCTTTCCAATATTCCGAATAGGGGTGTTTTCATTTCTGTTACTCGGAATATTTCTCATATTCCGCATAGACCATTTTTTTCCGAATAGGGTTTTCCAAAGTTCCCTATTCGGAACATTTAAATTATTCCGCATAGCTTCATTTTTGCTTCCTTATTCGGAACTTTTTCCGAATAGACTTTATTTTCCGAATAGACTCCATTTTCCGAATAGCCATTATTTTCCGCATAGAACTTTTTCCGAATCATACAGCTTATTCCACATAGAGCAACATTCCGCATAAGGGTGATTTTCAGCATAGGGTATTTTTTAGTAAGAGTTATTTTTCAGTTTATTTTTCAGATTATTAATTGTTTTAAGTTTACTTCATTACCATTTTATTTACTTACCTAGAATAGAAAACCAAATCCACTTTTTGTCACCAAGAACAAATTTTTCCACTTTTAACTGAGATCAATTCGGGAGGATTCCGAGAAATCTGAACCCACATAAAAAGCCTGTATCAAATGGCGCCGCTGCCGGCTCCTCTCGTTAAGATCAAAAGTTTTTTGTAGAATTTGGATTTTGGGATCCGTTCCCCGTGAACGTTACTTTTTCCTAAAAATTTTCAAAAAACACTAAAAAATATAAAATTTTCAAAAATCCTAAAAAGTAAAAAAACAATAAAAACCAAAAATATTTTTGCTTTGCTCTTCTTTGTTCGTTCTTTTGCAGGTGTATGCGCACTCGATCCACGTCTTATCAAGAGCCCGAGCCTCTCGATAACTTAGACATGGCTGGTGTCCAAAACAACAATAACATACCACCTCCGAACAACAATAATAACAACAACAACCCACCTTTCAACAACATGAATAACAACAACAATGAGCCCCTTCCGGATAATCGCCCAATGATTGAATTGCTGCAAGCTCATGTTGATGGCAACACGGATCCAATTGTCATTCCTCCAATTGCCGCCAACAATTTCGAGCTCAAGTCAGGCTTCATCCAGATGGTCTCAGCTCAACCATTCTTGGGACGCACCATTGATGACCCACACGACCATATCAAGAGATTTCTACAACTCACCAACACGGTCAAATTCAATGGAGTTCCACAGGAGGTCATAAGGTTACAACTTTTTCCCTTTTCTTTAGAGGGACAAGCCCGGCATTGGCTTGCTAAGGAACCGCCACAGAGTATTCTCTCGTGGACGGATTTGGAAACAAAGTTTATTAACTACTTTTTTCCACCCTCTCGTACTACCGCTTTGCGGAATGAGATTATAAACTTTGAACAAAAGTACGATGAGTCATTCAGTGAATCTTGGGATCGTTTTAAAGATCTTTTAAGAAAATGCCCACAACATGGTTTTACCAAAGTACATCAAATAAATACTTTTTACAATGGTTTAAGCATGAGTGATCAAGATTCACTGAATAGTGCCTCAGGGGGTAATTTATTGGCTAAGACTTCCAATGCTGCTTGGGATATCATTGAGAACAAGTCTCGTGTGCAAACCAAGAGCGTTAGGACCAATGTTGCTAGTGCTAGCACTAATAACAGCGACAAGCGATTAGACAAACTCACTACGCTTCTTGAAACGCTTGTCACCCACACCGTCAGCAACAACAACAGCAACAACACCAAAAACGCACAAGTGAACGCTGTCAGCCAACCTTGTGAGATATGCGGTGGTCCCCACTCCTATACAACTTGTACCGCCACCCAAGATTACCCTGCTGAGAATGTGAATGCGGCATATGGCACCTACCAACAACCCGCTTATCAAGCAAAACCTCAAGGTGACCGTAACTTGCTTAGCTACCGCAGCAACAACTATCTTTCCCCACCTGGTTTTCCTCCTACCAACCCAAACCAACAACAAAACCTTAATCGCCCTCCTCAACAACAACAACAGCCTCGACAACCATACATCCCACCTCACAAGCAGCAACAACCACCTCAAAGAAACAATCAAGTCTACCAACAACCTGCTTACCAACCACCTGCATACAATGCTCCTCCCAACCAACCCACCGCTCTTCACCAAGAAGTTGCAACCTATATGAGGACCAATGATGTGATAGTGGGAAATCTCCAAGAGGAAGTGCGCAATTTGAAGGCAGATTTGGTAAAGCAAGGAAATGATTTGAGAGCCGATATGCGAAACACGTTGGATAGCCAGACGAATGATCTGAGGAACATGATGGCTAGTTTCTTCCAAAGTAGTCAACCCTCTTCTTCGGGTACTCTTCCGAGTAACACCGTTGCGAACCCAAGAGGGGAGATGAAAGCAATCACCACTCGAAGTGGTAAAGGTACCAAGGAACCCGAGCTTCCTATACCTCCACCGGTGATTGTGACTAAGGAGAACGAGTCGCCTGCTCCTATTCCTCCTCCTTCTCCTTCCCCAATTTCTCCACCTCTTCATTCTACCCCTCCTCCACCCGTGGTTGTGAGTGACCCTATTCCCTTAAAGCCTTTCTCTTCTTCCAATATACCTTATCCTTCACGGTTGAGGAAAGAGAAGCAAAAGAGCAAGGATGATATTCAGGTTTCTAACTTTCTGAAAATGTTTAAACAACTGAATTTTAATATCTCCTTCGCTGAGGCTCTCGCTCACATGCCCAAGTATGCTAAAATGTTTAAAGATCTTTTGAGCGACAAGGAAAAGCTCCTCGACATTGCCAACACCCAACTTAATGAGAACTGCTCTGCAGTGCTCTTAAGGAAATTGCCAACCAAGCTTGGTGATCCGGGTCGTTTTCTTATCCCTTGCAATTTCCCGGGAGTAGAGAATTGCATGGCCCTAGCCGATCTAGGTGCCAGTATTAATCTCATGCCTCTAAGTGTGTGGAAGCAATTATCTCTCCCAGAGCTAGTCCCCACCAAGATGACTTTGGAATTGGCCAACCGTACGGTTGCTTATCCAGTGGGGATAGCCGAAGATGTTATCGTAGGAGTCGACAAATTCACCTTCCCTGCTGATTTTGTTGTCGTCGACTACGAGATGGACCCCCGTGTGCCACTTATTGTTGGTCGTCCATTCCTTAGGACCGGTCGCACTCTCATTGATGTTGAAGCCGGTGAGCTGATCATGAGAGTGGGTGACGACAAAGTAGTCTTCAACATGGGAAAGTTGTCCAAACAACCTTATTCATATGAGAGTGTTAATTGTATTGACGTTCTCGATGAGGCTTGTGAAGAACACTTTAATGATGCTTGCAAAAGTATTCCTACCTCTCTTCCCACTGTTGAGACCGTGTCCTCTATTGATTCATCGTTGTCTCTATTTGGAGATAGTGATTTATTCTGGAACAATCTTGAAGCTACCATGGGAGATGCGAATTTAGCTACTAATGATTCTCCCACCGAGGGGGATGAAGATATGAGTTTCTTTGACAATCTTCTCACCGAAGACAATCCTTCGCCTCCATCTCCCACGGTTATTGCTATCGATGCCACGACTTTGAAAACGCCTCCCGTCGAAAATCCTCCGGATTTGGAACTTAAGGAGTTGCCGCCACATCTCGAGTACGTGTTCCTTGACGACAACAAGAAGTCGCCTGTCATTATTGCAACGGATTTGAAAGATGAAGAGAAGACTCGCCTCGTTGCTGTGTTGAAAGCTCACAAGAAGGCTATTGCGTGGAAAATCTCGGATATTCGTGGAATTGATCCTCACTTCTGCACACACAAAATTCTCATGGAGGACGACTTCAAGCCCACTATTCAAAGCCAACGAAGGGTGAATCCAAAAATCCATGAAGTCATCAAAACAGAGGTTATCAAACTTCTTGATGCGGGTATGATTTACCCTATTTCGGATTCCCCGTGGGTTAGTCCAATCCATTGTGTGCCCAAGAAGGGCGGAATAACCGTTGTTCCCAATGAACACAACGAGTTGATTCCCACTCGTCTCGTTACTGGCTGGAGAGTTTGTATAGACTACCGCAAACTCAATGATGCCACGAGAAAGGATCATTTCCCTCTACCTTTCATGGACCAAATGCTTGAACGATTAGCCGGTAATGAATATTACTGCTTTTTGGATGGTTTCTCGGGTTATTTTCAAATACCCATCGATCCCCAAGATCAAGAGAAGACTACATTCACTTGTCCCTATGGCACTTTCGCTTACAAAAGAATGCCTTTTGGCTTATGTAATGCGCCAGGGACGTTCCAAAGGTGTATGTTAGCTATCTTCCATGACATGGTTGAACAAACCATGGAAGTCTTCATGGATGATTTCTCGGTCTTCGGGGATTCCTTCTCATCTTGCCTTGCCAATTTAGAACGTATGCTAAAGCGGTGCGAAGACACTCGCCTTGTTCTAAATTGGGAAAAATGCCATTTTATGGTAAAAGAAGGCGTCGTGCTTGGACATAAGATCTCGAAAGCCGGTCTTGAAGTAGACCGTGCTAAAGTCGATGTTATAGCAAAGTTGCCTCCACCTTCCACTGTGAAGGGTGTGAGAAGTTTCTTGGGTCATGCGGGCTTCTACCGCCGATTTATCAAAGACTTTTCTCAAATCGCTCGCCCGATGACCCACCTCTTGGAAAAAGATACTCCTTTTATCTTTTCCAAAGAGTGCCTTGAAGCCTTCAACTCGCTTAAGGATAAGCTAACTAAGGCACCCGTCTTGGTTACCCCTAATTGGGAGCTGCCCTTTGAGTTGATGTGCGATGCTAGCGATTTTGCTATTGGAGCGGTTCTTGGACAAAGAGTGAACAAACACTTCCAACCAATCCACTACGCTAGCAAGACAATGACGGGGGCACAATTGCATTATACGACAACTGAGAAAGAGCTTTTAGCTGTTGTCTATGCTTTTGAAAAATTCCGCCCCTATCTTGTCCTTTCCACCACCATCGTGTACACCGATCATTCCGCGTTGAAGTACTTGTTGACAAAGCAAGATTCCAAACCAAGACTTCTTCGCTGGGTTTTGTTGCTCCAGGAATTTAAAATCGACATCCGCGATAAAAAAGGAGCAGAAAACCTAGCCGCGGACCATCTTAGTAGACTTGAGGATCCGTACCAAGGGGATCATCCGACCAAAGAAATCAATGATTCTTTTCCCTTGGAGACCTTAATGTCTATAAACTCGAAGCCGAATGAAACCCCGTGGTTTGCGGACTTTGCAAACTACTTGGCGGGTGGAATTCTCAAGGAAGGGTTGACGTCCCAGCAAAAGAAGAAGTTCTTTACCGATATTAAAACTTACTTTTGGGACGACCCTTACCTATTCAAACAATGTGCTGATCTGATAATTCGCCGATGTGTTGATGGACCGGCAGCGTCGGACATCCTTGATGCTTGCCACAAAGGACCAACCGGTGGTCACTTTGGTCCCAACTACACCGCAAAGAAAGTGTTTGATTCGGGATTTTATTGGCCCTCCATATATCGTGATGCTCACAATATGGTTAAGCGATGTGATGTTTGCCAAAAGCAAGGCAAAATCACACATAAAGACGAGATGCCTCAGAATTTCATTCAAGAGTGTGAAATTTTTGATGTTTGGGGTATCGACTTTATGGGGCCATTCCCTTCATCTAAAGGAAACAAATACATCCTTGTAGCCGTTGACTACGTTTCAAAGTGGGTTGAAGCCAAAGCTTTGCCTACTAATGACGCAAGGGTGGTTTGTAACTTTTTGAAAGCTCTATTCGCTCGCTTCGGTGTGCCTCGTGCCATTATTAGTGATCGTGGGACTCATTTCTGCAATGACCAATTTGCTCGAGTCATGGCTAAGTACGGTGTAAACCATCGTCTTTCCACAGCCTACCACCCACAAACTAATGGCCAGGCCGAAATATCCAACCGAGGTCTTAAGCGAATTCTTGAAAGAACCGTGGGAGAGCATCGTGCCGCATGGGCTGATAAACTCGATGATGCTTTGTGGGCTTTCCGTACTGCTTACAAGACCCCGATCGGCTGTACGCCTTATCGTCTTGTGTACGGGAAAGCGTGCCACCTCCCCATTGAGTTGGAGCACAAGGCCTATTGGGCCTTGAAGTGGGCTAATTTTGATATAAACAAAGCCGGTGACCTACGCAAGATCCAACTCAATGAGCTGAATGAACTCCGTAATGAGGCTTATGAAAATTCTTTGATCTATAAGGAAAGAACTAAGCTCATTCACGACTCCAAGATCAAAAACCGAGAGTTCCATGTTGGAGACAAAGTCTTACTTTTTAACTCTCGGTTGAAAATCTTTTCGGGCAAGCTTAAATCTCGTTGGTCCGGCCCATTCACCATCGCCCAAATTTTTCCATATGGTACTCTCGAGCTCGCTCAACCTAATGGACCAAATTTTAAGGTGAATGGCCAACGAGTGAAGTTGTACTTTGGTGAGGACACCTCTCAGGAGGTGATACCATCCCTCACCACGTTCCCCATGAACTGAATTTGGGTCGAGTCAGGCTCGTGACTCGGTTATCAAAAACAAGCGCTCCTCGGGAGGCAGCCCGAGTATCTATCCCTTTAACCCCCTAAGTGTAGGGGAGGACCTATTTTGGTCATTTGTGTTTGTGTGGTGATGTGCTTACAGGGATTACTGCAATCTTGGAAACTTTGAAGAACCGTGCTCCCGTGTTATCCGAAATCCGGTTCTATCTCTCAACTATCGTGATTCAATTTTATTCATACTCACATTTGAAATTGATCACTTTAGTCGTCTCTTCCTTAACTTGAGTTAACCAACGTGCACAATGTCATAAGTGTAGGGGAGACTTTTCCCACATGCTTAAACATTGAGGACAATGTTTATCTTAAGTGTAGGGGAGACTTCTATCGAAGTTTTAAGTGGACTTTTCCATGAAAATGCCTTCAATTAACCGGAAAATCATATTTTTCAACATTTTTCAAATTTTTAATTAACTTTGGCCATTTAGTCGTAATTTTTAAAATTTTTATCGTTGCTTTCATATGTATATATTCCGCAATAAAGTCAAAAATATTAATAAGTGGTGTAGCTAGTTTAGGAATCTTTGACATATTAGGCCCGTTGCGTTTATTTTGACTCAACCCGAATAGACTTATCCAAGTTTATTCTAGCTAGTATCCTTAACCATGTAGACCTTAATTGGTTTATTAGGCTAAGTGTCCACGAGTCTCATTATTTGAGATTTTAAATTGTGGAGGACGAGAAATGATAGAGTCAATTATAAGTCGGTATTCTTGCGCAAGCTCACTTGGTGTAATTATTCGCCTATTCTCCCATCACTTGCTAATAATTTATCTGCAATAAGTAAGGTCTTACGATTTGAAAAGTTACTTAGCTTCTAGCCCAAGATCGTTTAAAAGTTGCTCGGTAATGATAAGAGTTCATAGCCAAGGCATAACTTATGAAGCGGGGCGCGAAGATTGGCGAGTCCGAAAAGGCCCTAACAAGGCATGAGGATTCAATTTTATTGCTGAAGATCCAAAGTGATGTGAAAAGCATTATTCCTAAAGTCAATATGAAGGATCAAGACACACGACAAAAAGCAATCAACTCCCATAAAGATCATGGAGAAGTCTATCCGAAAAGACCCTAACAAGGTATGAGGATAAATAGATCCAAGTCCGAAAAGGAGGCGGATCGTTGTATCTCAAAATCCCAATTAGAGATTGAAGAAATAATCATGAAGTCGTGGTCAACAAAGTTGGAGTACCCCTCAAAAGTCTCCAAGTGAAGAAACTCTATTATGATGAGAAGACCATTATCTCAAGAACGTCTCTCGAAGATATGAAGTATGAAGTACATGCCAAATATCGGCCCGAGAAAGGTCTCAAATCGTGAACCAAGTTATGCCAAGATATGAACTTTTTGATATCCCGAGAAGCAGTTTTAAGAGATTTTGTCCTTTAGCTAACCATTGATCAAATCGTCCTACTTTGCTTTCAGCCTTAATAAATTATCGAAATAAGTCCAAAAATGCATCTTCATGATCATTCTAAGACAAAAATAAAATATAAGAGATACAATTAGGAATAAGGGAGTTTAAGCACTTAATTAAGCCATGTGTGTAAGTGTTTGATTTACTAACTTATAATAACAATGATCTCGTTTTTAAGCTTAGTTTGGGGAACGTGAAACTTGAGGGTGATAAATCTTCGCAACACCAAAGCCCTAATGTAAGTCTTTGATTTCTTTACAAGTTATTTCATTTCTTTTTGTTTATCTTAAAGTTTTTATTTCCCCTAGTTATTTGATTCTTAATTAGTAGTATTTGAATAAGGCCGAGGTTGATTAATTATGAGAAAAATGTAAAATTGCTTTATCACTAAGCATTGCATGAGGGCATGGCAATGGTTAAGTGTAGGGGATTTGATAGGTGTGTAAACACCCTTCCTTTTACCACTTAATTCTGGCTAAAACAAGACCAAAACACGTAATTAATATCATTTGTTTGGAATTATGCGTGGTTTTTGTGTTTATTGTGTTTTCAGAGCTAACCGGATGAATATTTAAGAAAACATGGGATTGCACGGGTTTTATCAAGGAAAAAGACTGAAGACGAAGTCTATTGTCCAAGAGATGCAAAAGATTTGAAGTCACTAGGCCTATTCGAAGATTTATTGAAGAAAAGGACTAAAGACGGAAGATTTTCATAAGTCGAAGAAACTCGAGTCTATTTAACGAAGAAATTAAAAGACGAGTTGGATTTAATCGACAACTAATCCCGAATCAGAATCGAAAACGTCAACTTTTCTGAAAAGACGAGAAGACAAGAAGAAGAGGAGAAAGCCCACTCACCAACCAACCACTAGGACTATATATAGTTTTTCCCTTCACACATTAGGGAGTTAGTTTTTCATTTTCCTTTTTCCAGGCTGTGTAGTTCGTCTCATCACAAACTCCATTAGGGAGTTTGGTGATTTTCATCTTTTTCTTTTCATCTTGTAAGTTTGATTCAATACTCTTGTTACTTTTCCCTTAATCAATCCATTCCATCTTTTCATTAATCTTGTTCTTCATCATCTCTTTTTGCAAGTTCTTAAGTTTTTATGTGATTCAAGTTTGATCCTAAAAAGTTGTTGAATTGGTGTTTTTATTAGTGGGATTTGCTTCTTATGGTATGTTAATGATTATTGGTTAGTTTGGTAAAACCTTTTTGAGTATTTAGTTTGATTTTGATTAAATTTCGTGTCCCTTGTTTTACTGTTACTGTATCTGTTCTTCATTTCCAGACTTTCCGAACAAGACAGATTTTCCGAATAGCCAAGTTCTCGTTTGCCTTACTCGGAATATTTCAATTATTCCGAGTGGAGGTTTTATTTCATCTTTATTCGGAATATCCAATATATTCCGAATAGGGCCTCATATTCCGAATAGCCCATTTTGTGAGTTTCCCTTATTCGGAATCTTTCCAATATTCCGAATAGGGGTGTTTTCATTTCTGTTACTCGGAATATTTCTCATATTCCGCATAGACCATTTTTTTCCGAATAGGGTTTTCCAAAGTTCCCTATTCGGAACATTTAAATTATTCCGCATAGCTTCATTTTTGCTTCCTTATTCGGAACTTTTTCCGAATAGACTTTATTTTCCGAATAGACTCCATTTTCCGAATAGCCATTATTTTCCGCATAGAACTTTTTCCGAATCATACAGCTTATTCCACATAGAGCAACATTCCGCATAAGGGTGATTTTCAGCATAGGGTATTTTTTAGTAAGAGTTATTTTTCAGTTTATTTTTCAGATTATTAATTGTTTTAAGTTTACTTCATTACCATTTTATTTACTTACCTAGAATAGAAAACCAAATCCACTTTTTGTCACCAAGAACAAATTTTTCCACTTTTAACTGAGATCAATTCGGGAGGATTCCGAGAAATCTGAACCCACATAAAAAGCCTGTATCAATGTTATTCTATTTTTTTGGCAAATAAAAGATGTAAACTTTATTGTTTAGTAGGATGGCTGCTTCATCTTCAAGGGCTGCATAAAAAAGGCCAAATTGACCCATTTAAAAGTCCACAGGTTGACAGGTCTATTATCCCTTAGAAGCCTTTGTTACTAAAATTCGAAACTGCACGTTTAAACCATTTTGGTATATATCAATGTTGAATATCTGATTGATATATGATATACATCCTCCATGTGGCGTAATTGAGTTAAAAGTAACTATTTGCATAGGTAGAATATGCATTGCTTTCTTTACTGCAATATTGGTCATTTCGGAATAGGCTCATTTTTTACGCTCCCCCAAGGCGTTCTCGGATTTATGATGACGTAGTTTCTTTTTCGTATAATTGGTGTGCTAATCGTTGTTCTAGAGTAATTTCTAAGGAGTGATCGTTTAAAAACCCTTATTTAATTTCTTTATAATGTTTCTAGCGCATTGCTAGTTTTTTAATAAAAGTTTCCGTTAATAAAAATATATTTTTAGGGTACTGCATTTTTGTACATTGCTATTACTCAATTTTTGTTGCTCCATTATGAGCTAACAACCAAAGCTTTCACAAACTTCAAAGCTTTCACATTTTAGATCCTATAGGTACTTTTACATTCATTGAACAAACTTCCACTACAAAGCTAATATTAAATAACATAATCATAATCAATCTAGTTAGTTCCGCATCAGGAGTGGTTATAGTGGCTTGGATGCTGCCACTTCTGTCATCAATCATAATAGCGACTCGAGACCTAAACAAAACATGAGAAGAATGGTGTTATCAGAGAGTAAATGATGCAAGTTGATAGGTGAACATATATGGTATGGCACACACTTTTGATTCTTGTTTACAGGAAAGGCATGGTGACGATCCAAGATATATCCGCTTTTAGTGATTTGTTGCAGTTGGCACATGCGGCATACCAATAACTCCTTCGTTGCGAAGAAAGAGTAATTGCCCCATAGCAAGTCGATAATGTATATATGAGATTTATACATAATGCGACCAGATTAGGTAAACAAGAGCTTTACAAATTAATGATCTTATTAATTTTTAAACCTTTTAAAAACTTGCTATTGTGATGCTTTTATAGGAAATGGTAGAGGTGGCAAACCTTGCCCATATGATAAGTTATGGGCTCATCATATGGGCTCTTTTGGGCATTTTTTCAAAAAGAAGGGACATTTTTTGCCGATTTATTGTGTTATTCATGGGCTCTTATGGGCACACTTTAAACACTAAATGAGCGCTTATGCATGTGCGAAACACTAAATGGGCTAAATGGGTGATTTTATGCATATGCAAAACCTTAAATGAGCGCTTATGAGCATATGTAAAACAACAATTTGACTACTGAGCAGATCTTTATAATTTAATTGTTTTTACGTTTTAGCCGTTTTTAAACGTTTTTTCCTGTTTTATACTTTTCTTTCATTTTTTTCGTATTAGTCTGCTTTTTATGTTTTCACCCGTTTTTTACGACATCGGGCGCTTTTTTACGATCTCGTCCATTATTATACGTTTTCATGATATTTTTCTAACTTTTTTTACTTTTTCGTTTTACATATTAGTCGGGATTTTTACCTTTTCGATTGGTTTTCGCGAACGTAAAAAAGTCTGCGCAAGCATAAAGAAACGTGCAAAAACACTAAATTTTTTTTGAATAACGTAAAAAAAGGTGCTAAAACGTGTGAAATATAAACAACGTGCTCACATGTAAAGAAACGTCCGAAAACATAAAAAACATGTACGACGCAAAAACTGAGTAGAAATCTTAAAAAACACCCGAAAACGTAAAAAAACATACGAAAACGTGAAAACATACAAAAACGTGAAAAAATATACGAAAACGTGAAAAACGTGCGAAAAAGTAAAAATTTGGCGAAAACTTAATAAACGTACAAAAATGTAAAAAGTCGTGCTAAAGCGTAAAAAACGTGCGAAAACGGAGGAACCGCGTAAAAATCGGAAGAAAACATTAAAAACGTGCGAAAAGTAAAAAACAGACGAAAATGTAAAAACAGGCGAAAACGTAAAAAACGTATGAAAGCGTGAAAACAGACGAAAAGGTAAAAAAAAGTACGAAAAAGAAAAAAAAATGGACGAAAATATATAACCGGGTGAAACGTAAAAAACATATGAAAACGTAATAAACATACGGAAGCGTGAAAAACAGACGAAAATGTAAATAAAACGTAAAAAACGTACGAACACGTATGAAACTTGTGGAAATGTAAAAAGCTGCGAAAAATAAAAAAACATGCGAAAACGTAAAAAACATGTGAAAACATAAAAACGTACGAAAACCTAAAAAACGCATAAAAACGTAATCGTGCGAAAACGTAAAAACGACCGGCAACGTAGAAAACAGACGAAAACATAGAAAGACAACTGAAATGTAAAAAACGTGTGAAAGCGTAAAAACAGACGAAAACGTAAAAAGGGCGAAAACGTAAAAAGGACGAAAACGTTAAAAACGTGCGAAAACGTAAAAAAAACGTGTGTAAACAGAAAAACCGCGCGAAAACGTAAAAACGGCCGGCAACATAGAAAACAGACGAAGACGTAAAAAGACGGCCTAAATGTAAAAAACGCGCGAAAGCGTAAAAACAAACGAAAACGTAAAAATGGATGAAAACGTAAAAAAACTGGGAAAACATTTTAAAAAGTGAAAAAATGTAACTAGCAGACAAAAACGTAAAAAAATCTTGCGCAAATATAAAAAAACAAACGAAAACGTAAAGAATCTTAGCGTTGAAATTAAATGATTGTATATATTCTTTCCCTTTTTTGAGCAAGATGTAGAATGATGGGAGTACGTAGGCATGGGAGAAACTTTGTCCATGCTTTTAGTGTGGGTACAACAAGTCACTTCCAACGGTTAATACACTTTTGACCAATGTTTACAGACCGGGTGGATTTGATCGGGTCAATCGGTTGATCCATTTTCGGTCGTAAAAACGAGTTATATTGATTAAGGTTTTATATTTTAGAAATCTGGCTAGACTTGCCGGGTTTTTGGTGACTCGGGTCAACCCGGTTCTCGAGATCCGGTCGAGTTTCAATTTAAGAAAAATGTAAATTTTGCATATTTGCGATGAATTTTACTTTTACATGTTATATTGGTTAGTAAGTAGTTTATATGTTTAATATATGAAATTTTTTATAATTTATATATACAGTTTTTGTTAATAATTAAAAATATAATTAAAAAAAAAAACTAGGTTAACAAACATGGCTTTTTGACCCACTTGTGTTGTTACCGTTGTCATAACACGCCCGTTGATAGTCGGTCCCCCTATACTAAACCATTATCTTCCTTTTTATCTTTATTAACTTTTCATTTTATTTGGTCAACTTTATCAAACTATCATGCATTCTTTTCCTTTGCATTATAAATACACCAACTTCCTTCTTATTTCTAACACTTCAAAATTTCATTCTGTGAATTCTATCTTAGTAGTAATGGCTACTGATCTTCTTCAGCTAAGCAATGGGGCTGCTATTTCGGACTGTTCGCCGTTAAAGAAGTCGCCGTCTTTTCGTTCTGCTAGGAAAAAGTCCATGTCAAGAACAGCAACAGAGATTGATGATATTATTCATCACATGCATGGCTCTGACCCTGTTCGTTTTGAGCTTAACCGTCTCGAAAACCAATTAAGAGGTACGTTTCCTTAGTTTTACTCGTAATAATTCTTCATTCAGTCACTGGTTTCTTACTTCGTATGCTATAGAAAATGCATTTGAGAAGTAAAAAGGTCTGAGTTTTATTAACAGAAAGTGGACTCCTTTTATATTAATGAGTGAGTAGTTATATGACGGACGGGCACATAACTAATGAGCGATCGAATACTGGTTTAAAGAGATTTTTTATGTGTTTTGGTCTAATCAAACATTCGACCACAATTCTTCTGTAATGATCTTGGAAAGAACTGAAAATATAATATACACTCAGCATAAAGTATTTTAAGTTACTTAATAGTTACAATTTACATAGTAGGAGAAGGCAAACGGGCAACAAGCTGCGCCGCTAGCCTTTTTGTATAGCAAAAACAAGTTTATCAAATACGACGTTTGTGGATTAGGAGTCAAAACGTTACTATTCATAACGCGCTATACAAAATGTTACATGTTAACAAGTTCCTATCTTTCTGCATTTTAGGCAATATACTTTGGTTTTTTTATGAAAAAACATCATGTAAGTAATTTTCTATCTTAGTCGATCGATATAATGGAAGTTGTTAGATATTTTTATTACTCCAATTGCTTGGACTTTTTTTGCTGACACATGTTATAATTGTCTACTATCTCAGATAAAGATAGGGAATTAGGAGATGCATATGCAGAAATCAAAGCATTGAAATACCATGAACACCTTAAAGAGAAGGCAGTGGAAGAGGTGCCGCTAATATTTCAACCCGTTTTTACTATCAAAGTTTTACGTTTTAAGGATTGATTTATATCCGTCTCTTTGCCAATAGTATGTTAAATTTATCTGTTTCAGCTAAATGATGATCTAAACAAAGTTGATGAAAAGCTCAAGAAAACTGAATCCCTTTTGGACACTAAGGTACCACCTGACTTCTCGTTCCTACTCCTATATGGCAGTATGTGTTTTCTGTATTTAATTACCTAATTCTTTGATATCATAATTTGAATAAGTTATTATATGGTTTATAGAACTTAGAGCTTAAGAAGATAAATGATGAGAAAAAGCAAGCTCTGGCTGCACAATTTGCCGCAGAAGCCACTCTTCGAAGAGTTCACGCAGCTCAGAAAGATGACGAGATTCCTCCTATCGAGGCGATTATTGCTCCACTGGAGGCGGAACTAAAGTTGGTTAGAATGGAGGTAAGGAAATTCAAGTTTGATCGATTAACATGGTAGGTTGTAGAAATTCTGATTGCGTGTGGCATTTTGCATCTTTAGATAACAAAGTTGCAAGATGACAATAAAGCTCTTGATCGGCTAAGTAAATCTAAAGAAACTGCTCTATTAGAGGCAGAGAGAGGTGTTAAGATAGCCTTGGCAAAAGCATCGTTGGTTGATGATCTTCAGAATAAAAACCTGGAGCTAATCAAACAGATTGAGATATGCCAGGTTAGATAATATTACAACTCTGATTTCTTTCCATAGTGTAATAGGGAGTGTTCAAAATTTCATTTTGAAAGCCAGAATATATAATATTGAACAATTGGAATCAGCTAATCAGCTTTAATAAAGCAAAATGTAAAAAATAGTTGCTATGTGCTCGCCTTTTGCTTTTTGACGTCATAGGCTCATAGTAAACAGATTATTTTGTTTTGTTCTTTCACACGTTTTGTATTTTCAAATGAATAGCAGCTGTTTGGTAATAACTGATAATTGCAACTTGAATGCATATTAATTGAATAAATCAGGTCTAAAACTCATATTTGTAGTGTGATTGGAGGTACGTAGCTAGTTGGACGCATGATATATTTGGTTTATAATGCTATAACTTTAGGGCTTCTATACAGGAGGAAAACAGAATATTAGATAGAATGAACCGACAGAAAGTTTCAGAAGTTGAAAAGCTAGCTCAAACAGTACGTGAGCTTGAGGAAGCTGTTTTGGCTGGTGGAGCTGCTGCAAACACTGTGCGTGATTATGAGCGCAGACTGCAAGAGATGAATGTAAGCATTTATTTCTTTAAGGGAATCACTGTTTGGAGTTTTGTTACTAAACAAAGTAATGAACTAAGTTTGCAACTTGGAGCTGATCTTTAAAACATGGTGTAGGAAGAGAAGAAGGTCTTGGAACGTGAATTAGCTCGTGCTAAAATATCTGCAAATCGTGTTGCTGCTGTAGTGGCTAATGACTGGAAAGATACCGACAATAAAGTAATGCCCGTAAGGCAATGGCTTGAAGAACGAAGAGTTTTCCAGGCAATGAACTTCATGATTCTTTGTGGCTAATGAAACTAACATGTTGCATAATTTGGTTTATTTAGTATCTTGAGGCTATTATTGTTATCCAATAAGTCTTATCTTTTTCGCGGATTATTTCAGGGTGAAATGCAGCATCTAAAAGAAAAACTAACTGTTGCAGAACGCACTGCAAAGGCAGAAGGACAGTTGAAGGTAGGTAAATATAGTGTGGGTCAAAGCTGGTGGGAGGGTTCAAAATTTGTGTGGGCTAATTAAAATCTATATTATTACAATAATTTGATTACTAGTTTTTTTAAGTACTTATGAACTTCAAATATTGTAATAATCTGAATTACACGTTAGACTAATTTTGACCATTTAACCCGTTCAACCAATTTGACCCGTTAGAGTTTTAGCTAAATCATCTGACCCTTCGTCAATACAATAGAACCTGAATTTGCCTGTTTCGTTATATAGCGGGCTGAAATTTCCACCTTCATATTGGTTGTTTCTAATTCAAAAACTTAACTTCGTCTCGTAATGCTTACCTTTATAGGAAAAATATCAACTTCGTTTTAAAGTTTTGGAGGAAAGATTTAAATTGTCATCCCGTACTGGTGTTTCATACGCTGGCTCAGAAAGAACTATGAGCAATGGACGTGCACCGCGCCAGTCTCTTGGAGGAGTTGAAAATTTATCAAGATCATCCTCCTGCAGATTCTCATCAAGAAACTTACTAAAGAGTGGGATTATCTCATCAAAAGTATACGACAGTAGCAAATTAGCAGATCTTGGCCATGCCGCTGAGAACGATAAATCAAAGCCCGAAGATTTTGTGTCTGGGATGTTGTATGATATGTTACAAAAGGAGGTTTTGACATTACAAAAAGCATGTCATCAGAAGGATCAAAACATAAAACACAAGGATAACACAATTGAGGTTTGTAGGTTTTTTTTTTTTAATTTATATTAATGTTATCAATTATGTGTCTAATTATTATTCAAAAAATTTCAGGTGTTGTCAAGGAATGTTGAGACATTAAATAAAGCAATGGAAGTGGAGAGCAAAAGAACAAGAAGAGAATTAAATGCCATGGAAAAGGAACTTTCTGCGTTGCGTGCTGGTAAACAGCGCGAAAGTCATATGGGACGGCGTACCAGTGTTCCCAGGTTAGATCTCTATATAGATTCTTTAAGTAATGTGAAGTATCTGATGGGGGTATTTATATCAAAACATTTTTTCACAACAGAACTGAAAACATTTAGAACATTGATATTGGGAAGTCCCGTTTGTCCCAAAGTGAAAGTATACTCTACTTACATTTGCTATAAATTATTTCAGGACCCGTGTGATGGCTTGAGCTATAAGAAGTGCCCGTTCAACCGAGAGATAGATTAAATAGATATATCCATTATATTTGTAATAGAACTAATTCTTGGACATCATGGTCTCGTCGTTTATGGTCATATTGTATACTTATGAAGTAATTTTACAATTTACAATAAAGTTTTTACATGGCATTTATTCAAGCTACATGTTTGATATACTTACTGGTGCCGAAACACTAAATGTATAAGTGTAAGTAGTCTGTAACAAACTGATTGCAGGGTAATTATGAGCGAAAGTGGTAGCAGTGAATTGTAATCGATAGTTGTTTAAAAAATATCGTTTGATAATGTAGTTTTAGTTGTAATCACAATCTGTAAAATGACGTGATTTTGCACCATCACACCTCGTAAATGTTCATCCCTCATAAATGATACTTCATTGAGAGTTGAAAATGAGCACTCGGAAGAATAAAAGATAAAACTACTTGTTGTTCGTCAAATGACCATTAATCATCACAAAGCTCCACGGTCATCGCTTATATCTGTTGTTAAACGCTCTGCGCCATAGACACTCACTGTCATTTGAATGTGTCAGGATTTTATTTTTGAAAGCACCAATGAAACTTTTATTCAAGTGTCTGTTGGACTTGAATAAGCAAAGTTATATCAAAGCTCTTTCGCACCATTTGGTTTCTTGGACAAGCCTTTAGTGCATCCTTTCCTCTAGTCTACCCCAAAGACCAATCACCTTATTTTCAGCTTCTTCGCAACATTCTTTAAATCAGCCGCGATTACAACCCGGTAACTCAAATCTTTCCCATTTGAGTCTGCATCTACATACACAGTCGAGTTTTCAACAATCTCATCTGTGATAAGCATATCCGATAGTCTTGCCACAAGGTTATTCTCTAGCCATATTTTTATGAAATGTGCCCCATACACCTGAAACTTAAACGATATACTAAGATACAATTGGAACAAAATGAAATCATTCATGAACCAAATCAGATTATGTATCGAAACACACCAGATCATAACTTTCTGGAACTACAACATGCAATGCTGCTTCCTTGACTTGTAAAGTAATGCCCTTTTTAGCAAGACGAATAGCAATGTGCTTCAATGCAAGTCCAGCAACTTTCCAATGCAGATCATAAGATAGAGGATTGAACACAACAATCGTATCAAATCTTTTTAGCACGTCTGATTTGAAGTGCCTCCTCACCTGCAAAGTGATATCACAAAACAGAATTACAGCTTATTAAATGTAAAAGTTTGCTGTGAAGTCTTACCTGTTCCATCACCTCCAAACCAGCATCCTCCATTGACATATTCTTAGACAGAGCCCTTAAGAGATGATTTTGTCCAATGTTTGAAGTCAGAATGAGCACCGTGTGGGTGAAATTTACTGAACGCTGGCCATCGAACACTGATGGCTCTTTCTTGACGGTTTGTTAGATCTTTTTCAATGAAACTGTATTATCAAGGATGGAACATAGCATTTCATTAGTACTCCGTATCATTCAGGAATAGATATAGAACACACACACTAGCATGTACTACCATGGAACAGATGCTTCCTCCGTATAGAGACACATAACTTCTCATCAGCAAACAATTGTTCGGAAAGATATCTAACGATCTCGGCTTTACCAACACCACTGGGGCCAACAAAAAAGAGCAAACCAGCTGGTTTGTTAGCCCTTCTGGAAACAGCTCTAGACCTCAGCATTGCATCAGACACAACATCAACCCCTTCATCTTGTTCCAGGACTTTCTCCAGCAACCTCTTCGCTAGCACATTTAGCCCCTTTTGGTCACATATCCTTAGGGTTGGCCGTGTTACATACATCATATTTTCATGCATCGCGGGCCCAACTCCTTGAACTACCCTAAAATTCACATTTGCAATTTGCGCTGCATCTTCTACTTGTAACACAACCAAAGGGTCCTCTTGTTTCTCTTTCACCTTTTTGTACTTGATCATTAGTGGCTCAAGTTTATCTATCACATCGCCATGTTCTTTTTGTACCTGTAAAAACCAAGAAACTGTTAGCATATTTAGGACAGTGACATGTAATCAAGCATAGACTCGCACAATAAGATTGTTTTCTTTGTTTCAAGATCATTAATTTCTGTAGACTCGTCAAGTTGTAGTCTAACTTCCACACAGGCTTGATGAACCAGATTTGTTGCCTTATTAGTCTAAAAACCTGCTGACAACAAATTTTATTTAAATTCACTATCAATAACTATTAACAGTAGCTCTATAATTCTGACCCTTTGCTTCTACTCTTACAAGCGAATTTCTATCACTACGATTCTACTCTGTACAACTTGCAAAGAGCTCCGTGTAAATGTAAGACCAACAACAGAAAAAAGTATGTGCAGAATAAAGTAGAACACTACGATTCTACTCTGTACAACTTACAACTTACAATTCAGACTTTAGGTCGATTGTTCAATGGCCAAAACAATTATGTGCAGAATAAAGTTGAACACATGGGCGGACCCATATGGGAGCCGGGTACCAGCAATTTATTTGACTTTTATAATGTTCTACCAGAGGCCAACCCAGGATTTGTAATAGGGTGTTGCACAATTTTTTTTTTTGATTATTAGTACTAAAGTTAACCTAAATTACGTAAAAATGCGTGTTGTACATGTCGAGAAAACCTCTATCTTATATAAAATTTACCTTTCGTGAGATAAAATAGGGTGTAGCCCGTGACGCACGGGTGAGCGGGAGGGAGTATTTGAAGAGTTTATAGAACTAAAATAAAACTATGAAACAGAAAAAATAAATAAAAAATTGGCAGCAACCATACCCGTTATATTTATGCTTGAAATCTCCGCTGCAGCAACCAAAGCACTATCAAGAATCTGAATAGCATAATGTGCTTCAATGCTCTCTTTCGACACGTGAATATTAGCTCTCAATAACCTCTCATACACTTCTCCATCTTATCTTTTGACAATGTCATTAGTTGTCTCATTAATTGTAATTTGGCATTCCTTATTTTGCCAAAATATTTCTTGTATTTAAAGGTTGGCTTATGATCAATAAAACACTCGGGATTTACAATGTAGTGTTTACCATTCAACATGGTGAAAGTTTATGGACTTTTATTTAATAGTTGTGTGTTAGGATCGAATTCGGAATTACGGGATTGCACACAATACGTATAAAGTTAATTTATTTAATAAATATATTTATATGTTTATTAAATTAAATCGAGCTATAACTTTAACGGTCGTTAAATATTAAGAGTTAAGATTAACGAGCGTTGTGGAATAAAATAGAAGAGGAAAAGAAAAGTCCGGAACACCCCAAGGGGGTGTTTCGACCGTCGGTTAGAACAAGAGGGGGAGAAGGAAAACTTTCCTTAAATTTGTTTACTTGGGCTAAAAGGTTATATAGGCGTATATAAACACCCCTTAACCCTCATAATTCTTCAACACATTCTTCCCTTCTCTCTCTCTTTTTGCGATCGGAAAACAAACGCCCCTAAGGGTTTTAGTTTGGTTTTTTTGGGTAAGCAATAATCAAGTCGTAACCCCTCTCTAGGGTTGTTGGGTTGATTTTCTATTAGACGTTGAAACTCGGTTTACACGTACTAGCATTACGGTTAACTCGTCGTAATACGTGTGTCCAAGAACGTAATATAGTCTTACTTTAGACTATATCTTGGTGTTTCGATATAAACCCTAATTTGGTGAATTTGTTCTTGTTCATGGGAATTGCTTTGCAAAGGTATGTAACCCTAATTCGATTAATTATAATTGTGTTAATTATGATCTTGTTAAATCGCTTCCGCTATATGTGTTTTGATCTTGTTCAGGGTTTTTAATAATTGTTATGAACTATATAAACCTTCACATGGTATGATGAGCAGGTTGATTCTTAAACCCGGAGTCATAGACCACCCGTCAAATCCTATCCGCTGTCACCACTAAGATAATCATGTCGTCTCTTGTGTTTTTTTTTTCTCTTTTTCCATCATTCTACTCTCAATAAATAATCATGTCCCCTTCTTAATTTCCACAAACACACATCTATAGAATAACTAAACTCGTCTGTTTTATCTTCTTGTGTTGGTGATTTGTGCTAAGGCCGGAAATCCACACGATTTTCTATTTGGTTGGATGTTTGTGCCAAGGTCACAAATCCACAATTGGAGTTTAGGGAAAAGAATCGGATGTTGAGCAGTTTTTGTACATGTTGCTGTCAAGAACAAGGTTGGAGTTTTGGTCTGTTGTTTTGATTGGGGTCGATTTGTTACTATGTTTTATTTAGTATTTTGTTTCATATTCCAGTCATCGCTTTCATGACTTCGTTGCTCGGACTACGGGGCAGTATTAGGTGTCATATACTTGTCCATCTTATCTTTTGACAATGTCATTAGTTTTCTCATTAATTGTAATTTGGCATTCCGCATTTTGCCAAAATATTTTTTGTATTTAAAGCTTGGCTTATGATCAATAAAACACACGGGATTTACAATGTGGTCTTTACCATTCAACATTAAACTCCCCGATTAAGAAACCGTGACATTTCAACGTCGCTCCATGCGAGACATTGTTTCAAAATTAACCAAAATTCATAGAATGCAAAATCCGAATGATAAAGAGTGATATTCGACCGCGGCTTCTTGATAGACAGTATCTTCAGGAGTCCAGTTT
Organism: Glebionis coronaria; assembly: GCA_025667525.1. Taxonomy (NCBI): domain Eukaryota; kingdom Viridiplantae; phylum Streptophyta; class Magnoliopsida; order Asterales; family Asteraceae; genus Glebionis; species Glebionis coronaria. Next base: position 602,927,430 of record CM046878.1, on the reverse strand, counting down.
AAATGCCTACGTAAAAAATTATTATAAATCGAAGAAATTGGCCAACTTTAAGACGAGTCGTACTTTTTCATTTGCTAGTAACAGAGTCATAACTTATTTTTTTATCACCCATTTTGCTATGAAAGTACTGAGTTACCTCCGAACAAAACCCTTTCATCTGTTGACTTTTTCCTCGTACGTACGTCTCTAAAAGTGTGTACCAATGTTGCAAATATCGCGAGTCGCTAGCCGGCCGGTCGACCACCTTGTAGCCTGTAATCGGTCTAGGCGGGATTAATCGGCGATTAATCGGTTTTGCAATTTGTATATATAAATTTCAAAGTTAGTTATATGACATGGATATAAAACTTTAACATACACTGAATTTAGAAGAGTTGGAAGTCAGATCCTTCAAAAGATAACCAACATAGACATACATGATTAACAGTTGACAATTCAAGTTCATATTGTTCAAAAGGTAGCCAACATAGACATGCATAATACTTCAATTACTTCAAACACATACTAGATTGATGATCCATCCTCTTCTGGTTCATATTGTTCAATGATTTCAACTCCATCAGACTCATATTCGATCTCCTCGTCTACTTCAGTGGCATCCTCACCCTCGGACTCGAACTCTTCTTCATAAAGCTCTCGCAATCTAGCACTTGTTCGAGTTCTTAATACTTCATCCGTACCCATTTCATCGTTAACTGTCTCCCCTGGTAATCTAGCCTCAGCTCCATCTTCATACCCATCACCCTCAACAATCCATTCTTGAGCCTCACTCGCTTCTTGCGCTAGAAGTACTTCACGGTCTCTTGCTTTTCTTTTTTTGTTCTTCTCCATCAGATTTGCATTAAATTGGACATACACAAGGTTATTCATTCTAGCTGCATCTAATCTATTTCTCTTTTTTGTGTGTACCCCTTCAAACGTACTCCAGTTTCTTTCACACCCAGATGAACTAGTTGTTAATGATAGTATCCTCATGGCAATCTTTTTTAGATTAGGAGTTGAGCTACCATACATTGACCACCATAGCGCTAAAATGTAAAATTCATTTACCAGGATCAAACTTCTATAAAATTGATAATTTCTAAATTTTGTAAAATAGATAGATAATATATAAATGAAAAACGCATTACCTGGATCATACTTCTCATCATTCACCTCACATCCTTTAATTGCAACAGCCCGACCAAACTTCTCAAGTTTATCCTTGTACACAGGAAACTCATGCATTGTTATTTGGTTTTGTTTTCTATAATCATCTCCAAATAAAGTAGCAGCAAGATCAAGCCGTAACATCTCCTGGCGTACCAGCAATATGTAACTTCAATCTATGAACTCCCCCCGACACAATCTTGCCACATAAACTACATTTCACTTTATCAATATGATTCTTTGGATCAGCCAAATATCCAAATTCCCACCCAACATCAGTTGATTTCCGCTTAGGTGCTTGACTAGTTGTAGATTCTGTCGTTTGAGGTCCTGATGATGCCATATTTAGTTGCGCTTAACTGCATTTATAAGACATAATGAATCACAAATAATCTAATGAGTAACAAACACTTTAATTCTTTTACGATGTACTATACAAATCAAGTAATAGCATCAAGTTCTTTAACTATGTACTATCAATTAAGTTTGTTTCAACGAATTAATGAGATACAATTAAATGATTAATTTAACTATCAATTAATTTTGTTCCATTTATATACGAATGATGTTACTAACAGTTAATGAGATACATGTTGTTTGTATAATTAATTAAATGTATAATTATTGAGATACATTTATACACGATTGATGTTTCTTTGATTAAATGAGAAAATAGGAGATGATCCATATTAAAGAAGATACATGTTATGATGTTGATTATTTAAGAATGAAAAAATAAAGAGACAAATTACCTGAATCTTGGATTAGCATAAGACCAGTTGTGAGAAACTCAGAATGAAGAGTTTTTACTCCACCCACCAATTTTTATCTTAATGTGTGAAAAATGAGAAAAGAGGCGGATGCAAACATGATAAAACCCTAATTTTAGGTTAAAAAAAATGTTTGACTTTCGTTGACCGATTTGACCGATTATTGACCGACTTTTGGACGGCTTTGACCAGACCGATTTTATACCCGGGTTGCTAGAATTTCCAAGGTCCATGTCCGAGTAGCTTGTAATCGCCGATTACAAGCCCGCCTAGGCCGATTTTTGCAACATTGGTGTGTACAACCTTCACACAAAGCTACCTCCTCATCGGGAGTCAACGGTTGGTTTGAACCCATTTTTTTAGATGGTATAAAAATTGTTTGATGTAAAATAAATCTTTGAAAGTGCGAGAATAATAGTTTAAAGGGTTGGGTATTTATAGGGGTAAAGTGTTTAAATTTAAAATTAAAAACAGTTTTTTTAAAAAAAAATTAAGGGTCAAAAATGGAAAAAAAATTAGAATTTTTTTAATTTATGAAAGGGTCGTGGGTGTGACCAAGTTCGTCGAGTCGAACGACTCGACTCGGTCTCCGCAACGGGGTTGACCAAGTTCGAAGTCGGTCGATCGACTGCGACTTACTACCGTTGTCACCAATCTCAAAAAACGGGAAAATGTCTAAAAATTAATAAGATCATTAATTTGTAAAGCTTTTGTTTTATAAATCTTGTTGCATTATGTAAAACTCCAGTACTAGCGGATTTCTTTAGGGACCGGGGAAGGTCCTGGCTCGCCCAAATTTTGTGACGAGTAATGTAAATTTTTTACCTTTCGTCACAAAGTTATTATCCATTTTATAATTTGTTATATATAAAATAACTCGTCCCTCCCAAAATAAATATTCTAGGTCTACCATTAATAGTACCCTAAAGAAAATGTAGTATAATATTGCAGTAAGAGCATATTCTACCTATGTAAATATTTAATTTTAACTCAGTTACGCCACATGCAGGATGTATATGTGTTGAATAACAAGTTTTTATTGTTAAGAAACTTGAGGGACTTGTTTTGACAAGTTGATATTCTTCTAATGTCTAATATAAGTTTTTGTCAAGTTTTGTATTGTTTATATTATGCAAGGACTAAAGTTGCTAATATGGATTCTTAGTTGATTATATAAGCTGGAAGCAGCTAGGGTTTCTTCATTATTATCTTCAACCGCTATATTAAACTCTCTCATCTCGTTTCGTTGTTGTTCTTGTAATTCCTTATAGATCAATCTGTCTTGATTTATATTGTTCTTAGTCTTATATTGATTGATCATCTATTGTGATAAATCTTGTTTCTGGTTCTTGTAAGTTGTAAACATTGAATCGTTTTTAAGTAAATTAATGGGAGGTTGGTTAGATTCACGTTAATGCCATTTTTTTTACATGGTATCCGAGACTTGGTTGGTCTCGATTGTGTAAATCTTGGTTCTTGGGTTTTGAGATTTAGGGGCTTTCCTGGATCTTGATTTGGAAGTTAGTATTGATCGATTGGAAGTTCGTTTCGTGTTTAATTGGTGGTTAATTTGATTATGTTTTATAGATCTAAATTAGGGTTTGTTGAAACCTTGATTTGGATTATGGGGATTTTGTGTTCTTGAGGTATTATTGGGGTTCTGTATTGTATCTTAACGGTCGTGTTAAGATCTGGTAATTTGTGGTTTATTGTTGAGTTTGTTGATATGTTATTCCCTAGACTAAGTGAATCTAGGGGTAACAGATTGGTTCTTTTGCATTCTTGGATTATGTGATCTATAACACCTCACTCTCCTTTATTTTTTGTCTTTATTTATCGTTCATATTATTTGATTCTCTATTTTAGCGTTTCTATTTGTTGTGTGTTTATTTGTTTATTGATTATTCTTGTTGTTTCTCTTATTGGGTTTGATCTTTGATCTCTGTCTTGCCCTTGACCTGCCATCCTTGAGTGGTTTGGAAGCCTGAGAAATTTATCAAGTTCTCTTTATTGTGTTTTCTTTCTATTATTGTTCATTGTGTCTACTATTAATCCTGATTTGATTATCAGTCTTGATGTTGGTAATGTTCTACATTTACAGACTAGTGATTTCAATTCTAGTACTATTGTGCCTGTGAAATTAACTGGTACTAAAAATTGTAGAGTATGGGCTGCTGCTATTAAATTGACGTTATGTATAAGGAATAAAACGTGATTTATTGATGGTACTTGTACTAAGACTATATATGCTTCTAGTGAACCTTTGTCTAATCAATGGAATAGATGTAATTCTATTGTGCTTTATTAGATATTAAACTTTGTTTCCGAAGACTTGTCTTGTTGGTTAGATTTTCTCCAAAAATGCGAGTGAAGTTTAGGCTGAATTAAAAGAAACTTATGACAAACTTTATGGTTTCGTTATTCTTAATCTGCTAAATAAAATTCGTACTTTTAAACAAGGTTGCAAATGAATCGCTAGTCGGCCGGTCGACCACCTTGTAGCTTGTAATCGTTCTATGCTGGATTAATCGGTGATTAATCAGATTGGCATCTTTAGCAAATTTTAGGTATTTTCGGCAAGTTTTTAGTATTCCTAACGAGTTTTAGGTATTTGTGGTAATATTATTCTTAAAATACAACTTATCATACATATATATACATATATATATATATATATATATATATATATATATATATATATATATATATATATATATATATATATATATATATATATATATATATATATATATATATATATATATATATATATATATATATATATATATATATATATATATATATATATATATATATATATATATATATATATATATATATATATATATATATATATATATATATATATATATATATATATATATATATATATATATATATCAAATCAAAAACCCTTATATAGGAAGGATAGTAAAACAATGCCTTAAATACAAAATTCTATTAAAATGACACATGCAATTCATTAAATTTTTTCCATAAAATGCTTCAAAAATAAAATAGGAATTACAAATGATGCCTTAAATACAAAATTCTATAAAAATATATAAGGTAGGATGGTGAAACAATGCCTTAAATACAAAATTCTATAAAAATGACACATGTAATTTATTAATGGGTTTCCATAAAATACTTCAAAAAGAAAATAGGAATTACAAATGATGCCTTAAATACAAAATTCTAGAATTGACACATGTAATTCATTAAAAGGTTTCCATAAAATTTTTTTTAAAAAAAATAGGAATTACAAATAATGCCTTGAATACAAAATTATAGAAAAAAAAATATAAGGAATGATGGTGAAACAATGCCTTATATACAAAATTCTATAAAAATGACATGTAATTCATTAAAGGGTTCCCAAAAAATGCTTAAAAAGAAAATAGGAATTACAAATGATGTCTTAAATACAAAATTCTATAAAAATATATAAGGAAGCATGGTGAAACAATACCTTAAATACAAAATTCTATTAAAATAACACATGTAATTCATTAAAGGGTTTCCATAAAATGCTTCAAACATAAAATAAGAATTACAAATTATGCCTTAAATACAAAATTCTAAAATTGACACATGTTATTTATTAAAATGTTTCCATAAAATGCTTTAAAAAGAAAATAGGAATTACAAATAATGCCGTAAATGAAAATTCTAGAAAAATATATAAGGAAGGAAGGTGAAACAATGCCTTAAAACTCTATAAAAATGACATGTGATTCATTAAAGGGTTTCCAAAAAATGCTTCAAAAAGGAAATAGGAATTACAAATGATGCCTTAAATACAAAATTATATAAAAATATATAAGGAAGGATGGTGAAACAATACCTTAACTACAAAATTCTATAAAAACGACACATGTAATTCATTAAAGGGTTTCCATAAAATGCTTTAAAAAGAAAGTCACAATTACAAATGATGCCTTAAATACAGAATTCTTAAATTGACACATGTAACTCATTAAAAGGTTTCCATAAAATGCTTTTAAAAGAAAATAGGAATTACAAATGATGCCTTAAATATAAAATTCTAGAAAAATATATAAGGAAGGATGGTGAAACAATGCCTTAATTACAAAATTTATAAAAATTACATGTAATTCATTAAAGGATTTCCAAAAAATGCTTCAAAAAGAAAATATAAATTACAAATGATGCCTTAAATAAAAAATTATATAAAAATATATAAGGAAGGATAGTGAAACAATACCTCAAATACAAAATTCTATAAAAATGACAAATGAAATTCATTAAAGGGTTTCTATAAAATGCTTAAAAAGAAAATAAGAATTACAAATGATGCCTTAAATACATAATTCTAGAAAAATATATAAGAAAAGTTGGTGAAAAAATGTTTTAAATACAAAATTCTATAAAAATGACATGTAATTCATTAAAGGGTTTCCAAAAAATGCTTTAAAAAGATAATAGGAATTATAAATGATGCCTTAAATACAAAATTCTCTAAAAATATATAAGGAAGGATGGTGAAACAAAGCCTTAAATACAAAATTCTATAAAAATAACACATGTAATTCATTAAAGGATTTCCATAAAATGTTTTAAAAAGAAAATAGGAAATATAAAATTCTAAAAATGACACATGTAATTCATTAAAAGGTTTCTATAAAATGCTTTAAAAAGAAAATAGGAATTACAAATGATGCCTTAAACATAAATTCTAGAAAAATATATAAGGAAGGATGGTGAAACAGTGCCTTAAATACAAAACTATATAAATATGACATGTGATTCATTAAAGGGTTTTCAAAAAGAAAATAAGAATTACAAATGATGCCTTAAATACAAAATTCTATAAAAAAAATTATAAGGAATGATGGTGAAACAATATTTAAATAAATAATTCTATAAAAATGACACATGTAATTCATTAAAGGGTTTCCATAAAATGCTTCAAAAAGAATATAGGAATTACAAATGATACCTTAAATACAAAATTATAAAAATGACACATGTAATAAATTAAAGGGTTTCCATAAAATGCTTTAAAAGAAAATACGAATTACAAATGATGCATTAAATACAAAATTAAAAAAAAATATCTAAGGAAGGATGGTGAAACAATGTATTAAATACAAAATTTTATAAAATTGGCACATGTAATTCATTGAAGGGTTTCCATAAAATGATTCAAAAGGAAAATAGGATTTGCAAATGATGTCTTAAATACAATACTCTATAAAAATGACACATTTAATTCATTAAAGGTTTACATAAAATGCTTAAAAAAGAAAATAGGAATTACAAATGATTCACAATAGTTTGACTTACTAAAATAAAAATATTTTTAGATATTCGGATTGTCAAGTTTTGAACTGGGCTATAAACTGTTGCTATATTATACATGTGACAAAAAAAATAATACCAAGAATGAGCTTTTTGGGATTACTTTTGCTAGAATACGCATTACCACAAAACATACAAAACAAAATCATTTTTAAAAAATATTTAACTATAATGTTTTAGCTAACAAAAAAACTTAAAAATAATATTAATTTCAAAAAATAATAATGTAAAAAAGCTATTCATAACATTAACATATAGAAAATTTATTACCTCATAAAATTATAAAAATTTTTAACGTAACAAACTTATTCATAACGTTAACGTATGCAAGTTCTATTAACTCATAATATTCTTAAATGAATAAAATATCTTAAACTACGTTAATTTGTCCATTTTATTCTACATTATTAAAATATTAATGTCATAACTAACACTACAAATACTAAACTTCAAATACAAACACACACAACTTCAATTTTCATTAAAAAAATATATAGTTAGAGCTAGCCTGTCCATCGGACGGGTCTAAAGTCTAATATATATATATATATATATATATATATATATATATATATATATATATATATATATATATATATATATATATATATATATATATATATATATATATATATATATATATATATATATATATATATATATATATATATATATATATATATATATATATATATATATATATATATATATATATATATATATATATATATATATATATATATATATATATATATATATATATATATATATATATATATATATATATATATATATATATATATATATATATATATATATATATATATAGAGAGAGAGAGAGAGAGAGAGAGAGAGAGGGTTGGGTTATTATAGTGTAGTAGCTTAAAGTTGTTAAAATAAGAACTCCTTTTAACCATTGGTATCATTAATTAACATGTGATTTAGTTAATATTAGACATAAAACAATAAATCTTATGCATAAAACTTTATATAAAAAGCACTAAAATTTTGAAACGTAAAAATTTGTAGCCGATACATATGATACATAGTTTTTCTTCAAAAATATTATTAGCATAAATAATCATCTATTCTCAAATTCAGTGATACACTATCAATAATTACATTCAATTTTTTTTTTCGTAACCGTGATTTCCGACTCATTGGCCGACTAATCCACGGGGTTTCAGCCCACCGCCACACAGACTCAAACCAGGTAAATCCCTCCTTTTTCAGGAGGTTGGCGTGGCCACATAATTACATTCAAGTTAACAAAGAATTGCTAAACTATGATAAACAACTGATACACGAGTAACTAGTAATATTAAAAATTGTGAACCAACTACTCATACACGAACAAAAAATTTCAAAACAACTCGTACACGAACCAAAAGATCATAAACGAACCAAAACTAATTAATAAATATGACATTTACCTATTCTTTACTGCTTCTCATTTTAACCATTTTAAGCACCTACACCATTTTATCTAAATTCTCTCTCTCTCTATATATATATAGTTACTATAATTGATAAACACAAGTTTTTATGGTGAGTTTTCGGTATTTTTGACAAAATTTGTAGGTTTTCGGCAAGTTTGACCTCCCCTGGCCATAGTTGATCATAGTTTACCGCCATTAATCGCTTTTTCATTAATCGACAAGGTTGATGCCCTTGTAGTGATTAATCGGCGATTAATCAGGCTTTGAGACCTTTCATGCAACATTGCTTTTAAATAAGGTGAATTAACTATGTCTGAGTATTATCATAAGCTTAATTCATTATGGAGATAATTTGATATCATGACTAAATTGCCTAAGTATTCTTGTGTTGCTAGAGGAGATGTGCTTAAACATAATCAATTAATGAAAATTATGCAATTTCTCATGGGTCTTAATGATGTGTATCAACCTATTAGTAGTTTGATGTCTAGAGAGACTATTCCTGAGTTTAAGGATGCTTTTGCTGTCATATCCAAAGAGGAGTCTCATAGAGGTATTGTCTCTTCCTCTACTGGTACATCTTTCAAACCTCAAGTTTCTGGATTTGTTGTTAAGTCTAATGGTTGGTCTAATAATAACAATAATAACAACAAGAGGTTTGATAATTCTAAAAGGTTTAATAATTTTGATTTGAGTAAATTACGCCGTTGGTCCCTGTGGTTTGGGCCAAATGACGGATTGAGTCCCTATCTTTTTTTTTGCTTGGTTCCTCCTTAATTGGAAAAAGAATATCGTCGTTTACCCCTATTCCCAAATCGAGTTAAATAGTCTCGTTTTCTCCCATCCACCCAAGGGTATTTCTGGTATACCATTTCTTTTTTTACTTAAATGGTTTGAAGACCAAACACATTATATAAAGCCAGGTTACCCACTTTACTTCAATCTAAACACATACTAAAAAATTCACACATATAAACTTAGTATTCCAAACTCTATAATCATGGTGGTGTTCTGTCAGTGTACCAAATTAGCAGTGATTCGTACATCATGGACTTCAAGAAACCCAGGGCGTCGCTTTTATTCGTGTCCAGATCTGGTAATTAATCATCAAAGCCCTATTTGTATTGATTAGGGTTTTTGCTAATCAATTAATTTGATTGTTTTGTTTTTTTAGGGTTCGGAATGCAGGTTCATTGATTGGGTGGATCCCCCAATGTGTCAACGTTCTACTTTAATCATACCTGGGCTGCTTAGGAACATCCATAACCTTCAAGCAAATTTAACTCAAGTCAACAATGAACAAGGCTCAAGAAGTATCTGTTGGTTACCTGGGTTGTGATTGTTGTGTGTGTTGTTTAACGTTATGTTTTAGAATCTAGGTCTACAAGTGTTTAAGTTGTTGGTTGTATTAGTTCAAACTATGTTATGTATTAACAACCATAATTTTCTGTAACTTGAAGGATGAATGAATGAAATGGTTGTTGGTTTATATCAATTGTCTTGGGTGAGTTACCACAACAGGTTTCTAATGTGTTGACTATTGACAGAAAACTGTAACTATGGTATGTTGCACATATAAGTTGATAACACAATAAATAACATCCATTAAAATTCAACAGAATAAACAAAAAAAACACATATACTTAAATTTGTTGTTGCAGTCTGCATCCATTACAATCAACATCATAAAAGTTAAAAACATAAACCATTAAAACACATAAAAGTTCAAAACATAAACCATTCAAACAGAGAACACATGTGACAGTCTTGGACAACAAAATACATCAAGCTATTAGTAGTCTATGCTTTATTCTTTCCCTTGGTCATAGCCTTCTGGACAGCTGGATTTGGTTGAGTTTTTTGGGAAGAAGCCCTTGACCTTGTTTGCACTCCTACTACAACACTTAGTGTACTCTTACCTGCACTTGTGTTTGCCCTTTTAGATTGTTGTGTAGTAGCATTTGGTGTGTCAGACTTCCCCCTCTTATTACCTGCATTAGACCCTCCAGCACTTGATGCAGCACCTTTACAGCTTCTCTTGTTGTGTCCTTTTGTTTTACATAGAACACAAGTTACAGTCTTGGACTTCCTAGATAGCTTTCCACTGCTAACAATCTTTATATCCTCACCAGCAGACTTCTTTCTTACCTTAGCTGGCCTGCCAACCCGTGGATGAAAATTTGGTGGAAGGAGAGTTGTTGGAACTGGACTTTTGGGCCACATTATCTTGCCTCTAATGGGATTGATGTGGTGACTGTATACCAGCTTCCAAGTCTCTAGTCTATAACATGGATGAACCCAACTCTCTGGCAATCCCACTTCCATTTTATTGGCATCCATATTCCAATTACTAGCTACAACATGCTTGCATGGAAATCCGGTTATTTCCCATTTTCTACAAGTACATGTTCTATTCTGCACATCAACCACACAGACCTCACCCCATGGCCCAGTAACCCCATACAAATGACCACCATTATACTCTGATTTGCACTTAATAGCCTGAGCCTTGATTACATCAAACAACCTAGTGGCAGTAGGGGTTAATGGGCCATCACTTCTTGCTATAACTTGCTTAACAGTTACAATCCTCTTTATCAAATATTCCCAGCATACTCAAGAGTGCTAATAATTGGCCTATCCCTACCATCTACCAGCTTCCCATTAAACACTTCACAAATATTGTTCAATAGCATATCCGTTTTTGCCCTACCTGTTTTACATACCCTAATTAGTAATCCTATGTAAAAAGTTAATTTGTTAATACAATTTTGGAAGTGAATGCCTTACCTGAGAAGTGTGACCTAGCCCAATGCACTGGTGGTATCTTAGCTAGCCAATCATAACAGTCCTTGTTGAAAGCCTTCAACTTCTCCATGTTGTACTCAAAATATGGCACCATAAGTGCAGAAGCAGCCTTCCATAATAACTCCTTATATGCAGCACCTCTCCATTTATCTTCATGTTTTCATGGATATGCCTTAGGCAAAACCTGTGTTTTGCTGCTGGAAACAACTCTGCAATAGCTGGAATGATTCCCTGTTTAAAATAACAAACTTGTAACACGTGTATTGGTAAACAGTTAAAAGTAACTAATCAGGCATCCAATAAAAATACCTTTTATTTGTCACTAATGAAAGTGAAATTAGAGTTGTCCTGTAGATCCAAGTCTTCTTTCAAATGTGAGAGAAACCATGTACAAGACTCCCTTGACTCTGTTTCAACAATCCCATAAGCTTAGGGGTAGATTCCATTGTTTGGATCTACACCTACTGCTGTCAAAAGCTGTCCTGGAAATGGACCCCTCATAAAGGTACCATCAAAACCAAGAAATTGTCTCATACAAGCTCGGAAGCCGTCTTTGGGTGCTCCCAAACACACATAAATCCGTTTAAACACTCTGGTGGGCTTTGTATGCTCAGCTTCACTTTCAACCCCAATCCTAACTGTTGTGTTAGGATTACTTTGTTGCAACTCCATTACATAATCCCTTAGCTGTTCATATTGAAGTGTAAAATCACCTCTAACATGATCCACAACTTTTGCTTTAGCTCTGAATGTCTTCATGTGTGAAATCTCTAATTGGAACTTCTTTTGTAACTGATCTTGAACTACTTTGATTGGTATTTCTGGGTTGGTTTCAATCTGATTCATAATATCTTGTGATAAATAATCATAAGTCAAAAATTTGTTCTTCCTTGACTCAAGACATTTATGAGTCTCATCAAAATTCTTCACCTGCCAAGTTTCTGAATCTGGGAGTTTAGAAACGTGTAAAACCCAAGGACATTGACTATTATTTAACTTTCTCAGATTAGGTTTGCCACCTACTTTATTTGACTTTGACTGACTAAGTGGACTAGAAATACCTTTCTCAAGTTGTACTTTACTCTTGGTCCACTTACCTTGACTATCATTATTGGACACAACATTTTGACTAGGCCCAAAACCTTGGCTTGGTCCAATATCATATCCACCATTAAAAACTGGAATTGTACCTCTACATTCAACCCTTGATCTTCCTTTATCATTTTTTTAAGAACAACTCCCTTCTAGTTTCAATGGAATGTTGGTGCACTAGTTTTTTACCTCTTGTGAGCTAGCAAAATCCTGCCCAACATAAAAGTGGATCTTATGAAGACCACCATCACTCTGTTGCTTCTGTTTCTTCAATTGCTTTAGTTTCCTAGACCTAATCCTGTCTATACCCTCTTCATCAGAAGCACTTTCAAACTCATCATTATCCACCACATCTGTCCTAACATCAAACTCAGCATCACCATTAAACTCATTGGCATCCTCCTCTGTTCCAAGTGTGTTTGCATTTGCTGTGTCAAAACCATCCATGTCAACATCCACATCCACCAGCTCATTTTCCTCATCAATCAAACCCCCACTTTCACTACTAGAACTATCACTACCATTATCATTATCATATTCACTCAAGCCCTCAATCTCTGGTTCTTCCAGTTGATCATCATCAATTGCTATCCCTTTGCCCTTACCCACAGTATCAGCAATTGTGGTTTTTGATGTTGTATTAGCCACAGGAGAATTATCTAACCCAAAGAAAGGATCAAAATCATCTATATCCATAAAAGGATCACTAGTAGTGTAGAAGTCATTAGCAAAACCAGTTTGTGTGGTCTCAATTTTAGTCTTAGCACTACTTTCCACATTATCATTCATAGCACTACTTTCACCAATCTTATTACAATCATTATCAGTCCACCCTAGCAACAACTTTTTAGCACTTTTTTGGATACTGCTTTTCTAGGTTTTAGCTTAGTTTGAGGTGCATTATTACCTTCTGGGATCTCTATGATCAAGCATTTTTTAGAAGGTGTGTTATAGGCAGCATCAATGTATGTGAAGACAGTGGTGTTACCATGTTCTATGTACGCATCAATAATCTTATACCCAAGCCTAATGTACTCAGTCATTACTCTAACATCATCATCATTGCCTAGAGCATACAAACCATTGTCTAAGTTCATGTCAGGCTTAAGAATGCTATAGTACATTACAGTTTTTCCACTGAAGCCTATTTTTTGAACCATATCATTAACCTCATGCACATAAAATTCATCAATGTCGATACAATAAAAAAAAGTAAAATCACCATTCACATACTTCCTATTCGGTGACTCAGTGAAACAACCAGCATAGTAAATCTTCAAGGAAAACATAAATGGTTGTTTATTTAAAAAAACAATAAAACATATCAATTAGAATTAGGGTTTCAATAACAAAATTAAAATTAGTAGTTTAAATCGAAAACAGAGGTCATAATTTTTTTTCCATACTTAATTAAAAAAACATACCATAGGCATGATAAACATCAACATCATCTTGTGATGCACGTTGCGACCACTTTGCGATTGACGCAACCATCACAGTTGCTTGATCAGATTACAGTGTATGCAAACTCGGAATATGAAAGGTTTGGGGGTGGTTGAGAAAAACTTGGGGGGAAACGAAAAAAGTAAATAGGGATGAATGATGATGTCGAGATACACGGTTTACTATATAAGTAAAAAATAGACATGGTATACCAGAAATATCCTTGGGTAGATGGGAGATAACGATACTATTTAACTCGATTTGGGAATAGGGGTAAACGGCGACATTCTTTTTCCAATTAAGGAGCAACCAAGCAAAAAAAAAGATAGGGACTCAATAAGTGATTTGGCCCAATCCACAGGGACCAACGGCGTAATTTACTCTTTTGATTTTAATAACACTATTAACAGGGGTCCTAATCCTAATTTGTCATGTAAGAATTATGGTAAAATTAGACATATTATGGATAGATGTTTTGATATTATTGGTTATCTTCCTGGTTATGTTAAGAATATTGTTCCTGCTAAGCCTAAGGCTTATACTGCTAATACTGTTACTTCTTCTAGTGAAAGTGGTACCACTTTGTCTTACACTAATGATCAGATGACGAAATTAATGCATCTTATCAATAAGGTTCCTTCTGGAAGTATGCATGCCAATATGGGTTGTAGGTGTAGCTTTATGAATAATAATATGTTCTTTAATCCTTTCATATTCTTTTATGATAGTAATTCTGTGTTCTGTAAAATTATTGTGGGATGGATCATGGATTTAGGAGCTAATCAACACATGATTGTGTCTATAAAAAACATGTTCGGGGTCATTGATATATCAAATTTGAACTTAACTGTTGGTCACTGATATGAGTGTAATTACTCATATCATTTATATCATAAAATGAACTTAAATTGTATAAAACATATGAATATAGCCTCGCATGCGCATGTTTTCTTGTTTCGTGTGTGTAGGTACCAAGATCACAAAAACCAGCAAAGTTCGACACGAGTTTGAAGATATTATCAAGACCAAAAGTCGGGATCGTTTTTATTTTGAGGATTTAACTTTATCAAGGTTTATTGGGCCAAGTGGGTCCCACATAAGCTTAATGGGCCTAAAAGCCATTTATGGAAGTTTGAAGTTTAATTTTTGTTAAACAATACAAAAGCCCAAGTCAAGCCCAACATCACATAAAATAAAGGACGGATAGAAGTTTTATACTTTTGGGTCCAAAAGTCCAAAGCAATATAAAACGAATGAAGTATTGAGCGTAGTATGATGGCTAAGTTGGGTCTAAGAGCCCATGTATCAAGTTATAGATGGTGGAAAAGTAATATATAACTTTGGGGGTCAACTTATTTGGTCAAAGCAAAACACAAATAAATAAAAGAAGGAAAAATTTTGACGAGAGATAATATTTGGGGAAGAAGACGCAGCCACTCAAGAACCCTAATTTTTAGGGGTTTCTTCAAATCAATCAGCGAGTGTTAATCACGCATGAAAATCAGATAATTCAGGGAAGAAGGGAGCATGTGATACACCTAGATTCCAAGTATCAAGTGCCAGGATGGAATTTGGTTGCATCACTTCTTGATTCCTATTGGAGGGATTCACTGCCAATCTGACAAGAGCCAGTGATATCATGCCATATAAGCAACAAAGAAGCACAAAACTTTTACACGGTGGCAATCCGTGTCACCAAGGGCAAATCACAGCCCTTGGATCATAACAAAGTGGAAAGAGAAAGAGAAAAGATGATCCAAAGGCCAAGAATCGTTCTCCTTCAGCAACCCTCACTCTCGGGTTTGCTATAAATACCCCTCATTTTTTCTTGTAAAATCATCCCTTTTCTTAGTTTTAAAGTTATAATGATAGTTTGTAGTTAGGATAATTTTTATTTAAAGTTGTATTTTGTAATCAGATTTGAGTTTAATAAAAGTCCTCTTTTCATAAAAATCTGTTTACTCTCTTTTACAATTTTATGTTAATCTTGGTTCAATATGAATCTCGGTTATATATTTTGTTTACTAAACTTTAATGAATGAATGTTATTCGATCTACAAGCTGTGAATTCTTAGTATCGTTTGTTTAAGCTTCTTCATAGCTTAAATGGATGATATAAACTAGTTAAGGGAATCAATTTATCCACTGAAAAATTGTGAAATATTGGCGAGAAGATTTTGGTTTACATAGATTCAGTTTGTTAGATTGTTTGTGGTTCATGGCGTTTACGGTTTAAGAAGCGAATTATTCAGGCCAGCTCAACGCTACGCCACATCATCAAAGGATTCGTCTTAAACGCACGTCAAGTTCCTTTAATGTTAAAGTATTCTCGTTTTAGTGGGTGTTTGGATGTGCTTATTAAAAACAAATAATTCATTTTGAAAACTCCATTTTGAAAACTCCATTTTAAAAAATAGTGTTTGGGTTTGATATTCCAGTTTGAAATCGTAATAATCAAATAATCACTTTTTTGAGTGTTTGGCAATTTGATTATTTTATATTAAACTCCATTTTGAAAGATTACTTTTCCAAAAATCCGTTTTGAAAATGAAATAAGTAGCTCCCCACTAACTTTTTCAAAACTCCATTTTGGAGCTTCTAAACGCAAATAATCACTTATCTCCATTTATTACCCAAACACTTTTTTTTAACTTACCTCTATTTTGGAACTGATATTTGGAGATAATCTCCTCCTAACCGCACATCCAAACACCCCCTTAGTATAACTTGTTGTTAGATTGATTGAATAGTCTATAAATGATGATAGGAATTGATTTATACTTTTCTTGTTTTAGTATAATTGTTTTTCAAATCTGCTATTTTTGTGTTATTTAGTGAAACTCTAATCTGAATTGTTCCGTTTATTGTTCTCTTTATAATCTGTTAGACTGCTTATAAGTGATTAGTATTTGTAAGATTTGAATGATTGAAGAACTTAGAATTTGATTGTTTAGAGATCAAGTTTGGGATTGGAGTTTGTGATTGAGTTGGTTAATACTGCTTATAGTATATGTTAGAGGCTGCTATAGCCTAGATATTTGCTGATTTTGCTTGAACTGTTTTTGCAACTCTTATATTTTGATTTGTTAAGCTGCTGATCTTTTGTAAGTTTTATCTTAGATTGAATCTTTGTAACTGTCACATGTTTGGGATCTGGGTATTTGAAGTAACTTGTTGCCTATTGTTTTTCAATTTTTTTCAGGAAATTTGCACTGTTGAGTTTAGAGGCTGTAATTTGCATAGATAAATTACTATTTATGTCAGTTGATTTAACTTGCCTTAGTTGCTGAATGTTCGATTCGAGTTTTTTTGGGCTAACTGTTATTGCTGAATGTTTATGTTGGTTACTGTTCATTTGTTACAATTTATCTGATCTGAATTCATGTGTGTTTTAGTCTGAGTTTTAATTTAGTCAGCTAGATCTTGCTGTAGTATTTAATTAAGTTGTCTTGTTTTTTTAAATTAGTTGTTTTAGAACTTTTGTTTATCTCTCATAATCTTCTTTTATCTGCTGTTTGATTTTGTGTTATAAGTTTCATCGGTTTACTATATTGTATTTTTACCTTTTGATTTTGCTGTGTCAAAATTGATACAGTAAAGGTTATTTGAACTTTTCCAAAAATAATTACCACAAATGTGTCACACAACAGGATTCGATCCTTCGACCTGCCCGTCATAGGCCAAGCATACTAACCAAATGTGCTAGCTTGGCTGTTAGTTATATTATTGCACTTAGTATTATATATTAATTCCTTTTTGGACTGTCAGCTTTTATTAAAACGTCTCTTTTAATAATTTGTTAGTTTTCAAGTTTATATAAATTAAAATTAAAGTGACTTTTAATAAATAAATTGTTGATTTAAATTTTGCAAAAATTGTTAGTTTAAATTAAAAAATATAAAATAGAAAATAAAAATAAAAATTACTTCTATTAAAAATGTTGTTCAATTTAATTAGTTTCAATAAATTAGTCTAAATATTAATTTAAATAAAGTTTTAAATTAATAATTTAGTTTTAAATTCGTCTTTTAGATTTAATTTGGGTAGACGATTCATGCACTTTAATTAAAAAAGGTAGGATTTTAGATAAAACCCGATTCCATTCAAGTTAATTGTCCAAATCAAAACGAAAGTCTCAATTTCACAATTTCTTCGTGTACAACGAACCGGGATCACTCTCGTGTTTAATTAATCCGTCTTTAGCCTATTTCGGACTATTACTTTTTCCTAAAGGTAATTTTCTTAATTTGCTCTATAACGTATTATATTAAAATACACCGACACTTTTCCACACATAAAAAAAATTTGGCGCCGCTGCCGGGGAAATTGTGTACGATTCTTTCGTGGCGATTTGTTGATCGTTGATTTCAAGACCCTTTCCGTCTTGGGAAAGATTTGTTATTTTTCTATATATATATATATATATAATAAATATCGATTTTCGTGTTTTTTGTTATTAATATATTATATTATGTAGAACAATAAATTTACCTACCTCCAAAAGCGTGAACACGCAAACCTTAGTTGGGATTTCATCACCTAGCTATTGTATTCGAATCCAAAACAAAAAAGATAAAGGCAAAATAGATAAATACTAATAAAAAGTTTGAACTCGATTTATACAAACTATAAGGTGGGTATAAGGAGATGAGCTATAAAATCCCGTCTAAGGAAAAAGGTTTTTAAGTGCTTTGTGACACCTCGTTTCCCCGCTTGCTTGTGTGTATATTGAGAGGGACGACCAATTATTGGTTTGCCAACTCAAGTAGTAATAAACTTTATTTTTGTCGTTGTTTACTTATTGAACCTCGAGACGTTTAGGTTTTCACCTACGTTTCAAAGTCGATCGAGGGTAGTTTACTTCCATAGTAATTATCCTTACTCCTTGTTTTTATCAGTCTTTGATTGAACAATACCAAATAAAAAATACCAAAAATAATATTCTTCTAATCTAATTTCTTTTCTTCAAACCTCTAAATTCTCGTCATTTTGGTTTATGCAATTACGTTCTAATCGTCTTTTGATTAATCACGATAGACTTGAAAACATTCCTCGTAGAAATAGAAATCGTCAACAACGAGTAGTGGAACCCGAGCTTTCACCTGTTGTTGTTAATATGGCCGATAACCGAACAATAGAGGAATTGCTCCGTGCACCCACCGAAGGGTACGGGGAAGCAATCATTGTGCTAGCTATTTTGGCGGATCATTATGAGATTAAGACGGGTCTTTTATCACTCATTCGTGCTGACCAATTTCGAGGCAACGAGACGGATAACCCGCATTCTCACATTTGGAATTTTCTTCGTATCAACTCGACTCTCAAGTTTAGGAACCACCGGGTTCGATTTTGACATGGGACGATCTAGTGTCTAAGTTCATGAATTATTTCTTTCCACCATCTAAAACAACTCACTTTAAGAATGAAATAACTAGATTTGAACAAAAAGTGCATGAATTATTTGGAGATGCTTGGGAAAGGTTTAAGTGTTTGTTGAGACAATGTCCACACCACGGTTTCACGGAGTTACACCAAATTAATACTTTTTTATAATGGACATAATATAGTTTAACAAGATTCTTTAAATGCCGCTGCGGGTGGTAATATTTTAAGAAAAACTCCGAGAGACGCGTGGGCTATCATTAAGAATAAGTCTAAAGTGCAATATTCACAGAACACACCAGTTGTTTCTCATGTGAATTCATCTAATACCGAGATTGCTAGATTGGACTCTAAGATTGACACGATCTTGAATGAGATTAGGAAGAATCCTCATGGTTCGATTAATGCGGTTGAGAATTTTTGTGTATTGTGTGGTGGAGCACATCCGAATTATGCTTGTTCAACCACGGGGTTTGATCAAGCTAGTGCTTTTGCGACGACGGGAACTTATGGCCCTAACGGTCAAGCTCCTCTTCAAAACCATGTGGCTCCACCGTTTCAAAATAGATACAACAATGGAAACAATGGTAATAATTTTAGCCGTCGTAACCAAGGGAATTTTAATCAAGGAAATGGATTTCATGGCAATCAAAACAATCAAGGTTTTCAAAACAACAATCAAAATGATTTGTCAAGCTATATCAAAACAAATGAGGTAAATTTGAAAGCTTTCCAAAATAATCTTCAAGGACAAATGGCAACATTGAAAATGATTTTCAAAATGCGATCAAGTGGCAAAATAACAAGATTGAGCTTAACCAACAAAGATTAGAGCAAAGCCAAAACCGTATTGAGGGAAATCAAGCTAAATTTGAGAACAAAATCCTTTCGATGTTTGAAGCAATAATGTGCAAACTTTCCTCTTCTTCGGGTGGCTTAGCTAGCAATACCATACCAAACCCGAAGGGAGAGATCAAGTCCATCACCGTTCACAATAATGATATCTTGGATAGGAATTTACAAGATGTGATCGAGTTTAATCCTCCACCTAAAGAAACCTTTCTTGATGTTACCAAGGCTACTTTGGATGCGACTTTTTCTGCGGGTTTCCTTGATTTCTATCCCGAGAAATATGGAGATCCAGGCCAATTTTTGAAACCTTGTGTTTTCCAAGGGCTTGAGGAATGAAAAGCTCAAACCGATCTAGGAGCTAGCATCAACTTAATGTCTTTATCCATGTGGAAGACTCTATACCTATTCCAACTTACTCCCACTCGAATGATCATTGAGCTTGCTAATGGAACCACCGCTTATCCGATTGGTATAGCGAAAGATGTCATTGTTAAAGTGGGGAAGTTTTTGTACCTTGCCTTTAGGCATCCATTTATATCCCGGAGGACATTGATTTGTAAACCACCATTTCCAAGACTTGCTAGCAGACTCATATAATTCCCTAATTCTACTTTTAGGATTCTTAGTGGTGGATTCTGATGCATTACTTTTCTTAGTGGGAGTTGCACCAAAATGGTTCACTTTGCGTTTGGGTTTACTAGCACTAATAGGCATCGCAACTTGCTTCTTAGTTCTAGTATCTACGCCTTTGACATTATTCATAGCACACATAGAATGATTTGCATTAGCACATTTTCCACATTTGACACAAACAAATTTAACATTCAAAGCATTCAAATCGTTCAAAGCATTCAAATCCTCATTACACGCTATTACAGACTTTTTATTCTTAAAAACTTTCATATTCCTAGGGTGTTCTTCCACTTCCTTCATCTTCCCTTGACTCTTGTGTTTCCAGACTTTATCATTCACTTGAGTGCTCTTAAGCTGAGGCCGACTAACACTAGTAGTGGAGACTACTCCTGTAGTAGAAGACACACGAGTATTAGTGTTTCTAGAAGTCTGAGGCGAGTGACTAACTTTGTTTGTGGGCTTAGTGGTCATTCTATACATCCCTGGTTTAATCACATTATTTTGCTTAACGCTTGGTGCTAAGGTATTCCTTATGGGTTGAGTATGTGGTAACCTTTTCTTTCCATCCATCTTGGGGGCAAACACATGTTTTGCAAACGAAGAATTTGAGAAAGCAGATGGTTTTCCCAAGATGGAGGATCTATTCACTTTAGAGGCATTGGGTTGTCTAACAACAGGTTTCTTAACGCTAGGTTCCACAACTTTCCCACCCATCTTAGCAACGAGTTTCTTCAACTCTGCTATTGCTATGTCTTTTTCTTGTAACTCAGCTTTCAAATCCGATATATCAAGACTTTTTTCGTTTAGTAATCGACATGACTCAGATAATTTTACTTCCAAAGGTGTGTCATTTGAAAAACTGCCAACTTTCTTTTGCAAAGCAAGTTCATGTGAGTAACAATGTTTTTGAAGATAATCATATCTATGTTTAAGTAACGAAAACTCTTTTTGGTCAACTTTATTCGAAAGCTCAGTTTCAAGACGTTCACATTCTTTAACTTGATCAAGATATTTGCATCCAACATCAGAATATTCATCAATATCAGCACAAGATGTAACATAAACACACATAATATCTTTTGAGAGACATTCATGTAAGAGTAGATCATATTCAGTAGAAAACTCGTCTCTTTCAGGTTGATGGTCATTCACTTTGTGTTCAAGAGATTCCACATATTTCAAATCATCAAACATTTCTTGCTTAATTAATGTTTCAAATTCCAAAATATGTTTTTGCGTTCTTTCCGCAAGCGGAATCAAAATACTTTTCACAAGCACATTTATATCATGAGGAATTTCTTTATCTCCTTTCAAAAGTTCACGTTTTTTCCAGTCATCATCAACAACCTTTTTGAAATTTTCAATGTTACTCTTGAGAATACTAAGTGCTTGCTTACTCTTGTTTACAGAAGCTTTAAATGGCAAGTAGTCAATAAATTTTGAAACATTAGTTTTCTTAGTGGCAAAATCTTGTCTCCATTTAATTCTTATTTGTTCACATTCGAAAAATATTTGCTCACGCGTTTTCTGTGTTTGCGGTTTGAAAAGACCATAAAGACTGTTTTCATAAGCATAATTGTATGGTTTAACGAACTCTTTATTACTTTTGGTCTACTCTCTTCTTCCACATCATTTGTCTCTTCACTATCGGGCCTAACGACAAGGCAATCAAGATCGGTCCATTGGGACTCATCAAGATATAAGTGCTGATTCGCAGATTGAGCTTGCTCAAGGTACTTAGTATTTGCAAAAGTAGGTCTATCCTTGAAGAACGAACGAGGTGCCAACATTCTCATGGTTTGAATTGATTGATTAGTTTTGTAAACAATTTACTTGTAAAAATCAATTTGAGTTTCAAGTTCCACCATTTTGTCGATATCATTTGCTTGTTTAGTTTTGAAATCCTTTTCCATCATTTCAACCACAACTTTCTTTTCATTAAGAAGTTTAGTTTTATCCTCTTGAAGAAAACCATTTACTTAAGTTAGCTCATTGACTTTAGTGGTAGAAAGATACGTTTCGTGACGTTTAGTACTCAAAGAGGTGTTATAGTTACATTTCTCTTGTTCTAGAAGCTTAAGAGTTTCGTTATATTTCTGTTGAAAATCATCCTTTTTGACATTAATTAAACACCCTTTGTACCCCTCAATCTCATTGGTCTTTTGAAGAAGCTGAGCTCTATAGCTATCAATGGTCTCACTAGAATTAATTAGAGCAGCTTTGCATTCTTCAAAATTTTGAGTAAGCGTAGCATTTGCCTTCTTTAATTGCTTTTGACTCTTTCTAGTTTCTTTGACATCTTTTTGTAAAGAAGCAATTAAGTTAGCAAGCGCAATACGCTCCTCATCATCATCATACTCATTTGCATGTTGATCATCCTTAGAGTCATTATTGCACGTGTCTGATGAATCGGGTGTGGTATTGCTATCAACCGTTTCCATCGTACATGTGTCATTAATGGCTTTGGGTAGCTCACGATGCTCATGAATATTGCCAAACACATTATATTCATCTTCAGTGTGTACCTTATCGATTGGCTCAGTATCAAAGATAGGACCATTGTCATCTTCAGTGACGTTGAGAACTTCTTCAACCTTTGCCATGTACGAGTAATGTGCTTCAAGTTCTTGGTCGGATGCTTCATCATCAGTATCATCAAGCATTGCTCCTTCCTCGGTCGACAGTTTAACCCCAGCTTCCATCTTCTTGCATAGCAGCATCTTTTCCTTATGATAGCCAGAGTCCCTAACCTGTTTCGGCTTCCTACATTCCTTTGCCATATGCCCATAGCCTTGACAATTAAAGCACTGAATCCTACTTTGTTGAACCACTTGAGTACCAACAGTTTCCCTATTCCCAACAGCAGTAGCAATCCTCTGAGCATCATACTTAGCAGTTTTTCGATCATACTGTGCAGAACCCTCAACATGTGTTGGATTACGTCGATCATACCTTGGAGGACTTTCATCACGTTGACGTGTTTCATACCTTTGAGGAGTCTCAACATATTGATTCCTTGTTTTTGATGATGTTCGAAGATTGTTGTTGGTGGGTTTAAAGATTTTCTTGTAGGTCTTCATAATGAAAGAAATTTGTTGCTTCATCTCCCTATCCTTCTAAGCTAGTTCTTCATCACTGTCCTCTTCAGATGATGGCTCAGGTGATAGTGATGGTGCTCTTGGTTCTTTGTCTCGTGATCTTGTGGGAGCTGAATACTTAGATGAAGTGGAGTATCTTGGTGAAGAGGATGTAGTGGAGTACCTTGGTGAGGATGATGTAGTGGAGTATGACTTTGGAGCACGAGAGCGATGATCTTGAACGTGTTGAGTGGTAGACACCAAAGCAAGTGGATTAGCAGTCTTTGCTATCCTTTCAGCTCGAAGTTCATTTGCCTCATTTTGAAATTGTTTCTAAATGTCAAAGAGCGTGTGATAGTTGACCTCGTCTAACTTACTCTGTTGTTTCACCAAAGTTACAAACCGTGTCCACTCTGGTTGAAGTTGCTGTAGAAATTGCACATTGACTTGCATGGTGGAGACTTGCAACTTGTTTCTTGTCATGTCATTCATCATCTTGTAGAACCTTGAGTAATATGAATCAGTTAATTCCCCATCCAATGAAGTAAACTTACCAAAGTTCCAGAACAAGTTAGTTTTGACATCTTGCTTGTTTAGTGATTCTCCTTGTTGCGAGCATTCAATGGCAAACCACATTTCTTTTGCAGTATAGAATGCATCAACCGCTAAGTAAATATCATCTCCAATTCCACTGAGAATCAAATATATTGCTTCTTTCTCTACATCAATCCAAGCACGTTTCTCTTTGGAAGTGTTCTCATATGTTTCCTCAATTGTTTGCTCATCGGAATCAGTCGTCGAGTCGGTTGCTGGAATTACAGGAATGGTTATTGTAGTGAGAGTATAGGGTCCTTCTTTGATGCAACGTCGAAGAACATCACCATTGGGTTTAGTGTCAAGATATCAAAGGAATCATGATTGCCATTGTGCATATTGACCAGTCACAAGCATTGGTGGTCTTTCTTTGTTACCCGCCACCATTATGTTGTTGTTCGTCACACAATATTCGGTAGTAGAATCCATCTCAAAATTTGTTGAAGTAACAAAGGATCTTAAGTAGATGTGTTGTGAATGGTGTTGTCGAGAAAAGATGTTGAAATCCCCTAAAAATTGTCTTCACAGGAAACCGAAAATTCGAAAGCGAAACTGAAAGTTTCTTAAAAAATTTCAAAAACACAATTTTTCGAAAATTAGCAAAGAGGTCGCAATGTTGTGTATTAATTCCGCAATGTTTGAATTAATTCCGCAAAATTGTGAATTAATTCCGCAATCCAGCCACTGATTTAATTCCGCAATGCGTTTAGGTTATAATTCCGCAATCCACCTAGTGATTCAATTCCACAATGCTTTTTGGTTATAATTCCGTAATCCACCTACTGATTCAATTCCGCAATGCGTTTAGGTTATAATTCCGCAATACCCCTAAAAATACAATTCCGTAATTTCAAAGTGTGTTCGATTTCGCAATCCTTTTGTTTTTAATACAATTCTGCAATACTAAACATATATGATTTCGCAATCACTGAAGGATCATAATTTCGAAATGAACAGGAAGATTCAATTCCGCAATTACTACAAAATATTCAATTTCGCAAATTGAGGATATATTGCGAAATTATGGCAGTTTTTCCTAAAAAATAGGATCTTGGAAGAACTTTATGGAATTCGAGATTTCAAGCCTAAAACGAAGCCAAACACCACAAAATTTCGCGTTTTTAACCAATCTAAGTAACCCAAATCACTACCACGCCTATGTAGAAGATTTGTCTATTCACTAACACCACGAAAACGCAAAATTTTTTGATGATTCGAGCTAAAAAATAAAGAGAAACCCACGAACTCTATAGGGAATTCAAAACCAATCACGTATCTACCCCATGTCGATTGATACCAATTGTTGTCCCATATTCTTAGATGGTTAAAGATAGAAATAAAGAAGAAAATAAGATGGATTCTAGAGAGAGAAAGTAGTGAGAGAAAGTATAGAGAAGGAGGTGATAAACTTGGTGAAATTAGATTAAGAATAATGAGAACATCCACCCTCCTAACATGCTAGGAGGGTGCTTATATAGTCCACCACATGCGGGCTCTCTAATGGACTATATATCTTTTGGGTCGGGCTTGAATAAATGCTTAGTACCTTGAATAAATGCTTTGTACCTTGAAAGAGGCCTTTTAAGCTAACCATCAAGCCCGTAATGTTACGACTATTTTAACTAACTATTACAACGTTCTAACAGATATTACAATATAAACCTATGACCGAACATTCTTGCTTGACTCAATATTTTGAGGCTAACATTTATGTTGGTTACCGTTCATTTGTTACAATTTATCTGATCTGAATTCATGTGTGTTTTAGTCTGAGTTTTAATTTAGTTAGCTAGATCTTGCTGTAGTATTTAATTAAGTTGTCTTGTTTTTTTTAAATTAGTTGTTTTAGAACTTTTGTTTATCTATCATAATCTTCTTTTATCTGTTGTTTGATTTTGTGTTATAAGTTTCATCAGTTTACTATACTGTATTTTTACCTTTTGATTTTGCTGTATCAAAATTGATACAATAAAGGTTATTTGAAATTTTCCAAAAATAATAACCACAAATGTGTCACCGACAGGATTCGGTCCTTCGACCTGCCCTTCATAGGCCAAGCATACTAACCAATTGTGCTAGCTTGGCTGTTAGTTATATTATTGCACTTAGCATTATATATTAATTCCTTTTTGGACTGTCAGCTTTTATTTAAACGTCTCTTTTAATAATTTGTTAGTTTTCAAGTTTATATAAATTGAAATTAAAGTAACTTTTAATAAATAAATTGTTGATTTAAATTTTGCAAAAATTATTAGTTTAAATAAAAAATATATATAAAATAAAAAATTAAAATTAAAATTACTTCTATTAAAAATGTTGTTTAATTATATTAGTTTCAATAAATTAGTCTAAATATTAATTTGAATAAAGTTTTTAATAAATAATTTAGTTTTAAATTCGTCTTTGAAATTTAATTTGGGTAGACGATTCATGCACTTTAATTAAAAAAGGTAGGATATTAGATAAAAACCGATTCCATTCAACTTAATTGTCCAAATCAAAACGAAAGTCTTAAATTAACAATTTCTTTGTGTACAATGAACCGGGATCACTCTCGTGTTTAATTAATCCGTCTTTAGCCTATTTTGGACTATTACTTTTTCCTAAAGGTAATTTCCTTAATTTGCTCTATAACGTATTATATTAAAATACACCGACTCTTTCCCACACATAAAAAAAAATTCCCTAATGGGACTATGCTAAAATAAAATATGTTAGGTATCTTAGACTTTTCGAGAAAATTGTGTTGTTTAACGTGTTGGTGGTTCCTGAGTACTGTGTTAGTCTCTTATCTGTTAAAAAGTTAATAAGATATAGTAAAATGTTTGTTGGGTTTTCTGAGACTAAATGTTCAAGATTTGCATCTCAATCAAATTGTGGGGACTGGTAGTGAGAATGGTGGCCTATACTTGTTTGACTCTCTTGCTATTTGTCACAGTGTAGGTAATATGAATATTGTTTGTCATGTGTCTAAATCTCTGTGGCATTCTAGGCTTGGTCATCCCTCTGATCAAGCCATAGATGTGTTGCGGAATGGTCTTAATTTCACTAAGGGCTCTATTGTGTCACCTTGTGATATCTGTCACAAGGCTAAAAGGACTAGAGAACCATTTACTTTGAATGATCATAAGATCACTAAACTTGGTGAATTAGTTCATCTAATTGTTTGGGGTCCTTTAAAGGTTATTAGTACGGATGGGTTTAGATATTTTTTAACTTTAATTGATGATTATACTAGGCCTGTTTAGATTTATTTGATTAAAACTAAAGATGAAGTTTATAATCATGTATTAATTTTTATAAATTTGATTTTAAACTAGTTTAATGGTAATGTTAAAAATATAAGATCTGATAATGGCACTAAGTTTTTTAATAACAAAATGTTTCATTTATTTGCTAGTCTTGGTATAATTCATCATAATTCGTGTGCTTACACGCCTCGGCAAAATGGTATTGCTCAGAAAGCATGGACATTTGTTAAATTTTGCTAGAAGTTTGTTATTTCAAAGTGGTATTCCTTTGTTTATGTGGACCGAGTGTGTTTTGACTGGTGTTTATCTTATAAACAGGTTGCCTTCTTCTATTCTCAATGGCAAATCTCCTTTTGCGCTTGTGTAAAATGTCAAGCCCAAACTCTCTCATTTGAGAAGTTTTGGTTGCCTTTGTTTTTGTTCTGTCTTAAATAATTATGATAAATTTTCTTCTAGAACTGAGAAGTGTGTGTAAATTGGTTTTTCTACTTCTAAAATGGCATAAAAAGTTTAAAATCATGAATCCAAAATTGTTTCTTTTTCTAGAGATGTAAAATTTTATAAAACCATTTTTTCTTTCAAAATAAAAGATTCTCTTTCAGATGTTAATACTAATTCTTCTTCTAAAATGGTTGATTCTTTAGATTTTTCAATAAAAAACATACTTGTAGCCTTACTTCTAGTTCCTATCATAAAGGGGGAGTTCATGACTCATCTAATGATGATGGCAATGTTTCATCTTTTCTCAGAGTTGCTTCTGTTGGTGGATATGACTTTGTAACATCGATAGATGATAATACTTACTCTGAGAGCACTGTCCCTTCTTCTTATAGTTTCGATGCTCAAAATGAGGTGCGAGAGAACAACAATCATGTGCGACAACATGTTAGGAGATCTGAAAGGTCTACTAAGAGGTCTATTAAGTTTAATGATTATGTGATTATTATTAGTAAGTTGTATGGTCTTGAAAAATATGTGTCTTATGCTCACTTAAGGGGTGCTAAAGCTTCTGAGCCTTCATCTTGTTATGAGGCTAGTAAAGATCCTAGGTGGATTGAAGCTATGAATAATGAAATTAACTCCTTAAATAGAAATAACACTTGGACTATATGTGATATTGAAAACCTGTTACCTCTAAATGGTTATGAAAGATTAAGTATAGGTATTTTGGTGAGGTAGAGAGACATAACGCTAAGCTTGTATCAAGAGGGAGGGATTTTATTACATGGAATCTCTTAGTCCTGTAGTTAAGATGACCACTATTACATGTATGCTTAATATTTCTATTTACAGAGGCTGGGATTTATTTCAGCATGATGTAAATAATGCTTTTTTGTATGGTGACTTAATTAAGGATGTTTATATGACTCATCCCCTGGTTTTGATTATCAAAATGGTAAGGTTTGCAAGCTTAATAAGTCTTTATATGGTTTGAAACATGCTCCTAGATAATAGAATGCTAAATTAACTAGTACTTTGATTGACAATGGGTTTGTTCAAACTAAATTTGACTATTTTTTATTTACCAAGAATAATGATAATAAGTTTGTTGCTTTGCTGGTTTATGTTGATGACATAGCTATAACTGGTAATGATGTTTTTGAAATTGAGATGTTCAAAATGTTTCTCAAAACTAAGTTTCCAATTAAACATTTGGGGAATTTAAAATATTTTCTTAGTATTGAAGTTCTTGATAATGATAAAGCTATCTATGAAAGTCAGAGGAAATATTGTCCTGATTTGTTTCCTGAATATGGTTTATTAGTTGCTAAACATGTTGATACTCCTTTTCTTGAAAATACAACTTTGAGTCATATCGAATCTGATGATGATAAGTTTCTTATTGATCTTGGAAACTATCAAAGGTTAGTTGGTAAATTGATATATCTAACCAACACCCGACCTGATATATCTTATGTTGTTCATTGTCTTAGTTATTATATGCATTCTCGATATCTTAAGAAATTCCCAGAGAGTAGTATTCAGATTAATAGTGATGGTAATCTTAAGCTTAGAGCTTATGTTGATTCTTATTGGGCTATATGTCTTGCTACAAGGATATTTGTGTCTAGTTATTGTGTATTTATGGGTGATTCTTTGATAACTTGGAAAAGTAAGAAACAATCTACTTTGTCCAGGTCATATGCTGAGGAAGATTATAGAATCATCGCTTCTGCTATTTATGAAGTTATCTAGTTGTATAATTTGTTGCGTGACATGGGTCTTAAAGACTTGTTGCCATTGGTGTTATATTGTGATAACAGTTTTGCTTTGCAGATTGCTGCTAATCTAGTATTTCATGAAAAGTCTAAGTATTTTGATATTGATGTACATCTGGTAAGAGAAAAAGTGGCTAGTGGTATGATTAAGACTAAGAAGATTCATACTTCTCAGAAGATAGCTGATGTTCTTACAAAAGCTCTTGGTTTTGCACAACATGATGATTTGTGTAGAAAGATTGGTATATTGGATATGTTTCAAGTTGAAAAACTTGAGGGAGGGTGTTGAATAACAAGTATTTCTTGTTAAACAACTCGAAGGACTTGTTTTGACAAGTTCATATTCTTCTAATGTCTAATATAACTTTCTGGCAAGTTTTGTATTGTTTATATTGTGGAGCGACTAATATAACTAATATTGGATTCTTGGTTGAGTATATAAGCCGGAAGCAGCTAGGGTTTCTTCATTATTATCTTCAGTCGCTATATCAAATTCTCTCATCTCGTTCCATTGTTGTTCTTACGATTCTTTAAAGATCAATTTATCTTGATTTATATTGTTCTTAGTCTTGTATTGACTGATCATCTACTGTGATCAGTCTTGTATCTAGTTCTTGTAAGTTGTAAACATTGAATCGTTTATAAGTGAATTAAGGGGAGGTTGGTTTGATTCACGTTAATACCATCTTTTTACAATATCATATATCGTTAAGATATTCAACATTGATATCTTTCGATCTCGCTTAAACATGCAGTTTCGAGTTTAGGAACAAAGGCTTGTAAAGGCTAATAGACGTGTCAACCCATCGAATTTTAAATGGGTCAATTTGGCCTTATTCATTTTAATCATTAAGCTGTCATTTTCAAATGGTTTTTTTCCAGCCATCCTATTAAACAATAAATTTGACATCCTTTATGTGCCAAAAAATAGAATAACGTACCTTTAATTAAGTACCTTTTTATGTCATTTTGCGTATTTATATTTAGCAAGAAATAAGAGTTTTAACGTTATACAACAAAGTTAATTTTCAGTTCTACAAGTTAGGGAATTTATTGTATTAAAGACACATTAATTATTTAATTTCCATTTACAAAGTTAAGCCACATGCTTGCTGTATATAAATGATTTCAAAGTCTAGGACACAATTTGTGCTTCAAACTAAATCAAAAACACAAAAACATGGATGCCACAAAACTTATACTCGTTTTTGTTTTTCTCATTGCATCTACTAACCTTCTGCATGCCAAAGCTGATGGTACATTGTTATTTGAGTCATTGTTGTATATCTACACTCTACTACCTTAATTTAATAAAGTAATGTTGCTTATATATTCTCGAATCTTTTGACAGAAACTAAGGCAGAAGTTTTTTGTACTCGATGGCCGTGTATCGATGAATCCTTATCAAAACAAGACTGCATAGCGCAATGCCTTGACAAAGGATTTAAACAGGGTATTTGTCGTGGAAATTCTTTCATTAGTGGTTATGGCCAATGTTGTTGTGAAGGATGATACTATTTTCATATATATGTTTTTATCATATGAATATATTTGCTACAATTTTGTGTAGCCAATTAGTTACTTTCTCCGTTCCAACATTATTATTGTCCACCCACAATTTAATGCTATAATCTGTGGATTCATAGTTATTTTGCATATCCTTGAGTTATTTTTTAGTTAATTGAACGAGTAGTAGAAAATGTAACCAAAGTTTATTTTTGCTAGTATTACACCCGACTAATAAAATCATTTAGTACGAAACAATATATTCAAATTCCAGTACTACAATATTTTTCCAGAAAACGTGAATAGTTCTTTATTTTTATCGTTTTAAATTTGATGCATATAAAAAGATGAAAGATGAACCTAACATGGTTGGGGCTATAACATGAAGGTTAAAACTCGTTACTCATCACAAGTAGATCATGGGTTCAAACCCTCAATCCTCGGTTCAACCTTTTTTTATAATTAGTTGTTATTATTATCTTAAATATAATGATTTTCTTATATACTCTATATATGTTCAAGTCTTCAAGACAATGAAAGATGTATTTAACGGTTTGCTAAACAGGAGCGGGCTCACAACAGGATAAACTCGTTTTGAGGTCACAAATGACAAATTTTAAAACTCTCTTTTTTGGCGTGTGTTATATATAATCTTAAGAAAATGTGCTACTTTGATTTTTAATAATATAACTTTAGTTCTATTTTTTCGCAACACGCTATTGGAAATCTTGAATTCGCCCCCGCTGCCAAATCAAATAGAAATTCTTCATTTGCTTTATTTTATATGTCAACAAAAGTTCAATCTATAATAGATTAATAGGTAATACAATTTTTATCTATAAAAAATTGATTTACTTTCATGTTAATGTAACAACAGCTAAAATGATAAAAGTTATGCTATTTGGATTAAGAACTTATAATCCGAATTAGCCAACCAACTCACTAGAGTTCACAAAAATTGTAAATTTAAAGTAAAGAATAATTAAACGATGTGTAATTGGATTATGAATCATTGAATTGTACAAAGAATTATACAGAATTAAATAGATAATAAAAACCAAGACCAGTTACAAATGAGAAATAAACAATTATCTAATGTGAAGTTTTGGAATAGAAACTTTGTTGGGTTCTTTGACGGTTCACGTGCTTTGCACGTGAGTTTGACTTTCTTCTTTTATTTCATAACAATGATTTTCTATCAAAAGGAAAATATAATTAAGATGAGAATTTTATACATATAAAGATTTCGTTCGAATCATTCAATTTATATAATTGATAATTATGGTGAACTTATATATCAACATCACATTCAGTTGAAGCTACCTTCAAAAGTCTCCAAATGTGTAGCCATTAATGTCAGAAAACCAAAAGAGCTTGAAAGACTTTTGAATTTCTTGTTCGCATCTGAGACATGTGTTGACAAATTCACAAATTAACCTATGAATAACACTTATGTGATACATTGACTTGTGAGACCAATAACAAATCTGTCTCTATCACTATAACCTTGTCTTCAGGCAACAACATCCCATTATAAAGACACACAACCCATTTCACAACAATCTTAAGATAATCTTTCATTCATATTATCATATACCTGTTCGTAGATACAAATTGATCATGTATCCTTCCTTATAACAATGAATATGGTTGTAAATGTTAATCATATTAATACCATATATAACCAAATTAGGTAACAGTTTTGTGGATAATTATGTGAAAATGTACTTATCTTTACTACATATATTTCTATCTCTACTATATAAAAGGTTGTTGAAAATATTTTTGAAAGATTGATTACAAAATTTAAACCATCATTGATTTGTTAGAATTTTATCTTCTTTCATATATACAAAAACCAAAGAAGAAACAAGAACAATTGTGCTCATGCTCTCTTTATTTTGTTTGAAGGAAACATTAATAGAAATGAAAATTAATCACCTTAGACATTAATAAAGAAGACTAATACTTCTTGGTTCGGTTATTAGAAGCATAAAAGAAAAAAGATGTTTGATTGGTGTTCGATTTTTTATAGAAAGGTAGAAGGAGAATGATTGTTCCTACGTTTTTGCTGCTAGATACAAATGAAAAAGATGGGTGGTTATGTTCATTAGTTATAGTGATATCATGATATGGTGGGTTTTTATATATGTCTGCAATGGAAGAAGGGAGGGTTGTATACATAAGATATGTCTAGGTGTAAGTTTGTGAAATATATCACATGGAAGGCTACGAATTTAGATTGAGCTCAATATTAAGAACTTTAACTGTTTAAGAATTGCATGTATATTATTTAATAACATCTGTATATGTATAATTCTTATTTATAATTCTTCATTCTTGTCTTAATTTAGCAATAATAGTTATAATACCCGTGCATGCACGGGTTTTTTTTGACAAAGTATTTTTATTTAATAAAAATAAATAGTAATTATACAAATTAGGATCCAATTTGTTATGTATTTTCATATTGTTGTTTTAATTGTTGGACCGTACCGCTTTGTTGTGGTGTGCTTTAAAACGTTGTTGGAGCGGGCTAATACAGCAACACAGTAGCGTAACATATGATACATTGAAATATGTATAGTCATAAGCAACACAATAGCGATGAGCTTTAAGCAATTCTAATCAATTGTCATCTGTCCAATTATCTAACTTGATTCAAATCATCTATATTTCTCCACTCAACAATTGGGTTTGGCTCATCGTCTTGGTCCACTTCAATTTTTTGGGCTAATTCAAGTAGTCTCTTTTTATCTATTTTCTGAATCGGTGTTGGCTTGGTGTCTTTTTCCTGTTAGTTAAAAACCTGTTAGAATATATGTAAGTAAAAAATATCACAGAACAATGAATGATACAGTTAGATACTAATCATAGATAATATGTTACTATCTAAGCCATTGTGGAAATTCTTCTTGATCCTTACGTTCCTGTTAGTTCAGAAATCATGAATAAGTTCTTACAAGGTATTGATGATCTGCAAGCATTGGGTAAAGTCATCTTATGATAAGCGGCTGCATTTCCTTCTCGTGAAAATCGTCAAACCAGATGTGGATCAATTAACTTTAAAAGATATGAATAAATTTGAAATGTCGATGAGTAATGGGAATTTTCCCAAAAAATTTAGTCTATATTTCAAATAACTTTAAATTAATATGCCTCACACTATGTATGATTTTATCTGATATTCTGTATAGTTTTTAACTTATAATAAATTTGCTAATATGTTTCGACCCACATAATAATGCGAATAACAGATAACCAACGGAGTTCGCACCCTTTCATAATCAATTGAGTTACTTCTACTTAGGATTTCCCTTACAAATAAACTGGTATAAGGACAATAAAAAGATTTTAAAGTTGATACTTTGTAAATCACATATATGATCCATGTAAATCCTTTGCTGCAAGGTATTGTGCCCAGGGTGGCTTTGTCATGTCGTGTTATAATCGCATGGACATATGTATCAAGTACTTCGCTCATGTGTGTAAAATAATACCATACATCAAATAAATAATCAAAAATTCAAATACGTACCAAGAACTTTCATATTTAGAGGGCTTTATTTTATAGCGAGCGAGTTACTCCAAGAGACTGAAATGCACCTTCAACAAATTTTTCAATAGTAGATCGAGTGGTACCCTATTTGAACAAAACATATAATTAACAAGTAACGTAACCTCTTACAGCCATTGCTGAATCTTGGTGTTGAGAATACTATCCGAGACTTCAAACCTGTTAATTATAAAGACGTGTTTCTCTACTTGCAGTCACCTACAACCAATATTTGTCAATTAATATGTATTAGAATTTATATATGTTTGTACTAAATACAATCTTGCGGTTATTGTTATGATAACCTAATAACATATGTGTTTTTATTAGCTTTTGGGGTTGTGCAACTATCATCCATTCTTAAAAGAGGTTGTATTATTTACTCTAACGCAACAACCAAATGTATTAAAATATGCATTCGTATATTAGCTTTTTGAATCATATGGTATACACCACTCTTCATATAATATTTGTATCTTATTCCCTTCAGAACGAAAACTACAAAAGCTATTATATTCCGTAATCTGTAAAAACAAATAAGTCTCCGATTAGCACCTCAAGTAAAGAAGTAATAACAAAATAGATATATCTATAATATAAATTGTTACTTTTTTATCTCTATTGCCAGAGCTGCTTATGATTGGTAGAGGATTGAGAAACTTAGTATTTAAATACCTCATGAAACAACCTTTGTTCAATGCACGTCCCTCAGACCATGTTCTCGCCGAGTGCTCTAAATCTTCTTGAATCCATATCAAGTTGGGTGGTTTGGTCAGTAGGTGTCAAACTTTTTGCTGTGAACGTAGAAATGTATAAGAAAAAACAAAAAAAGCAAAGATAGCATCTTCATAAAAACTCAATCAATTAACGAAAATATAGTTTAAATTGAAAATCAAATTCAAAATCAAACAAACTTGGCTAAAGACTGGAAATCTTTTGGTTACACGGATTGTTGTTGAAATAATATTGATTCAAAAGTTATAGAAACACACTTTGATATTGAATTTGACTATTTTATTTGACTTATCTTATCTTCTCCATTCATAATGTAGAGTACTTTTTTTGACTTTCCCGTTGAATTTAAAACATCGCCTACTTTCAACCTTAAAGTTTTAAAAATGATTGTCACAATCCTAACGTTTTATAATATTCTACCCACTCTTTTCTAAGTTTTTTCTTTTTCGTTTTTAACAAGTATATTTTTTACCCTGTTTTTATTTTCATATAAAAAACGAAAATTATTCTTCGTTAACTAAATTAAGGAAGTATTAATGTTTTTAAGAGAAAAATAAAATAAATATTTCCTATTAAGGTAACATTCTTTCTAAAAAGTCCTAACTTTAGGTTTTGCTTTATAAAGAAAAGATTTATTTTCTAACGAGTAAAGAAACAATGAACGAGTCAATTAAATTAATGTGATTACGGTATGTGGACTTATTTTACTGTCATATATATGTGGACCTAATTAAAAGAAAAGTTACGTAATTTATCTAATAACTAGGTGAATACCCGCGCATAGTTGCGGAATTGCATAGTGGCAATTATGAAAGGATAAGCTTTATAATAGTGAAATGAAATTCTAGTTGTAAACTGTCATAACATACAATCATTCAACTTTAAATAAAATCTTATTCAAATAAAAGAACATATAGTAAAAATGAAAGTGAAACATTACATCAAGTACGAGATAAAATAAAAGACAGATGTTAATCGTCGCGTAAAACTTCTTTGTACACGACATTTGACGTGTAATCTCCTTCTTCACCAAACTCTTTGACTGGTTTCACCAGTACCTTGGTAGTTGAACGTGAAATCCCTCTAGACAATGCAACATAAAGCTGGCCATGTGTGAAACCAGAGTCCGACAGATAGACACCCACATTTGAAATTGTTTGCCCTTGAGCTTTATTGATAGTCATAGAAAAACAAAGGCGGATAGGGAATTGTGTTCTCTTTAGCTTGAAAGGAAACATGTCTTCTTTAGATGGAGCAAGAGGTATTCTTGATAATAGCACTCTTACCCCAGCGTGTTTCTCGACAACAATTTCAGCAGTGATGAGATTAGGTTCGAAGCGTTTGCATATCAACCTCGTGCCATTACATAATCCATTTGCCGGATCAAGAATCCTTAAAAGAATGATCGGACATCCAGGAATCTATCAAAACTATAGTAAACCTTCTTGTCACCAGGAATCTATCAATCAACATATCATTAATGTTGTCTACATGTTCATTTTTAGTTGATAATATTGCTCTTGAAACTATATCATCAGATGTATGACCATTGGTGGCAAAGGAGGGAAATAATTCATTGACCAATGCATCCTTCGAGGCAGCATCGGTAGTGTATGGAATGGTCATGTCAACAGGTATCCATATGTACTCTTCATCGATGACATCTTCAACTCCATCACCGACTCGTAATAGGAAGTCTGAAGACCATGGATCCGTGAGTGCCCTCATGTTTATGGTTAATCGCATTTTTTTGAATTTTTAGCCAAAGTAGTGACATTCTGAGACTTGAATATACAACTTGCGCTCGTGTTGCACGTCTTACGACCGGTAAAACCTGTCTAAAGTCTCCTCCTAAAACCATTATCTTGCCACCGGAAGGAAGGTTGACCCCTGTAAGGTCTTTCATAGTTCGATCTACCGCCTCCACACCTTGTCTTTTAGCCATTGAGGCTTCATCCCATACAATCAACTTGGCTTGACAAAGTATTTTTGCAAGGCCACTTTGTTTCTTGACGCTACATATTGAGTTTGTAGTAAGATTGATGGGAATTTTAAATTGCGAGTGAGCAGTTCTTCCCCTGTCATGTTATTTGCCGCAGCCCCTGACGAAGCGGTTTCAAGTGCAATATGTCCACGAGAACGAATAGTTGCAAGTAAAGCTTTATACAAGAATGTTTTCCCATCCATCAATAAAAAAAGCCATGTTTGTCGTCGTCAACATGTCTCATGATTGTATCATATGCTTGTTGTTGATCCGAGTTTAGTAAATGTCGAGCAAGTATATCTTCAGGATCTACAACTGTCGAGCATTCCTCGTGAACTTCATGAAATCCATATGCATAAGAACGTACATATTCAGTAATTTGTGGAAGATCAAAATCACTAAGTCTCTTACCCATAGATTGTAGAATTGATGATATGTCTGTTAGAACCATATTTTGAACTCGTTCAACACTTATTGATTTTAAGTTGTAGTCTTCTAAAAGGGATTCATAGTGGTCATCCCATAACTTTCGAACATCTCCTGGTTCACAAAATACTAAAATAGTAGCGAATAGTCTTCTAAGAGGGTCGGGCATCTCCTGTGTAGAGGAATCACTTAGACAATCATGTATGTGGTTATCTCCCTTTATCAACCCTCTATCTAGGGCTGATTTACGAAATGTACTATACAATACATCATTCGCCTTGTAAAGAAAATCAAACCCCGTAGGTCCTTTAACATGTTGCAATAGTACACGTAGATAAAATCGCTCTACTTCAGCCGGATTAGCCGAAACCATTCTTCCTCTCATTTTCCCTTTTTTCTAAGTTTCCACATACGGGTACTCTTGTTCCATGTGTAGAACCTCGGGATGTCCCTATAAAAATGTTCCCTTGCATCTACGTCTCTTTGGTTCAATTCAAAAAAGGCAGTCAACATCGATCTTTTATCCTTTTCTCTTTCAAGAATGTCCGTCAGTACATCGTCTTCAGCGAATCGAACCAACTATTGATTTGGCAAATGAACTTGCAATGACATGACCGACGATACATATTAGATAGAGGGAAGCCATATATTCGCCACATTGCTTCGGGGGGGGGGGGGGGGTGATACATTACGCGCATCTTGGAATCTTTTTATCTCGTTAACGACTTGTTGACTTTCTTTATCAACATTTACAAATTGTTTGTCATGATCCTTGTAAACATACTTGAAGACATATTTAACGGATTTTATACTTGAGCACGCCTCTACATTGATGTGACAATTGAACATCATCAACAACTTAGGATTGTATGGAACAACCCATCTATTTTCGAAGACGTAGTTTCGTACGTTTACCTCGATGCCATTGTCTCTTCGTCTATACAACGGGTACGAGTCATCACCTTGTTGCGTTGTTTCTTGGAATTGCCTAGGATAATTAAAGTGACATTTCTTCGGTTCACCCTCCATACAAGTACATTGAGTATTTAAAAGACCACACGGACTATGCATCATGTGTTTTAGGACCAATTGGTGCAATTCAGGATGTTTATCTGGGTCAGGAATTCCAGCGCATACTACTCTGTCATAGTGATCTGGATTTACCAACTTGTCATCTGATCTCATAATCAGAAGAAAATGCACATGTGGTAAACCACGTTTTTGAAACTCGATAACGTATATATGCGACGAAACAACACCAAGATATGTTTGGTGAATAGTTAGTAATTGAGAGACTCTAGTTTTGCGCGAAAAACTCTTATAACGAGGTCTGATGGATCTTGGGCTGTTTTTCCTTTATAAATCTCTTCTAGAATTTCTGGCCACTTTGGATTGCAAGCCATGGTTAGAAATATATCTGGTTTCCCAACATCTTGTACTAACGTCATGGCGTCCAGAAAGCGTCTCCGCATGTCACGTGGTCCTCCGATAAAAGAAACAGGAAATACAATTACCAGGCCAAGTCTATTCGATTGAACCTCCCTGACATTAATACAATCTATGATTCCTTGGTACAAATCTGCTCTAATTGTGGATTCGTTTTTTTCACAAAATTGCAACCGTGAAGTCTCGGTCTTTATGTACATATCTACAACGAATTGCTGAAACAATCACCCTCCAAACATGATCAAGTTATGAGTTGGCTGAATCTGGAACTTGTAACAATAGTATTCTCGCATAGTAACTGTTTTTCTACCGGTGTTTGTGTTAATGCCTATGTGGTGATGGTAAACAGATGGGTGAGGATTATCGAAGGTTGTGAATTTATTTCCGATTGGATTGTTTTAACATATTAATTTAGAAATACAATTTAACTGTTAGGTAAGACATGCATTTAATATAGGATACTATTGTAACATGATATTACACAAGATAAAGTAATGTATGCATATTATTTAACTTTATTACCTTATTCATCTTACCAACCGGAGAGAGATGTTATAACTCGATCAACATGTTAGACAAGTACCAAAATTATATTTTATCAATGACCCAAATTAATAAATATTAATTACTTTTTGTGGCAAAAATAAATTAATTGTAAAGGTAGGATTGTATAGGATATTTTGTATATATGGAGCAGTCTCTTATATTCATTTTTGTTATTAGCATGTTCAATTGATATAATCTATTAACATGGGCCATTAATAAAATATAACGGCTTAGCTTGGCATACACGTCTTATACGAAATTACCGTTAGATGGCATTATACAAGATAAGTGGTACATGCATATTAAAATAGCTTTAGTACCTTCATCATCTTCGGTCTAATCATCTTCATCATCTGCGAGTTCTATTATGTCTACACCTCTTCTTGGTATTCGAGAATGCCATCCAACCTCGCCGTTTGAAAAAAAAACATCGGATAAGCCAAAGGATCATAGGAAGCGAAATAAGGTTGTATTTGTGAAGGGTATTAAGACTTCCCATACACAATAATACTTCTCTTGTATGAAATGATGTTGTTATTACCTTCGACCCAAATACCAGCGACCTTCGACATACCATAACACATGAAACCGTTTAAGTTAGATATATGATTTTATATTTAGATAAGACATATGATGTTTATAATCATATTTATACCTCAGATGTTGTAGGACGATTATAAACTCTTTGATCGACCTTAACTGATGCATTTAGTTCGACCTTATGCCTGCCAAGCGTACCAAGGTTACAAAGTGATCGAAAGGTCTGAACATATGGGTTTGGTGAAAGAACGCGATATAATGTTGTAACAATCTCTTTATCAAGATTAGGCCACTTTAACCTGTGTTCGAAATCAGATTCCTCGTCATAAAAGTACCATTGCAAATACCTTGGTTAGCCATCTCTAGGAACCAACTGATAAATTTTATGATTTATCCCTCCCTGCACGCGAAAAGTATATACTCTAGAACCCTTAGCGTTGTATATTTTGTCCAAGTTTACACCCATAGATGCGAAGGAAAAGTTTCTGTTGTAGGCACGTATGTTTTTCCTAAACATTTTTCCTAACTGGCATTGCAATGTGAATAGGTTGTAGAGTTATGGATGTATGTCTAAGGATTGCAAAGTTGTTCTCCCGGTCATGCAACAAAAAGTAGGAAACTCGTACTGTATTTTCTTTGCTCCACAATTAACATATGATGGTTGGTCCAGTAGACGATGCTCTATAGGAAGATCATTAAATACAAAATCGTACGGATCATCTCTAGTTTGATCATCTGGTTTGAAATTTAAAACCATTATTGTTAATATAATACAAAATTCCTTAAAGACTTATATAGTAAAGAAAGTTACATTACCTATGTTAGCATTCGCCTCCCCTATATTGTTTTCTTTACGACGCTCATAATAACTTTTCTGGTATTCTTTCCTTTGTCGAATGGTTGGTCGACTGGTTGGTGGTACATGAATATTAATTGTTACACACACACACATGAATATATATATATATATATATATATATATATATATATATATATATATATATATATATATATATATATATATATATATATATATATATATATATATATATATATAGAGAGAGAGAGAGAGAGAGTTAGGATCAAATAAGAAGATTAAGTAAAATAAGAAGAATGAGAAGAAACCATAGCCACACATTTCAGATGCATCTCCCCTTATAATTCTCCTTCCTTTATGTAATTTGTGGTCAGGATTTCTTCTTATTCTTCTCATTTTATTTTTTCTTCTTACTGGATCCCTACTATATATATATATATATATATATATATATATATATATATATATATATATATATATATATATATATATATATATATATATATATATAGAGAGAGAGAGAGTTAGGATCAAATAAGAAGATTAAGTAAAATGAGAAGAATGAGAAGAAACCACAGCCACATATTTCAGATGCACTTACAAAGTCAG
This sequence comes from Glebionis coronaria, assembly GCA_025667525.1. Lineage (NCBI taxonomy): Eukaryota > Viridiplantae > Streptophyta > Magnoliopsida > Asterales > Asteraceae > Glebionis > Glebionis coronaria. The sequence goes on along the minus strand of CM046878.1, from coordinate 602,885,231 downwards.
ATGCATTTTCCCTTAAAATTCTTCTTCCTTTGTGGAATTTGTGGTCAGAATTTCTTCTTATTCTTCTCATTTTAATTTTTCTTCTTACTGGATCCCTACTATATATATATATATATATATATATATATATATATATATATATATATATATATATATATATATATATATATATATATATATATATATATATATATATATATATATATATATATATATATATATATATATATATATATATATATATATATATATATATATATATATATATAATGTAAATACATGTAGTAAATAGCAATATGAGATATCTTTAAAGAAGCTTACCATCCAATGTTTGATTGTACTCTTGATCAAATATGGGCAATAATACGTTACTACTCCTTTGATAATCTGTTATGAAGTTCATTTCATGCATTTGTATGATCGTTAAAAAATATATTTAAAGAATAAGAATATGTAGAATATATTACCTAATGTGTTTTCACGTGTCAAGCACGAAAGATACTGTGTAGGTCCAAAGTATCTTTGTGCTTCCATGTGATCACTTGCGGTGGTAATTATCGTGTTTTCATGTGAAAAACCGAAAGAGATTGTATAGCTCCGACTGATGTTTGTGTTTCCATGCAAGAATTTGTTTCCGCTAGATTTTTTTGTTTACGTTGTTGGTAATAATTTCTTTGGTATTCTCGTCTTTTAAGAATAACAGGGTCTACAGGTACACTTTGGCCTATAGAGAGTGAACTATAGGAACGTCGTGTTTGTAACGGTGTTATAGTTTCTTTATTAGTTGACAAAATTTGAGGCGATGGTGTTACTAATGGAAAGTTTATTTGAGGGTAATTAATAGGTGTTTGGTTAAGCAATGTTGCTAACAAAACCCGATGGTGATTTGTAGTTAAATTTGTGCCTACAGAGGTTGAAGCATACGAATACGGTGCTTGTAATGGTGTTATATATTCTTTGTCTCTTGACAGGTTTTGAGGTGAAAGTGTTTGTAATGGAATGTTAAGGGTTTGAGGGATATTTGTATTCATGATTCTATAACGTTCCAAGCGGTACCCTATTTGGAGAGAAACTTATGTTATTTGGTGGTTCTTCGAAATAAGCAAAGTTTGTCTTGCCTTTTTTTCCTTTAGTGTTGCACGGACATCTTTGGTAGACAACGATTTGCGTTTTTTTAGCATAAAATTGAAAAAAATGCATTAGATATTGTTATTTACATGTGAGTGTTGTAAAAAAGAGAGTTGAAAACCAGAAAAGATTCATAACCATACATTTTTTTGAATAAACATGAATGGGGGTTGAAATATCGGTGCTAGATTGTGTAAGTCCATTCATTGTGTTTTCAAGCTGCAAAAAAAGTGTTAATAATTAAATCACATCTTAACATTTGATTCAACTTTAAAAATCCACCTTAAAAACTAAAATTTTTAGTCTCTCGGATTCAAATCGAATCAAAAATTTTTTTTGGTTACATCACTATGCCTATGGACGAATTCGTAAGTATCTATTATTAAATCAAGTAAATCAAAGAGTTTGTCGAATTTTGTTTTGTTTAGTAAGAGGCTATAAATCTAAATCTGAGACGTAAATGTCTGAATATGAATCAAATATAGCACAATTTTATTTGTTCAATAATTAAATACATCATAACACGACACAAATGTTTTGAAACAAAATAATTAAAAATGTCATGTAGTATCTTGCAAAACAATGTTACATAGTTCTAGACGTGATGAGATTTTCTTTCAAATAGTACAAAATGTACGTACATACATATTATAACTTATTATAGTTTACAAATAGCTTATATGAACAGTAATATAATTTTTTATTCTTTATCAAAAATGTTTTATTCTTTTCTGCTTTGTCCCACGATGCCACGTGTTTTTTTTCCTATTTGAAGCAAAACTGTACCCTGCACATGTTATCAAATCGGACACATTTACAAAAATACATACCTAGGTGGCTAATCTCTCTTTTCCTACACATGTCCTCCACCTCCCAACCACATACAAAATTACCCCAATTTAAAAAAAAGACGCAAAATTAAAAGGGATGGTTACTAGTATCCCTTAAAATGATTCCAATACCCCTCTAATTTTTGATTTTTTTTATTTTTTTGATTTTTTTTATTTTTTTTTATTTTTTTAATTTTATTTTTGTTATAAAACTGTGAAATGGAAAATGCGGAATAGAAAATATAAAGTTTAACATGTCAAAAACAGTAAACTGTCAAAAAATACGGAACAGAAACTGACAAAAAACTGTGTTGTACTATATCTGGGGGACAAAAGGGGGTATTCCAAGTACTTTTGTGTAATTTTTGTCCCCAAGGGGTATTTATAACATAACCCTATTAAAATCTCTGAAAACACATTGAAGGTCAGCATCATCAGCAGATTCAAGCCAAAAGAAGTACAATCGATTTTCACAAACTAATGAAAGGAAAATCAATTTTCTTTCACGATAGATGTTTTTTTATAACATTGAGTGATTTTTATAAAACTTAGCGTTTTTTTACTTTCTATCACTGTTATGGTGTCGGATGTATGTCAGGTGGTGGTTGCGGTTGCGGTGGTGAAAGCGGATGATGCTCCTCTAATGGTTGTTTGCAATTGATTGTACATGCCAGTTACCTTTGCAAGGATATTAGGTATTATTCCTATTCTCATGTTATATATATATACATAATAAATAATAAATTGCCAAAACTCCAATAAGTATAAATCGGCTACCGAATGTTGCTGAGATTGCTAGATGGACCATGCCTTACGATAGTCATTCTGTTAAATGTTAGCTACTGTAAGATAGATTGCAAGTGTAACTATCAAATACAAACTTAATTTGCTTTACATATGTTTAATTGATGTGAAATAGGCTACTTACCGAGAGATTTTTAGTGGCTGTTTTTTTTTTTCTGAATCTAATGATGTTTTTTGACTTTTGCAGTTTTATATGACAATAGGGAAGTTGAGAGGATATGCTAAGGTTTTTCCGATTTCGCTTGACCAAATATGCGGTGTCTATTTTTTGATTTGGTTATTAGTACCACTTTATAATAAGAATAATCATTTCGACCCGAATCTCGAAACCGAACCGGAACCGTCCCGGAACCGTATCGATTCCCGATACGCGAATCCCATTAGGGACGGTACCGAAACTACAAAATAAGGTGAAAAAAATCCGGGACCATTAATTCGGGACGGGACCGGTGCCAAATCGGGAAATTCCCGAAGAAAACCGAAAAACATGATTTTTCGGTCCCGGTACCGATACCCGAATCCCGTTCGGTACGATACCAGTACCACTAATTTATGCTTGGGAAATATTCGGTTACTAATATTCGGGACGGGTTCGAGACGGAACCGATACCGTGCGCATCCCTACTTTATAATCATGGTATTCTGATGATAAACGTTTATATTTTCTTTGTAATTACAAGCATCTTTTTGGATTTGGTACAACTGATAAGATTTTCGATTTGAACGTTGCCTCTATTATAGGTTTTCCATCGCTATTTCTTTATTGAAGGTGCTCCTTTGATTTGCTGAACCATAATTCTATTTGATGGAACTTGGAAAGCATAAGATACATAACAAATTCAGGTTTTTCATTTAGAACTTGTGAGATATTGAATGTCGATTACACTGTTTGTTTTTGAAGAGGTAACTAGACCCAATGCCTCTATCAGAGGAGTCGTATAGAACGCATGGTTTATAATTTCTGTTTACCAATGCCTCGTTGATGTAGTGTTTTACTTCTAGTTTTAGTAAGTGCTTTTATATTAGTATAGATACATGTAGTTGAAAGTAATGAAAAAAACAGACAAAACAAATTGCGTAAATGGTTTATAATACGTGTTTACCTTAACCTCAATATCCACCGCATTAGGGTTGAAGGCAGTGTCGACTTCCATTGGTTCAGAAGCTTTTTGTATTTTTGTATTTCCGAGTCAGTCTAACAAGTAAAAGAAGATATATTATTGTTTTTCTATTAGAAGTAAATAAAGACGTTACAAGATAATAAAACATAAGAGCGTGAAGAGCGTGAACCAAACCTCTCCATGAATAGTATCAAGCAACATATATATATATGATGATGTCTGCATGTCCAATTCAGTTTTGATGATGACTATTTCTGAGTATGACGAAGTTGTTTGTATTCGATGGTGGAATTCTCTCATTGTTGTTATGATATGAATGAAAAAAATATCTGAATGAAAAAATACATAGTCCATGGCTGTTTATATAGCATTTGATTTTTTTTTTGATTTTTTTTTATCATAATGATACACGATTTGGTAGTGTAGTAAAGATATTACGTAACAATATTTTATGTTACCAAAATTAGTTATTCTAGTCCAGAGTATTTTGTTGGTTGACATTTTTCAACCATTCTATATGTATTAATGGTTTCAATATTTCCAAAATTAGTGATTTTCAACCATTACATTGAGCCTTTATAAGTAGTAAAGATAGAGATGACATGTTTTAACCATTCTATATGTATTAATGGTTTCAACATTTCCAAAATTAGTGATTTTCAACCATTTACATAGAGTCTTTATAAGTAGTAGAGATAGAGATAGAGATTTAAATAGAGTCTTTATAAGTAGTAGAGATATAGATAAATATAGAGATAGAGATTTGAAGTTGAAGATTAAACCATTTTCCAAAAAACGTTGAAATTCTATTGAATAATTAGAATAGTTCATGATAGATAATAATAAAAATAAACGTACTTAAAATTTAAAGCGATTATACTCAAAGGTGACATGTCATTTAAATCAATCTTACTTACCTATAATTAAAATTAGATTATAAAAGTTAATATTATGTTAATATTATATATAATAAGACTTATAAGGCAACTTATCTTCTATTTCTACACAACATAAACATGTTCTTCCAAGATAATCTTTCTCTAGAAATGCAAATACAAAGGATGAGTGATGACAAAGATTGACCAAATGCAGTTGTACGTTCTTTTATCACCATCTACATACCATCAAATCATCTCATAAAAACTTAAATAAAAAAACAAGGTTCAGTTTCATGTCTTTAAAGATGAGATCTTTACACCTATGAGTCGCACGAACGGATGGTTCTTTTAAGTTGAACAAAATCATGTGCATTGCACATTCACACAGGTCATGACTTTAGTCGGACTTTGAAACAAATCACATTGGCTCGATCCTAACACCAACACTACGCCCTAAATATGCACACCCTATCACAGTGCAATAGTATGAGGTTATGCGAGTTTTCACATAACTAACAGCTGAATTTTTGCTAAAAATCAATCCCGGTGCAACGCATAGACATACACGCCTTATCTTACTATATATAAATTTTTAATCCACTAATTTAATGCGGAAGTCATCATAATGAGCGCGAAGAATCAATGATGAGTGTTTAGGCTCAAGGAATTCCATAGTGTGACAACCCTGGTTTTTTATGTTCGTCACTTAGTCTTATTTTTGGGGTATTTTATGTGACAATGTGATTTATGTGATTTATGTGTTTATATGTGTGATTTTGGGGATGAGAATGGATAAAATGAGGTACAGGATTTGTAAATCATGGTACGGGTTGGAAATGAAATTAAATGAAATGAGTTCAGAAATGAACTGCGAGAAAGTTCGGATATCGTTATTACAAGGTTTCGTGTACGTATCGTATGTTGTATGTATGTATTAAGTACATATTATATGGTTAATTAGAAACTTTTTGGAAATGACGGTTAGTTCGTAAATTTCGTAAAAAGTCGAAAAATTAGCAAATAGGTGTCTGGTTTGATCCGGAAGGGGATAGATGTTAACTAATGGTAATTATAAGTTAACAACAATTAAATTAAATAATTAATGAAGGGGGAGTCAGAACTGTGGGCCCCATAGCAGAATATTTTAATAAAAAAAAGATAATTACCATATAAGAGTCCTAATTGGGCCTAAACTTGATCAGGAGGTTAGCAAAGCATATATATAAACACCCTAAGACCCCAAAAACGACCTATAAATCTTAAATTAAACTCTAAGTCAGTCAAATATCAATGGAGGATCAAGAAGAGTCGAATTTATGCTCAGGATTTAAAGGTACGCAATTAAAATAGGTTGATTAACGTTAATTTACGTATTTGTAACCTATTATGATGGATTAGGGTTTGAGATTCATAATTTTTTATTAGGGTTTGTTAATGATCTGTAATTAATAATGTAATTAATGGGTTTTATCATTGAAAATCGTTTTTAGGTTTTAATTAGGGTTTATATTTGATTAATTTGATTAATTATGAGAAAATCGATTTTAAAAACTTGGCAGAATTTTAGGTCACTTGTTTTGATCATATCTAGAGTTCTACAAACTTTTAATTATCGAATATTATGTCCCTGAAAAGGTAATTGAATTAGCTTTAGCTTTCAAATGAAAGAAACTAGAATTGAATTGGAGGTAGGGAAGTGAGTCAAAAATAGGTTACAACAGTCAGAGGTCAAAACAGTTTTGAAATCAGTCGGGTTTAATATAGTGTTTTAAGGTGGTTAGGGTACTTAGGAGTACAATTTGACTTTCAAACGAACATGAGAGTTAGTTTATATGTTATATAAGATATCTGAAGGAGGGCTAATCAATTGGGATAGTGGAAGACCCTCTTATCATAACAAATTTTTCATATGTTCAAAATCAGTAAATTCTGGATAGGTAAAAGTATATATATATATATATATATATATATATATATATATATATATATATATATATATATATATATATATATATATATATATATATATATATATATATATATAGAGAGAGAGAGAGAGAGAGAGAGGAGAGTTAACGTGAGCACAAATTTAAAGTTGTAAAAATAGGAACCATTCTAAACCATTAGATCTAATAAATAGCTATTGATGAGATTGTTAACTGACCAAGGGTAGTATCGTAAATGAATATTATGTGAAGGGTACTTTTGGATATTAAATTAAAACTTGGTCAATTGTTTTGTTTTTTTTAACTTTCTGTCTTTTTAAAGAATTCATGGTACAGTGGTACATTATCTCAAAAAATACTTGATTGGTAAACATAGTTGATGCATGATACATTTTCTAAAAAAATGTTTAACTGATACAAGCCCGGTGTACCACTAATACCCGGTGTACCTCCTAGTTTGCCACGATGTTCCAAGTCATGGTTTTGTGCATCACATACCACAAGCCCGGTGTACCGGCGGCAGCAGCGGTATACCGCAAGCCCGGTCTACCACTAAAACCCGGTGTACCTCAGAGTTTGCCCCAATGTACCAAGTCATGGTTACCGACGACGTGGTAATCTCCGGCGTGGCACTACACATACCTCGCCAACTTCATCTCATTCTGACAAAGTTATACCAATAGAACAGATCTTGAAAAAATGTTATACTAGCATATATCTGGTACATGATTATTTTGTGCAATACATGCCCCTATATATCCGGTTTACCAAAGATAAAAGTGTCACAACGACGGGGTATAAAACTCTCGCGACAATAGCGATAACATCGGATAAAAAACAAACTCCGACGTCATCAAAACTACAAACCACAAACCACAAAACCACGATATGAAACACATTTCGGAAAAGCCGTACAGATCTGTAACGCATACACACTCAGGCTATCACTGACGACGATTGTTCAGATCTGTAATCATGTGCATATTTGTAACCAACGAGGGCTGTCGTCATAAACGATGGCTATTTAATATGGATGGGAGGAGAGAAAAGGAAACTGGTGGTTTATAATTCCAACTTGTATGTAAAAGTGATTCAATAACAATTTTTTAATATTATGGATTGGTTTTTTTTCTATGCATTAGTGGGGAGTTTTGAGGGAGGGAGGAGATAGAAGATGGAGGCCGGTTATAATTATGTGAGGAGAGAGAGATAGGTTAGTTATTAGGGTTAATGCAAAATAAGAAGTGCAAAATATCTAAAATACCCTTAAGTTAATATTTTTAATTTTCAGCTTTTTTAATAAGTAAATTCCATTTGTCATTTATTGATTGGGTTCTTATCTTTAAAACTTTAAAAAGTTCTCATTTGAACCAAATTCTATATATATATATATATATATATATATATATATATGGAGTCCTTAACAGTGGCTTTAAGGTTGAGGCCAAATAGGAGAGTTAGCTAACACATGTAAGGGCATAGGGTTTCTTTTACAGGGCATGTTATTTTGGTTAAGGGGGTGTTCGACCCATAGTTTGAAGTATGAAAAAGGGGACTGTTTTGGGTAAAATGTTAATAGGACGAGTTATGAACTAAACTAAGTTAATGGCTTTATAGGGGGTGTAATGAGATGCATATGGAATATAAATAGGGTTAAGTTGTAAGAGAAGGTTAGATATCCATCATAGATTGATGAGCCATTTTGGTATGTGGTTTGTGTCTTGATTCTATACGTTTGTGTGTTTAGATTTTTGCTAGAGGGCAGATACTTGGAGAAGCTTGTTCAGGTGAGTTTCATAGTCCCATATCTTTTTATGTTTTTTTAGTTCCAGATGAGATGGAAGAGACACTGTATGGTTTTGTAACTATTGTTGTGGATGTTTTTATGGTTTGTGATGGACTTGTGTGTACACTTATGTGATTAACTTCTATGTGATTCTTGATTGTGTTTATGATTTTGATCGGGGGACACGTACCGTCTCAGTTATTGTGGTTTAACTTGGTACGAAGGGGATGTTGACAAGGCGGGGCCTTGGGATTGGTTCATAGGTGTATGGGCGCCTATGGGACCATGGTGATTGGTAAGGCTCGGATCCTTAGAATTGTGGTGAATGTTTAATCTCGAATGTTAGTTGTTAATACATGATTGTAGCATATTGTCCATATGTTCTTTGGTTGATGGTTATTATTCACAGCTCATAACTTTATTTTGGCGTTGGAGTCTAAACCTATGACTCTCACCAACATTATGTTGACGTGTTTTAGTGTCTCTTTCAGGTGAGAATGTGGTTAAGCATGAGAATAAGAGTGGCTAGCTTTGGAGGCTTAGGGTTGCATTTGGAGGAAGCCCCTTTCCTCTTAGTCTTTATTTGATGTTTGTATAAGTGGTACTTTGTTGACACCTTTATGTTTGCTTTGTTTATGTTAATTGTTTGTCTTAGGTAAGCGGTATGACTGTTACCTACTTACCTAGACTTCTGCATTGTTGAGATATTGTCATGACATTTGTGTCATCATTTTATGACCTTTCTTATTTCATTTAGTTATCTCTATAGACACGTCATGTTGTGATGATATCCATAGCTCGCGCTCCATATTCCGCCATGGTGGGTTGTGACAGAATGGTATCAGAGACAATGGTTATAGAGAATTAGGTTGCCTAGTCTCGTAGCCTAGTCTATAGCTTAAGGGTCCTCGCATATAGGCATCGTAGGAGTATGTGTGCATCTGATATTAATTGAAGTTTTTTTGGATGACATTGGGTTTTACTTATGATGTTTGTTAATTTTTTACTAGTATGGGTTGAACCATAGTAGTTCATACTTAGCCACTTGATATTTTCTTTTCGAGTCGTGACTAGTGCGGGTTGAACCATAATCGTCCACGCTAGTCATTGTTGTATTTTGCTTAAATTGTACATTATATTACATAATTTGGTACACGGTAGTTTCTGTCTTTGTTGAGTTATATTATGTATCTGAGGTATAGTATATTTCTTTTCATGTTTAAGTCATGTTCCCTAAGAATCATGTGGTGGTTCGAGTTACTAGGAGTAGGTGGATAGGAAGGATTTTAAGTTGTTTCCACTCTGATGGGCGACATGATTTATAATTGATTATGTTTTTGTTTTTGATTTTGTCTATGTTGTTTTAGCTAGACTATGGATTTCTGTATTCTAAGATTTTGACTATGTTATTTAAATAGTTAGAGTTTTTGACCTTATTGTTTATGTGGTTATGTGCTTAGGATGTTTATGGATTTATGTGTTATGTGTTGTATTGATTCTTATAAGTGTCATCATAGGAGGGAGTGCATTGAAGAAAGGGTAATTGTATAAGTATGGTGGCCAACATAGTTATACAAGTACCATGACTTCAATGGATTCTTAAATATGATTGCATGAAAGAGGATTAATACATGCTTGTATAGTAGATGTTGGACGGATTTGAGTATATGTATCATAGTATGCCTATATATGTGTGATCCCCTACAATTAACAATTGTATCCTTAGGAGGGTGGCTAGCTCGCTTCTTTTTAGATATTCAACCTCCGTTGTAGCGTATTCTTCGAGTTTCCTATTTCACGTGTCCGTTTTAAAATGGTGTTTTTGGTTTTTAGTCTATTGAAATAACTTGGGATTTCTTTTGGGATAATGAAATCTTTTGTGTTGAGTCTTACATTTCTTTTGGTCGGTATATATTGAAAAAAAGACTTGGAAATCTACTATATAGTTAGATAGTTGGTTGTATTCGGTAAAATAAGGGTAAGGTGTAGGAGTCGTGTTTGCAACAAGATATAAAATAAGTTTTTCTATGTAATCAACACTTATTTATTTCAAATTCTAAAAGACGTTCTTTAAAATAAAGCAAAATAAAATTTTCCTACTTAAATCTTTCATATAAGTGAGTTTAATCGATATACGTCATTTATAATTATTTATACAAGACTAAACAAAGTTCATGAAAATTTCACATACATTTATTTCTTTTCATTTAAAAAGGATTACGTTAATTACTAAGATGATTCTTTAGTTTTTAAAACAACTAGTATAAAATTGTTTTGGTTATAACTTGTTAATTTTTAAAGTTTTTTGGGTGATTCAAAAGCCTAAAATTATATAATCGGAACGTACTTTTAAAATATTTCATAATGTATAGTCATGGGAGGTCATTAGCCTGGTAGAAATTGTTGTACAAGTGTCGGGTTCAAGGTTGAGTTTCGAATAGTAGTTTTTAAACTTATGATTTGGGATGTTCGGAGTACCTGGTCTTTGAGTTGAGTCTTGTGATCGTATAAAGGGTTGTTTGTAGATCGTTTGAGTCACATAGATGTGGAGAGGTAAAGAAAAATATTCTTTTATAGAAAGTCGATGTCGTGCAAGGTTTAAAAAAAATATGTCGCGGGGCGTAATATGTTTTGGTTGTCATTGGGTGTTTCTTGGATTATTATTCGTTGTCATGGGTCATTTTGAATTGATACATGTTTTGGGTTTGAGTTTTGTTTTGAGTCTCGTGGTTTTTGACTTGTTTTAACTGGTGCACGTGAAATGTACTTAGTTATCCGTAGTTTTGATTCGTTGGTCGTGTCTGGTGGGTTCCAGATGTAGTTTTGGTTTTGTATTGATTGAGAGCATTGATATAGTTATATTAGAGAATAGTTGGAATGCCATTTGTGATGGGGAAAGAGTTAGAAGTTCGTAGAAAGACAAAGTAATGTGGTCATGAGGTTTCTTAGGAGTAGCTTAGAAAGGGCGATGTAAGGACGAAGTTGGTGGAAGGGATACATAATGGGGTGAGGAATAAGTACGATGAGAGTTGGGTGATAGTCAATAACTGTCTAATTCATCCTATATTTCAAGAGGAATGAGAAGTCACGTAGTTGAAAAGTTGGAAGGATTGCATACAGATGCGATGGAATAGGCGATTTTGTGTAAAAGTTAACCTAATAGGTATGGAATGCCTTATGAAGGATTATGGTAAGGGAAGAAACGATGGGAAGCAAGCGTAGTATACCATTGATAGACTTATGGTTGGTATGAGCATACTATAGAGGTAACTGAGAAAGACGCCTAGAGCTTTGGCATGCGGTTTGGAAATAGTTGGAGAATGCATTTTATTTAGGAAGAATTATTCTACAAAGAGAGTCACTAGTGAGAGGGGCGTATTCCTCACTGATGAGAATGTAGGGAATAAAACGGGATCGCCTAAATTATTGGCTGAAGATGAGATAGAAGATGGTATGGAAATTAAGATTATGGAGAGACAAGCGAGAAATAGTATGGAGGAAGCATGGCTCGAGGGAGCAAAGGGTTGTCAAGATAGTGTAGTGATATATAAGGGAAAACCGTTAGGTCTGGTGATAGGAAATGTAGTAGAAGCTGATGGAGTTAATCCATATAAGATGAGGTGGATCACCGTTACTGTGGGGTGAAGTTAGAAGCAGTCAGCATATTGGACCAGAGTTGGAACGAAAAACTACAAGAGGTGGTGGCAGTGCTTAAGTAGAGGTTGAAAATGGCAAAGGACCGACAAGAGAGCTGTGTGGACAAGAGGCGTAAGCCGTTGGGATTTCAGATTGGGGATAAGGTTATTCTATAGGTTTCACCATGGAAAGAAGTGACGTGGTTTGGGATGAAAGGGAAGTTAACACCTTGAATCATGGGTCCGTTCGAAATCCTTGAAAGGATTAGAGCAGTGGCTTATAGGTTGAGGAATTACTGAGAGAATTGAGTAGTGTGCATGATGTATTTCGTGTATCAAGCTTGAGGAAATGCTTAGCAAGAACCGACTTGGAATTACCGTTAGATGATATTAGTATGGATACGAGTCTTCGTTTCATCGAAGAACCGGTAGAGGTTTTAGGTCGTGAAGCTAAGACGTTGGAAAAAAGGGTAATATACCATAGTTATGGTTAGATGGAATTTGGAACGTGGACTAGAGTTCACGTGGAAACGGGAAGGATTTATGAGGAACAAGTATCCTTAGATATTTTCTAATGATGATCCTAAGGAGTAAATCTCGGGACGAGATTTCTATTAGGAGGGAGTGATGTGACAACCCCGTTTTTTGAGGTTCGTCACTTAGTCTTATTTTTGGGGTATTTGTGTGACTATGTGATTTATGTGATTTATGTGTTTATATGTGTGATTTTGGAGATGAGAATGGACGAAATGAGGTACAAGATTTGTAAATCATCGGGTTGGAAATGAAATGAAATGAAATGAGTTCAGAAATGAACTTCGGGAAAGTTCGGATATCGTTTTTACAAGGTTTCGTGTACGTATCGTATGTTGTATGTATGTATTAAGTACATATTATATGGCTAATTAGAAATTTTTTGGAAATGACGGTTAGTTCGGAAATTACGTAGAAAGTCGAAAAATTAGCAAATATGTGTCCGGTTTTGATCCGGAAGGGTCTAGATGTTAACTAATGGTAATTATAAGTTAATAGCAATTAAATAATAAAATAATGAAGGGGGAATCGGAATTGTGGGCCCCATAGCAGAATATTTTAATAAAAAAAAGATAATTACCATATAAGAGTCCTAATTGGGCCTAAACTTGACCAGGAGGTTACCAAAACATATATAAACACCCCAGACCCCAAAAACGACCCATAAACCTTAGATTAAACTCTAAGTCAGTCAAATAGCAATGGAGGATCAAGAAGATTCGAATTTATGCTCAGGATTTAAAGGTACGTAATTAAACTAGGTTGATTAACGTTAATTTGCGTATATGTAACCTACTATGATGGATTAGGGTTTGAGATTCATAATTTTTTATTAGGGTTTGTTAATGATCTGTAATTAATAATCTAATTAATGGGTTTTTATCATTGTAAATCGTTTTTAGGTTTTGATTAGGGTTTATATTTGATTAATTAGATTAATTATGAGAAAATCGTTTTTAAAAACTGGGCAGAATTTTAGGTCACTTGTTTTGATCATATCTAGAGTTCTACAAACTTTTAATTTTCGAATCTTATGTCCTTGAAAAGGTAATTTAATTGGCTTTCAAATGAAAGAAACTAGAATTAAATTGGAGGTAGGGAAATGGGTCAAAAACAGGTTACAACAGTCGGAGGTCAAAACATTTTTGAAATCAGTCGGGTTTAATGTAATGTTTTAAGGTGGTTAGGGTACTTAGGAGTACAATTTGACTTTCAAACGAACATGAGAGTTAGTTTATATGTTATATAAGATATCTGAAGGAGGGCTAATCAATTGAGATAGTGGAAGACCCTCTTATCATAACAAATTTTTCATATGTTCAAAATCAGTAAATTTTGGATAGGTAAAAGTATATATATGTATATACTTTTATGTAATACTAATGTGGGTTAAATTTGTTTAAAAGTGTATAGAGATAACCATAGGAAATTAGGCATGACTTATCATTATGTAATAGTTGTTGATATTTTATAGAAGATGTATTCTAAGTTACCAGCACTTGATTGTTAAAAGAGACAATCAGATAATGGAATGAAAATTTGCAAATCTTTATGTAATTTGGGAAACTGTTCTTGAGGATTGTGTTATGATAAAAAAGAATTCATATTATAATTTATTTAGGTATTACAATAAAGCAAAAAATAATAAAGAAAATATAATATGGGTGGATTTTCATTTTATAGAACGGTTGTCATATGTAGTTTTTAAAAGTTGTCCTAAATTGTTTTAAAAAGTAGCCATTTTTTACAACGGTTTAAAACGGCTTTATAAAATGATCTCTATTTTTTACTACGTTTACTCATACAACTGTTCAGGACCGCTTTAAAAAACCTCATTTAACCGTTTTAATAAATACTTTGTGTACTAGTGGCGGTACATGTAAGGAGCGTTAAGATTATTGTTAAGTACTACTAGATTCATAAGTACGATTAAATCTTAGATAAATATATGTTATAGTTATAATAGGATTATATCGTGTGTGATATATAACATAATAGAATATTTTAGAGTTTCTTGTAGTATAAAAGGAACATAGGTGTGTTGAGAAAGTTGTACCTCAACACAGTTTAGGATTAATAAAGAATAGATAGTTACTAAATCTCTATTATTATTAGTTTTGATAAGTTAGATTTCGCATAACTCATCCAGGTTTAGCAAGAGTCTCTCTCGTGCCTTAGTTTATTTACAAGATAACGTACAATCCTCTTTAAAAGGCTTACGATCTATTCATTTGGATCAACATGATCATTTGAATTTATAAATGACCATTGAAGCAGAACTCCTACCATCAAAATGATCTATACACAACATCAAAACTATTTTCGTTGGTTGTGAACAATCAACATACCCTCCCTCTCGAACAAAAACTCCTTCTACCACATCAAAGAGAAATTCAAACATAAACTAAAACTAAAAGATCTCACATCTCTTTTCATGGTTAAAAGATTCATCAGATGGCCATTAAAGATCAAGTACGCGAAAAATAACTTTCATCATCAATCTTTGTGGGTTTACACTCTTTGATTTTCGAATATAAAGATAGAGTGATAACAAGTTTGTTACACTCCAACTTTTCTTTGATTCAAGAATACATCAAACGAGATGAATGAAACACCTTCCCGAGATCCTTTAATGAATCTTGAAGCTAAGAAGAATACATCAAACAAAAAGAATACATTCAAGAAATACTATTTTGGCTTTTCGATTCATATAAAAAGAATATGTGTTCATGTGTATATAAAATAAAGAACACATGGTTGTGTTTAGTTCGGGATGAACTCAAGGTGTGGTGTGAAGATTGGTCTGAGATGAAACTGTAATGAGATGGGGGAGGAACCACCTTTGAGGGGAGGTTTTGAGGTAATGTTATTAGGGTTTGTTTAGTTATGAGATGTATTTATTAGGGTTAAGTCCATATAATAACGACATACTTTTTGAAATGTGCAAATATCATACGTGTACTTAAAAACCTACCAATATTGTATACATACTTTCAAATTTCGTTCTATTATCATCACAACCTTAGTTTTAAACTATTAAAGTTCATCTCATCTGTCATGTGTACATGCCACGTCACTACATGTCTCATCATTAAGTGCCATGTTGGATTTTCTTTAGCTACTGATTTGTTGTGTGAAATTGAAGGATGCTTCACCATTTTTTCAGCATACAGAACGTGTAAACAAGAGAAAAGCAATTGTTACAGAGAATCCAACATCAACAGTAGTGTTTTCAGAAACTTTGTTGTTTTATTTATTTAGACTGAATCATTAATCTTTTATTATAAAAAGGTGGCAAAACAACCACATTGTAGAACATAACATTAATTAAGCTACCAAAACAACAAGGTTAAATAATTCATATAGAATTCAAAAGCCTTATCACCACCACAAGATGCATTCATTCATTATCACAAGAGAATATATTCTTCATTCTAGTCACGTAACCTCTGTGATGGACGTCTCATCCTAGTAGTTCTTCTAACCTGCTGACTTTGTTGAGTAGTAGCATCATCAACATTTTCAGGTTCTAGTGGTCGAGTCACGTTATCATCAATATTTGCACGTTCTACATCAGCAGGTTCGTCAACAAAAATAGATTCATCATTAGCATGTTCGACCTGTTATAATACAAATAGTTATGAAAGTGAGTGCATGTGGAATAATATGAAAGTTACAAATCATATCACTAACACAAATACTGCCACATAACTTATTTATTTGCTGACTGGACATGCCACATCATTTAAGGTATGATATCGAAACGAAATTTGAAAGTACGTATGTAATATTGGTATTTTCTGAAATTCGTGTATCATATTTGTACAATTGTAAAAGTATCTTGCTATTATATAAACTTAACCCTATTTATTATCCTTTCTTCTACTTTTTTAGCCTTTTACATTGATCGTTGTGGGCTTAAGGGCCTGAGTATTAGTATCAACTATATATACACCACGGAATGAAAACCTTTGACCCGATCATGAAACGATCGTAACAACACGAGCACTATCCAAACTCGAACAATTAACCTTAGCGCGAACCGTACTCGAACTTAACCCTGATTTCGATGAACATGTTAATGGCTATATCTTATTTAATGTGGCTTTTTGTTTTAGTATAACAATATTGTTATTGAGTTAGCACTAATTTTGTATATATAGGAATTTGGTAACGAATTTTCCGCATTTATTTTCACACTTTATGGGGTCACACCATAAAAAACAAACCCACAAATATCAATCTGAAAAATAAATTACAATATAAACTTACACGACACTTGGCATAAAAATAAGTTCATTATCTTAAAAAAAAACTCTTAATGCTATAACCAAAACATCATGAATATGTCCAAACTTTAAAAAATTGTTATTTTCACTAAACCTAGACCATAATATCCCAATAAAAAAACACACTTAATTATACTATTAAACCTATTTATCAATAACTAGGTGAATACCCGCGCAAAGTTGCGGGATTGCCTGGCGGCGTATAATTAACGATACGATATTTTGAAGTAAACCTAAAATGCAATAGAAAGTCTCGCACCATATACGATAAAAGACTTAACACGAGACTGTACAAAGTGTGTGAGAAAAAAAAATGTATAGTTTAATGCCATACTAAAAGAATGCAAAAAACTTAAACAACAGCTTCCACGAAAATAGAATATATCAATAGGATATAATCTATTTTCACTTGCTAATGCTTTACCCATATATATGTCACGAAAATATTCAATCATTCAAAACTCAGGTTAAATGAGGCTCCAAATAGGCCAAAGAAGTTTTAAAACTCACGTTCCACAGCAGTATGTTGACAACAATGACCAATGTTTTAAAAGAAGTATAAAATAACAATGAAAAAATATTTCCAGTATCTGGAAGAAAACTCGAAAGTCACTAATAGCGTAACCTGTCTAAGACGTATAATAAGCAAATAACATAAAGTAAAATAATGGGGTATATCTTTTATTGTGCTAGTCCCATATCGACCTTCTCGTAAGCTAACTATTTTTTCATATTACTCGGTCCCATGATTCAACTTTTCATCGTTGTTGTATGCCACTTCTTTTGCACGTTGTACTACGTCTTAAGCCAATTTCTCCTTATCACATGGCCTCATAGATTTCTTACGGTTTGGTATGAAAATGATGAGACCTCATGGATCCTGATGTTGTCGTAGTAATTAAGTTGGAACATAACATTCAAGCAACATTCTTTATGGAGACAGATTTGATTTCAACTTGAAGATACATATATTTCCATTGTTTGTCCTCTGTTTCTTTAAACATCTCCAGCAAAAACTTAGCCAACTCCACGTGCGCCTTGGATAAAATTTTGTACCTAAAAACCGTCAAAAAGCAGACCAGTGAATAAATTACAATATTATTTTACAAATAATGATATTACTGATTGTAGAAGAAATAGCAAAGGTAAACTATAACTTTAAAATATGGCTTGATGCATAGTAGATCATATTAAGGAGACAAGTACAATGCAAACATATCGAATGAGATATTCATACAGGTGACTTTCACTATTCTTTAAAAAATGGTTGACTCTCAATTATCCCTAACCTAGGTTCATACTTATTTTTATATATGTCCTTTTTTTATCATTACCTACATAAGCTAAACCAACAACACTTATCATCAACTTATAAAACAAAGCTAATCCAAACACTTCACATAGTCTTATAAGCTTATGATATAGAAGCCATAGACTGCTTACATAAGATAAGCATAAGCGCAATTCATAAGCTTAGCCACACACCCCTTAACCTATTAGACTGTCCAACTTTTTGTTCACTAAGCCCAGGTGAAGTTTTAATAAGAATTACTTGCAATACTCACCTGATAAGATGTAACCATCAACATTATCAGAAGTGGTATGCCGAGTGAGTCCTAGTCAGAAATAATAGTTGCAATAAGAACATATCATAGCCCTTTAAGATGGTCTATGAAGGCAGTTGGTATTAGGTTACCAGTGAAAAGCAACGAGACAAGTACGACAACACGAGCAAGATAAAAGAACGGGTAAAAGTTTTATTAATAAACGAGCACCGATAACAAAAAAATGGGATGGGGCCAGCGGATGGCCTTTCAAAAGCACAAATATAAAAATTGTCTTAATGTGTACATTCAAGAGAATGGTGATGTATCCGATTTAAGTTAACTTACCCAAACTCAATTGACTCTATCATTGCCACACCAGTTGTTGGCACATCAGGTAACACCAAGGAAGCATCACCACCTTCGTCATTGGTAGACTCGTCGACCTCTTCAGCCTTGCAGGCAATAAGACACCGTGCAGAAGTTTTCTCCTCCATAATTATTTCAGGTTGTTCCTCTTGCTTTACAGCAACAAGATCTACCTCCATATGTATCACTTCCTCGTGTTTATTTAGCTCATCAATCACTTTGGCTTCATTCACATGATCTGCAACAAGCTTTTGAATAGACGGCTCATCCTTTTCTATAGTAGTCTCCATATTTGTGACCTCAGCAGCTCCCTCCACCACTGAAACACCTTTCTCTTCATCAGATGGTGCAACAAACTCAGGACCGTCTGAAAAGCACAATAAAAAAATAATCTTAATACAACCTCCCACAATATTAAAATTATCGTTTCACATATTGGCATATGACCCATACTTGTAAATAAATAACATCATAAAAACTGAAAATACAAGTTCAGAACTTAAAGAAGTCGAACCTGGAAAACATAATCATCGGCTGTCGTGAATAGTGAAGCACTATCAATTTCATTGTCATTTAAACCATCCTGTTACATAAAAACGAAGTCTTTTGAGCATATGCGTATGAAAAGGAGTAGTCAGTCACCGACAAAAAAATAATAAATAAACAATCATCTGTACCTCCAAAAACAAAATTTTGTATTCATATACATCAGATACAGGTTCCGATCCAAATCCATCATGCTTGTGTACTGATCATAAAGCTCAGGTTGAGTCAGATCAACACCATCCTCATCCTTCCAACAATAGAAGCAATTGAAGATAACGACGAGTGAGATACAAGTCAAACAACAACTTTTCTGCATACAATATTTAGTTAGCGAGAATGTATGGTAATACCATTTGATGGTAAATCTTCAGAACTGTGACCAAGTACATTAACAAGTACACTAACAACAGTAATCTACTATTATATCAAACAACACTACGTTTAACATAAACCTGAACCTTTACCACCATAACCATGTTAATATTTTGTATCTGTTTATGGTAATGTTTGAATCTCACTACCATACCAACAGCAATCCTAGATGACAACAATTATATAGAATGCGATAAAAAAAATAAGCTTACTCATTAGGGTTTCGTCGTATGCTTTGGTGAAGGTTGCTGAATCAAGAAAGCTTCGACGTCTACCATCCGTCCACCATACACATCAACACTATAACCAGGAGCCAGTGATGGTTGCAAACCGAATTGTTTACCGTGCCACATCACGGGCGTGTACGCCTTTAATTGAAACTGCTCAAATAAGCCATTGAAAGTAGTCAACTGAATTGCTTAAATAAATAACCCAAAACAACCAATGCTTCAAACCTTTATTCGGCGTCCAGATGCGATGTCCAATTCATGGAGCATTGAGGTTGTAATTCATCATGTGGAAAACAACAACTTGCAATTGTGTGGGTAAATAAACCGACCACCAGTACTACCAACCAATATCACCAATCGAAACTACCTTGAAACCACCAAAACCATCAAAGAGATGGGATGGATTCGGTAGATGCTATGGTGATAAAATTATGGTGGCGGCGAAATATGGTTTATGTGAATTAGGGTTTAGGGAGATAAAGTTTGTGGGTGAGGAATGTAGTGTTAATGTGTTATGATTTATGAGTCGTGTTGAAGAAGAATGCTTTAAATATGGCAATAAGATTTGTATTGATTCTGCATTGATAAATTTCCTGGTTTCTTTTTCTGGATGTGTGAGATTATAATTTGGGAAATGTTGAGAAAACTTACTATTAGTAGCAATGAAGAGATTTTTGAAGAAAATT
The DNA here is from genome assembly GCA_025667525.1 of Glebionis coronaria. Lineage (NCBI taxonomy): Eukaryota > Viridiplantae > Streptophyta > Magnoliopsida > Asterales > Asteraceae > Glebionis > Glebionis coronaria. The sequence continues at coordinate 602,864,533 of CM046878.1, read as the reverse complement.
ATACAACCTTTATAAGCAGTAGAGATATTACATTAGATAATCTTTAAAATGAAAACAAGTTAATAACAGATAATAAACCATAATGACAAACAAAAATTCACCGAGAAACTACCTATAGAACAAATAGACCTAACTCGTGTGCAACACACGAGCTTGAACATCTCGTTATATATTTTAGGCACTCTAACTGAATAAGAGGTGCTCATAAATGTCAAATAATTGTCGAGACATGTGAAGGGTTACGAAGAAGATGAAGTGTCTTTGTGTACTTTTTCGTTTTCATCTATCAAATTCCTTTTCGTGATACTACAAACGGGATAATAGATTCTAGACACTAAGGCTGCGTTTAGTTGGATTGAAAACACCCTGTTTTCTACAAAAATTTTTCTAGAAAATAAGGAAATTAGAAAACGCGTTCAAATCATCGTTTTATAGAAATATTTTCTAAAAAATGTGAAATCCCTGTTTTACCCTTTTGAAAAAAAAACACATTTTTTTTGTTTTTTAAGTTTTTCTTTAGACATAGAAAATCCATTTCCCTCTTTTTTCCTTTATGGTTTTGGAAATGGAAAAAACACAAATTTCTCCAACTAAACGCGTTTTCTAAATTTTTTAAATGTTTTGTGGAAAAAAAATCTTTTTTCTTTTTCTCCAAAATAAAAAATAGAAAATGATAGGAAAATGTTTTCCAACTAAACGCACCCTAAGCTATTTTATAGGTCTACCAAAAAATTATCCATTTTATCATCCTTCCATTGACAATAGTGTCAGGCATATATGACTTTCATTATACTTTTTTTCAAAAACATATCAGAAAATACGACGGTTTATCAATAATCCACGAATTGCTTTTCTATCTGTTTTATCTATCAAAACATCAAGTGTGCCTTAAACCTTTCTCCTAAAGGAAGTCGAACGTTCTTGGTCCAATACTTAGAGGTAGACTTTTACAATTGTTCATTTGCTAATTGAAAAAATCAGACCTTCATGGAATAGATGTGATACTGCCCTTAATCTTGACAATTGTTAGGACGAGGATGATCAATATGATGCTTCTTATTTACTTATTGTTTGTTTCATAGTTGCGAATTTCATGAATGTGTATCATGGGCATCTTGCATTATCTGATTTGCTTCACGCATGATTTCATTTTGTCCCAGTTTTAACTTTGTATATGGTTAAGTTTTCAGGTGTACGGGGCACATTTGATAAAGATAATATGGCTAGAGATTGTTGAAAACTCGACTGTGTATGTAGATCAAAACTTAAATTTTGGGAAAGATATGAGTTACCGGGCCGCAATTGCGACTGATTTAAAGAATGTTGCGAAGAAGCTGAAAATAAGGTGATTGATCTTGTCCAAGAGACCAAATGGTGCAAAAGAGTTTTGATATAGTCTCACTTTGCTTATTCAAGTCTTAACACATTCAAATGACAACGAGAATGTATGGCGTAGAGCGTTTAACATCATTTATAAACGATAACCGGATAGCTTTGTGTTATTTAATGGTCGTTTGACAAATAACAAATATTTTTATCTTTTATTTTTTCGAATGGTCATTTCAACTCTCAAAAAACGATGTCGAATATTTACGTGATGAGGTGTGATGGTGCAAATTTACGCCACTTTACACATTGTGATACAACTAAAACTATGTTATCAAACGTTTCAGTCACAACTACTACTCGCTCCTAATGTTACTTTAAAAAAAAAGCCCGATATCCGTATCTATATCGCATATAAATCATTTAGGCCTTTTGATTATATATCACTTTATTATTTAGTTTACAAAACTACATAATTTTTTTTTTTTTTTTTTTTTTTTTTTTTTTTTTTTTTTTTTTTTTTTACTCATTCATTAATTTTAACGTTTACAATAAAATGGTGGGCAAACGGGCAACAAGCTGCGCCGCGATCCCTTTTTGGATGGCAAAACCAATCCTACTAAAAATAAAGTTTTGTGCCTTAGAGTTGGAAACATTACTTTGCACAACCCGTTGAACCCTACTCAAAAACTCCATCGCTTTCGGTGCTAGGAAACCAAATGTATCAAAAGCAAAAGGGATGAACACGTGTTGATTCTCCAAACATGCTTTCTCGTGTTTAGCGACTTTGCTCGCTTCTGCTTTCAATGCAGCTTGTCCCGCAACAAATCCACTTTCTCTAAGCCCAACAAGAGGGGAAACTCCAGTAAGATCTACACAAGCATGTTTGCCCCCGGCCCACCCAAACACTAGCACATCAGCTGGTCGCAAGGTAGACCTCCCTTCGAGTGGATCTGTTAGAAAGTTCACGGGGGCCTCCTTTTTAGAAGAAATTCCAGCTCGTTTTAGAACATCATATTAAATTAGTTACAAAATGTTTTTTTCATATTAACAAATACAAAACTAATCGGATTGTAAAACTGAACTCCGTAAAATAAAAAAAATTGTAAACGGATGGTAAGAACAAAGTTTGTAAAAAAGCTAAAACTAGTTTCTCTATAAATAATTATTATTCTTTATAAAAACATAATTATTTCAATTTGTTTTGTATAAAATGGATCTAAAAAACTAATGTTGCATTATTTTAAACTTTTAAAGGTTAAAATAATTTTGTTAAAAAGGTTTATTTAAACAAATGTTATTCAAAAGATGAAGTGAAATTAATTTAAAAATAAAAAAATACAAATAATTTTTACAAAATTGAAAATAATATTAAATATATATTTTTATTAAAATAAAAATAAAAATTATATAATTTTGTCAAGTCATAACAATGATCTAAATTTTGAAACTAAAAAAATAAATTAATTTTAGAAAGTCATAACTTAAGATGAAATGTAACATTAAAGGTAAATTTAAAGACTTTTTAAAATTTTGAAAATCTTAATTGAGATTGCTCTATTTTTGTATACACGCTCGTATCCGTTTCAATTCAATTCAAATCGATTCTACCTTATGCACGCTCTAGAGGTGGCAATTTCAACCCATTCCACCAAAAGTATGCCAATTGGGTTCAATTTCATAACGTTATTGGTTGAAATGGGTTGAGCAAAAATAGAGTAATTGGTCAAATGGGCCAACCCCTTTCTTTGTGTAAAATTAAGTTTGGGTCAAATGGGTTTGAGAATGGGTCAAATAGGTTTAAAAATAGGTCAGGTGGTTCCTATTATTGTACCAAAAACCCAATAATCTAAAAAGTTAGTTTTTATTATTAAATCACTGAATGTACGTTTTCGTCACTAAATTTACGTTTTCGTCAGTAAATTTACGTTTTCGTCAGTAAATTTACGTTTTCGTCATAAAATTTACGTTTTCGTCAATAAATTTACGTATTCGTCAAAAAATTTACGTTTTCGTCAGTAAATTTACGTTTTCGTCAGTAAATTTACGTATTCGTGAGAAAATTTACGTTTTCGTCAGTAAATTTACGTTTTCGTCAGTAAATTTACATATTCGTCAGAAAATTAACGTTTTCGTCAGTAAATTTACGTTTTCGTCAGTAAATTTACGTTTTCGTCAGTAAATTTATGTTTTCGTCAGAAATTTTAGGTATTCATCAGAAAATTGACGTTTTCATCAGTAAATTTACGTATTCGTCAGAAAATTTACGTTTTCGTCAGTAAATTTAAGTTTTCGTCAAAAAATATACGTTTTCGTCAGTAAATTTACGTTTTCGTCAATAAATTTACGTATTCGTCAGAAAATTTACGCTTTCGTCAGTAAATTTACGTTTTCGTCAGTAAATTTACGTATTCGTCAGAAAATTTACGTTTTCGTCAGTAAATTTACGTTTTCGTCAGTAAATTTACATATTCGTCAGAAAATTTACGTTTTCGTCAGTAAATTTACGTTTTCGTCAGTAAATTTACGTTTTCGTCAGAAATTTTACGTATTCGTCAGAAAATTAACGTTTTCATCAGTAAATTTACGTTTTCGTTAGTAAATTTACATATTCGTCATAAAATTTACGTTTTCGTCAGTAAATATACGTTTTTGTCAGTAAAATTACGTATTCGTCAAAAAATTTACGTTTTCGTCAATAAATTTATGTTTTCGTCAGAAATTTACGTTTTCGTTAGTAAATTTACGTATTCGTCAGAAAATTTATGTTTTCGTCAGTAAATTTACGTTTTCGTCAGAAGATTTACGTTTTCGTCAGTAAATTTACGTTTTCGTCAATAAATTTACGCTTTCATCAGTATATTTATGTTTTTGTCAGTAATTTAAAGTTTTTGACAGTAAATTTACGTTTTCGTTAGTAAATTTACGTTTTCGTCAGGAAATTTACGTTTTCGTCAGTAAATTTACGTTTTCGTTAAGAAATTTATGTTTTCGTCAGAAAATTAACGTTTTCTTTAGTAAATTTACGTTTTCTTCAGAACATTTACGTTTTCGTCAGAGAATTTACGTTTTCGTCAGCAAATTTACGTATTCGTCAGAAAATTTACGTTTTTTCAAAAAATTTAAGTTTTCGTCCGAAAATTTACGTTTTCGTCAGTAAATTTACGTTTTCGTCAGTAAATTTACGTTCTCGTCAGTATACTTACGTTTTCGTCAGAAATTTTAAGTTTTCGACTTTAAATATACGTTTTCGTCAGCAAATTTACGTTTTCGACGGTAAATTTTCGTTTTTATCAGATAATTTATGTTTTCGTTTTCGTCAGTATATTTCGTCGGTAAATTTACCTAAAAGTAAATGTAAAGACGAAAACGTAAATTTTCTGATGAAAACGTAAATTTTCTGACGAAAACATAAATTTCTGACGAAAACGTAAATTTACTGAAGAAAACATAAATTTACTAGCGAAAACGTAAATTTACTGACGAAAACGTAAATTTACTGATGAAAACGTAAATTTACTGTCAAAAACTTTAAATTTCTGACGAAAACGTAAATATACTGACGAAAACGTAAATTTTCTGACGAATACGTAAATTTACAGACGAAGACGTGAATAAACTGACGAAAACGTAAAGTTTCTGACGAAAACGTAAAGTTTCTGACGAAAACGTAAATTTACTGACGAAAACGTAAATTTTCAAACGAAAACGTGAATTTTCTGACGAATACGTGAATTTACTGACGAAAACGTAAATTTTCTGACGAATGCGTAAATTTTCTGAGGAAAACGTAAATTTACTGACGAAAACGTATACTTTCTGACGAAAACATAAATTTACTGGCGAAAAAAAAATTTACTGACAAAAACGTAAATTTACTGACGAAAATGAAAATTTACTGACGAATACGTAAATTTACTGACGAAAACGTAAATTTTCTGACGATACGTAAATTTACTGACGAAAACGTAAATTTTCTGACGAATACGTAAATTTTCTGGCGAAAACGTGAATTTTCTGACGAATACGTGAATTTACTGACGAAAACGTAAATTTTCTGACGAAAACGTAAATTTTATGACGAAAAGGTAAATTTGCTGACAAAAACGTAAATTTTCTGACGAAAACGTAAATTTACTGACGAAAACGTAAATTTTCTGACGAAAACGTGAATTTATTGACTAAAACGTATGTTTACAGACGAAAACGTAAATTTACTGACGAAAATGTAAATTTACTGACGAAAACGTAAAAATACTAATGAAAACGTAAAAATATCGACGAAAAACTTAAAACAACTGACCAAAACGTAAAAATCGAACGAATACAGATAAAAACTTTTGAACATGTTAAAAGATAGGAAAATATTGTAAGTTAGTGGGTTGACCCGACCCAAACCATTTGACCCATAACCCATTTGACACATTATTAAGTGATAACCCATTTGACCCATAACCCATTTGACCCATAACCTATTTGACCCATGACCCAAACTCAACCAAACCAACCCATTTGCCACCTCTAGCACGCTCCAATATAAATGTAAATCATTTTCATGATTCATTCTTCATCTTAATGTTTTTTTATTATTTTAATGTTCCATTTCATCTTTATAATGATTTTTTAGATCAGTTTAATAAATTAATTGTTGATTTTTTTTTCTTTTTTTGTTACAGGAACAAGAATCGGTGTAGTCTTTTTTTGTACGATTGAAACATACACTTAACAAGGTAGTCTTTCACATATTCATATTTTCTTTAGTTTAAAATTGATGGAAATAGACGGTTATTATTTGTTGATGCAGCGGTCTAAAAAGAATCCAGGAAGAAAATAAAGATCACACATTGTGATTGATGAACGTAAATTCCTTACAATTGGAATGTGAGATTAATTCTTTTGTTTATGGTGTTTGATGTATAAAAGCTATCTATTAATTTGTGTGTCTTTTGTGTATGCCTACAACTATTTGATGAAAAGTATCCATGAACCAAACATGAATTAGATTCGTCCACTTTTAGTTTGTTGTTTTTAGACATCCAAGGTCGTGTAATCACAATTGATGATGTATAGTCCCTGGTCGGTCTATAAGCCCGGTCCATGGGTACTACCCGTATCCAATCTGTTATGTACGGATAGACAGCGCTGAAGCCCAGATGGCCTAGTTAGTCGTTTTCGCACGCAGTTCCATAAGAACCGCACTTTGACCATATACGGACAGGGTCAGAAAGAATCATAGTCTAATTAGGATTATGATTCACTTAAGTTAAGAGGATATACAATCTCCTTATTTACGTGATAAGGATCTTGTTGTATATGTTAATTATCTCTTACTTAGGCCGCAACAGAAGGGAAGCCCAATCAGGGTTTCACCGGGTATATAAGGAACCTCCAAGGTTCCACAAAGGTACGATCTATGATACACTTAAACCCTCATCATTTATCTTAAACCGATTACTTACTCTCACGCTGGAGTCTAATCGTGGGATACATTCCCACGGCAAGCCTAACGGTGTATGTTCTTTAGTGTGCAAGGTATTCATACAAGTTCACTTGGTGCAAGAGCCGGAGCCCACAACACCCGAATTAAGCCTAATTCGGGTTATGCGTTGTCCATCCAACTTTTGTATCAAAAAGTTGGCACCATCCATGGGAACTTACACTAAACTCTCAGCATGAATAAGGGCGGCACGTTCATGGGTAACCAGAAGGGTGGAGGCAAGAAATCGCAGCCTAATGACGCGTTCGTAGTTACTGTTCACCAAGCTCCATGCCAAGCAACAACCCTACCAAGGGCACTGGGGGAAAGGCACCTCAAGTGCCAGCCAATCCGTTCTTGACTCCCTCACCTTCGATAATTTCCGAAACCCCGGTTTCGACCGAAACACTGAATGCGCCTCAAAAGGAGGCATGGGCGACCTCGGACACCGAGGTCACGCCAAAAGAGAAACCTGAAAATTCCCCCGCGCATAATCAACGATTAAATGACTTTGTTGCGCAGAATTACGAAGCCCTCCCCCCTCATGATAGAAAGGATGAGATGTGCCCCGATTATTGACCTATGGGTCCACCTCGACTTTATGAAGGAAGTGGAAGCAATGAAAGGTCTTGTTCCTAACAACGAACTTCGATCGTCGAAACACAAATGAAGGATGGAAGATCGAATCAAAAAACAAAACGCCTTTAAACGGATCATGTATCCTAAAGGACACGGGGAAGGGGTGATTTCAGTTGATGGTTCAGATAACTCAGAGGAACGAAGAGATAAAGATACTCCTACTAACGAAGGACAGCGCACAAGCGCCCATGATAGGATCAAACCTCCTCCGAGAGATAGGGACTCATAATTTCGGGATCAAAGGCGGGAAAGGAGCCGCCGAGGCAAACCAAGAGAGGAAGAGGATCCCCGAGCAATAGTCCATCCACATCTGACTCCGACGACCATCACCCTAGGCGTCGTAGAACAAGCCACTATTCCTCAGACTCCTCCGACTATGAGAGGAAGCGTCACAAAACATCTCGACAACACGGAAGGCGCAGTTACGAGGATCTTTCTCTTCCAAGGCGCCGCGAGAAAGTCGATGCGTTCACGAGACGCATCAGAAACTACTCAGAAGATAAGAAGAGATGCATGGCATCTAACGTCAAGACTTACGACGGTACCACAGACCCAGACGATCATCTGAAAGTCTTCGAGTCACATGCAGGGATTGAGCGGTGACCGAAGCCCATGTGGTACCATATGTTCAATTCTACTCTAATTAGCAACACTCAAAACTGATATCTGTTACTTTTTCATCTTGTGTGAATTCACCTTCATTCTTTCTTAAAAAACCATATTGAGCAAGAAACGTGTTGAGGATTGATAAATCTTCACACCAGTTATTAATATTTTGAAATGAAATTTACATGAAACAAGAATAAGAAAACTATTATGTAAAAATTTAGAAAAACCTCGTGCGTACGCATGCGTTAACTATCTATTTTATATAATAAAACAAAATATATTACAACTTTATAAAGCACAAAAATTAAATGAATGAATTAAATTGCTTACCATATATAACCTATTGTACAACATCTCAATGCAAAGAACAATACAATTTTTTACCAAAATTAAGTCTATTAAGTAATTCAGCTTATGGCGTTGTTGTTGCGTCTGCATTTCTACCTTAGCCCATATTTTTGGTAACTCACAAATCATTACCTAAATTACTATTAAAAAATTTCGAATAATTTTACATATTTTTGGTAACTCACAAATCTTCTTGTGTAAGCTAATCTCCTAATTTTCAACCATTCAAAAAACATCAATGGTAAGTACAAAATGTATAAATTCGTTTTGTCGATAAAAAGTATAAATAAATTGTTTTTTATAAATTGTAAACGAATGGTAAGTACAAAATTTACAAAAAAAAACAATTAAAACAATTTTTTTAAATAAGTGTTATTCTTTTACAAACACATAATTATTTGTTAAATAAATGTTTTCAGAAATTTTATAAAAAAATATGTATATGGATGATAAGTACAAAGTTTATACTATGTAAAAAAAACAAACTTAAAAGGTATTTTTTTATACACAATTTTCAATTTTTTACAAAAACATAATTTTTCTAACGTGTTCCATATTAAATGGATATAAAAACTAATAATTTATAATTTTAAACAGTAAAAAGTTACAAATAAATTTAATAATAAAATAAATAATGTAAAAGTTCTTTTACAAAAAAGACGGAACTAAAGTTATTTTATTAAAAAAATCAAAACTAATTTAATAAAAGTGAAACTAATATTAAAATATATATTTTTATCTAAAATAAATAAATAAAATATCAAAATATAAAATTTTGGTAAGTCATACCAATTATGTAAATTATATTATATATATAGTTTTAGTCAAAATAAATATAAAGAATATACAATTATGGCAAATTAAACAATTTTAAAAACTTTGTAACAAAAAATTAAATGCCGGTTGAAAAAATAATTGAAACGCATATCATATTGATTGATTTTTTGAATTTTGAAAAATATACTAAATGAGATAAGTTATTTTTGGGGAAAATACTTATTTATATAAACTTCATAATTAGTTTACAAAATTATCACACGGCTTCCATAACTAAGAGACTTTGTTATTCAATTATAAATAAAAACACACACAATAATTCACTGATTCACGCTCCACTTGTTTCAGTTCATTTTAGATCATGCCTACCCTTTTCACGTTCCAATATAAGTTCAAATCATTTTCATCATTCATTCACCATTTGATTTTATCCGATCAGATCTAACTACGTATGTTGTGTTGCCCCTACCTCTTTGTTGTCGCTGTGAGTGTTGTGCGACGTTGTTGGTAGGTTGATGATGTTGTTTATGGGTTGTTCATTATGGTGGAGTTTACTGGTTTGTTAAACAAAAGTATAGAAAATAAATATTTTAACAAATTTTATAAAAACAAAAATATGTTAAAAACAAAAATATGACTTCTGGTATCCTTTTGTACCAGTTATATTTTTTTTTATTAATCTGGAACAATTAATGGAGGCAATCCTGTTTGTGCCACCTGCATTTGGAACCAAATCTTCTTTTGGTGACTCATATCTATGAAAAAATTGTATGTCGACCTTTACAAGCAATGAATGACGAAGTCAAAACTTTGGATATTCCCGCACGACACAGCAGGAAAGGACACCAGGTATGTTCATGTTTATTGCCTTATTATTACAAACTTACTTTCGGGATGTTTGGGATTGCTTATTTTTCTAGTTTTATTATTCTTTTAAAGCACAAACATTTAATAATGAATTAAAAACATTTCCTAATATACATCTAATGTACAAGTTATTTAAGCTAAAACAATTAAAAACATTATCATATTTACATCCCTAAAAAACTGTAAAAAGTTGTATTATTGAGAAAGCTTTTTAAAACAAAAACGTGTAACATTCATTTTATTTTTGTAAACTTATAAATCTAATTAATAGTCATCTTCTTAAAATTCCTCAATAGGCTTAACCCTCAATTCAAGATTCAAAAAATCAAAACAATTCCTTCCCATATCAATTTGCAGTTTAAAAACCAAAACCAAATCCTCTCAACCGTACAACAATTCTTGATATTTTGATGAGTTTTATGTTATCCACGCCCTAAAAACGATAGGTTTCACATTTGTTGAAGTTTTTTAATTTAGGATTTTGATTTAATATTTTCATGGTACAACTATTTTGATTTGTTTTTTTTTTAATTTGACAAAGCTTCAAAACAACTATTTTATCTTTGATGGGATCTTCTTCAAATCACTACACAAATGATTGTAGGAATTGATTCAAATTACATATTATACCTATTTTGTTTCGTATCAATTTATAATATATTTGTTTAATTTATGTTTCATTTAAGTTTATTGTAGGAGAACCATATAAAAATATTAATAGAATTCATATTCATGTAGTGCATTCACACGTGTCAAACGTTGTTGAATTTGAGGTTCTCTTTTTACAGGTTATGGATTGTTCTATTTCACTTTGAATGCTCATTTTCCTTTACTGATATAAAGGTATTTTCATTTTTTGTTTATTTGTTTGTTTTCAATATGTTATCTGTTGTACTATGGTTTTTGTTGATATGCCTTTCGCTTACATAATGAATCATGATGGTCTATGTCATTGTCATGAATAAAAATTCAAATCCTGGAAAGATTATGTAGTTAAAATTGTTCCGGTATTAAACCAGCTTGAAAATTGTTGGGATGGTGAATCTGGCTATGTATAGGTATAGTTAATGATTTAAGTTTAAAATATCTATAATGATTACAATGGTGTTTGTCTTAGCTTATACATTTTAGCTTAGCTTATCAGATTAATGTTGTGGAGTAAATCTTGAGAATGTAACACAAACTATTCTTCATACAAGTTAAGAATATGTGAATAGGATTGCATATAACATGTTCGAATGATACATGACAAGCTCTTTCGAACACTCTTCTGTAGTTTAAAGAAATCCAGTGTTTGTTATGAGAAATATCCTCTTTTTGTCGTTTGTTTTCATAACAAAATCTTTTGAGCATTGTTTTTAAGTTGGAGGCTTACAAAAAATGTAAATATATTTGATAGAAGTTGATTATAAACCGTAACAGTAGAATACACATGAGTAAGGAGAAGTACATAATTTAAGTTAAGGCTGATGATAAATATGATTTTTGAAAGATATTAGTAGCCCAATTTACTTTTCGTTAAGAGACTCTAATTTTTTTTGTTCATGCACTTTTTATTTTGCAGGGCTTTGTAACCTGCACCTCTGCCATCTTATAACCATCCTTTAAACTTGCTTCAAAGGTACAAATTTTTTTTTAATTACATGTTTTATATCATTTTCTTAACTTGACATATAGTCTTATGATCAACTACCTTTTAATGCAAGTATGGATAAAGATATTGATACCATAGTGTATTGATTACTATTCATTTTTGCACATATGGAGTTAAGATGCATTTTAGTAATCTACTGCTTTGGTGCAAAAAGTAGTCTTTTAAGGAAGAGTATCATGATGTTACTATTAGGGTATGTATTCGCTCTGACCAGTCTTTTACTATTTTTTCTTTAATTTAAATATTCTTAGCGTAGTTAGGCTTCAAACTTCTTATGAAATAGTGTAGGAGTAATCCTTTTTAAACCGTATGCTACATTCTTGGCCATGTCAAACTGTTAATGCTTAAGTTATAAGTATTGAACGAGATGTAGATCAAAAGGTCTATTTAGGTTATAATTTTCTTATGTTGAGTCAAATTTGGAAGAAAGCTACGACTTAGACGGGTCAAACAAGATGATAAACAATAGTAAATAATTCATAAATGTTTCTAAACTAACAGTAGTATAAGATCTTTAAGTACAAGATCAAATGTCAACTAAAACATTATGGTGAGTCTATATTTTGTCGCAACCTCATGACTTTTGTGAAACAAATAGGGTAAACATATTCTTTAGATTGAGATTATCTACCCAAACACCCTTTTAAGACTAAATCAATTAAATAAGTAAAGAAGTGTAAAAAATGGCAATACGATATGCAAATCATATACAACTAAAATGTGTTATTATTGTAGAGATTGGTTGACAAAAAATTACATCTAATTTTGATTTTGCTGTAGTATTCTTAATGCAGTTTTTATGCGCAACGACAAAAGTATTGTTGGACAGCGAGCTCTTGAATACCAGTTTCTTTTACCTGCAACCTTTTTATAGTATGAGATAAAGTTTTAGAGAACGTGGGATAGTGATTTTATCGAGCTAATTACAACTTAATACATACGGGTGACTTTCAATGCGAGTCGAATGCTTAAAATGGAAAAGTTTTTTTAAAATATATTCAACCAAGCCTGTAATTAATCTTTGCAGGCCAATTCTTATTATTAAAGAGGATGCTATATGGTGCTTAAAGGTAACTTCACACGCCTTTTAGTTAATGTTTTTTCTTATTATTCTTTTAATATGGTTTATTGTAAATGTTGGCCAAAAACTTATAAAGTTTCTTTAGGTAAAGCACACAATATCATTGCCAACTGAAGTATAGTGGGTGGCCAAGTCTATTAGGTAGATTATGTTTATAACTTTTATATATTCTTTAAATGGCGTCTTATTGAGACATTTTGGCCGTGATATTTCCATGTTAACTTTTTGCATATGTTGCTTATTAAGTCATTGTTTCTTGCAGAATCATATGAGATAACTTTTTATATTTTCATGTTAATTTTTTTATATATGTTGCTTATTAAGTCATTGCTTATTAAGTCAGTGTATAGCACTTGTGGAACCTCAATAATTGTATTTTGTTCATGTGGTTCTTTGATGCATTACTCTTGACATTTTTCAAAGTACATGAAAGAGATTCAGCGAGAGGTAGCCAAGAATCCACATAAAAGATGGGTTAAATGTAATACAAGTAATTAATTTGTATAGGAATTGTCTAACTTGATTTGTATGACAACAATACAAGGTAAATTAGTAAATACATTAAGCAGATTATTATGTGTTTGCCATTGTAAAAAATCATATCAAGTGAATTATATATTAATTGATTAACTGAATTAATATTTGATGTATTTTAGTACAAAAGAACAATTTAATTTAAAAGACTGATAACAAGAAAGATAAACATAAACATATTAGGTTTATGTTAACATTAGTTATAAAAGCTCTCTATTGAACCTATTTAACCATTAAAAAATTTTAAAATTATAATGTATTTTATTTGACATGTACACTCAGATATAACTAAAGAAGAATAAAAGGTAATGAAGATAAATAATGAGTACGGATATTTTATTCGCTCTCACATACGTTATAGTTGGACTCCAAAATACACTCGCTCTCACATACGTTATAGTTGGACTCCAAAATACACAAAACTCTATTACTGTGATACTTACAAGATTAAACGTGTATTGAATAATTCATGTTCTTTATTATTATTATTTTCATCTATTATCACAACCCATTTATGCTCTTTTAATATTAACATTTATTTGTTAATTCTTACAAAAATCACTCATTAAGTTATATCCGACATTAGAAGGGTCTTTAAAAATTATAAGAAAGCAGCTTCCTTTGTCACTCTTTCGCAATGACAATTAAGAAAAGTCAAGGCCAATCGCTTTCTAAAGTTGGTTTATATCTTTCACGTCCTCTTTTCACCATGGAAAACTTTACGGTGTTGTTCCATGAGTAAAAGCAAAAAGGGGTTGAAAGTTGTCGTTTGTGATGAGGATGGTAATATTTTCAAGACTACTACAAACGTGGTGTACAAAGAAGTTCTTCATGGTATATTAGCAATGTTCAACATGTATGTTGTTTTTATATTCGTATATTTTATTGCATGTTTTGTCAACGATTCATTTTTTAACACAAACATGTTTAACTAAAGTCTAATTGCATTTTATGTCAACAAATAGGTGTTCACACATTAGAATTTGACAACCAACTACACAGCTATGGCAAACATCATCTCATACTCAAGATCATCAACTTTGGAATTGAAAAGCGCATGAAACTCTTTATTTAATTTTTACAAAATCATAACAGTACTGTGTAATGATACATGTTTACTTTCGGTTTTTCTTTATTTCATATATTAATGTTTCATGCTTACATTATTCATTGTGTATTTCTTTTAATTTACTTTCTCGTGACACTTCTTACAAATTCATTTTTCTAAGATATCCCGTGATTTCAGAGGTGTTTAAGCTAGTTATATATATAGGCTTTGGTTCTATTGTGAAAGATTGAGGAAGGTTAATGTGAGAGCTTTTTTAAAGTTGTAAAAATGAGAACTAATCTAAAACACTAATAAAACATTGATACATAATCATATTACCAATAATACACCAAAATATACATTATTTATACTACTTAACATTCTATTGACTAATAAACGACGACTTAGTTTGTAACGTATTACTGATACACAATTAAAAATGTGATACACATACATCAAAATCTCAACAAGATAATATCATATACATAAAATGGTACATTTGATACACAACCACCACTAAATAACATGATACACGATACCAAGACATGATACAAATCACACCTTAAATTAAGATGTATCACCTAGAATTCGTCAATTTTTAAAAGAAAGCCCATCAAATTATTAAAAAACTTAGTTTTAGTTAATCTCGTTCAAAAATTATTTGAAGTAGAGTGTCATTTGTGAGATTTTAGATGGTTCTTATTTTTTAAACTTTAAAAAGTTTTCATTTGAATCGAAATCGTGAAAGATTTGAGATTAAGAAAAATGAGAAGAAATCATGGCTATTAATATGTATTAATTATGATTTATTTTCAAATAATGTGTATAAATTTAGAAGGGTAAAAATGGAACTTCCTTCGTACACAATTTAAGTGGATAAAATGTTTCTACAGTTTGGCCTTCCAATTTTTTGAATCTGACGTACATCTTTCTTTCATTCATGCGTTATAATTATTAGGGGTGTGCACGGTTCGGTTTGGGCTGGTTGTTGGCTAAAACCGAAACCGAACTGATATATTCGGTTTTTATAAAATCGAAACCGTTTGGTTTTGGACGGTTCGGTTTTTTTGGTTTGTAATCGGTTTCGGTTCGGTTTTTCGATTTTTTCGGTTTTAAAACAGTTTATATTTGGGTACGACCGATTTAGATTAAAAAACTTGTTTTGCGTGAAAAAATAGCTTTTTTTTCTTTATTTTCATTCTATGCTTAATAATGTTTATCTCAAATTTCTAATCTATAATTACACACATATTAATAAGATAAGCACATATGCAAGTAAACATTCATACAAATGATTATTGTCACATATATAATGATATATTGTCAAGTAAGCACAAATATATATCAAACACGCGTATAAACAATAAGATAAATATATTACTCCTACTTCCAAAAAAAGAATATTAATTTATAATTTTGATATATTATTTATTTATTTATATTATATTATATATTTATTTATATTATATTTATATAATAAAATATTATATTATATTTATATTTTTTATATAATAAAATGGTTCGGTTCGGTTCGATTTTTGAATGAAAACCGAAATCGAACAGAAACTTTTCGGTTTTTGAAAACGTAAAAACCGAAACATCGGTTTTTATATTCGGTTCGGTTTTTTCGATCCAGTTTTTTCGGTTTTTCGGTTCCGTTTCAGTTTTTCGGGTTTTTTTCTCACCCCTAATAATTATTATATCAACTATTTACAAGATTCAATATATTTACAAGATTCATATTTTCTTTAAATAAAATAATAAATCGTGAACTACAACAAATTTAGGATTTATTCACACTTTTTTCTTCCCATTTTTTAAAGAGTGAACTTTATTTGTAAAATATTTGCACTTATAAGTGTGAAGTATTAATAAATGTGAAGTATTAAAAAATTCGAAGTATTAAAAAACTTTACACATAAAAATGTAAAATATTAAAAAGTTCACATATAAAAGTGTGAAGTATTAAAAATCTTCACACTTAAAAGTATTTATTACACTTAATTTGTTCACACAAAAAACACTAATGAAATAGTGAACTTTTTAAATTCAAACATTTTAAAATGTAAAAAAGTCTCATAACAAATGTGAAAAGTTAATGTCATTTTGTTGTAGTGTCAATACATAAGGTACAACATTTATAGGTTCTACGTTTAGAATTCTGAATCATAAGGTTCTAAGTTTTTATCATTAAGCGTGCTAACATTTTATGTATGGCATTTGTTTTCTATTCACTCATATCTTTATTTGATTTAACAATGTTGATTATCGTATCATGATCAAAACTGGTAAATTTAAAAAAATGAATCCTAACCCCAACCTCAACCCCAACCGAAGAGTGATCCAAGCTCAAAAGATTGTAGAGGACTTAAAGGTGCTACAAATTGATACAAGTGGGATGCATCCGGTCGACGCCGCAATCGTCGAGTCCCAAAAGACATGAATCTGGGCAACGTATCAACCACGTGACTAGTCGACGCTCGAATGATAATGGTTTTTTAGTTTTAATTTATGTCTTTTAGTTTCATGTTTTTTAATTTTATGTTTTTTATGTAATGTTTTTTTAATTTTAATGAATTTTATTTTAATTTTAAAATGTTTATTATTATTTACTTAAAAATAAAAAAATAAAATAAAAATAAATTTTTTTCCCACGACACCAGTTTTTCCACGACTCAGGGATACCAGTGAAATCTGGTGCCGTGGGAAAATCTGGTGCCATGAGAAAAAAGCTGACGTGGCAGCACTTGTTAAGCCATGGCACCAAGCCATAGCTCACGGATTCCCCATGCTCTTACTCGCTCATAGTTACTGCTTACACCACTTTCAGTGCTCACTCCTAATGCTACTTTTGCCAAACGACCAATATATTATTTTTCAATTAAGACACTCTACTTTTTTTGGCACGTTAAGGGAGTCAACTTTTTTTTAGCCGATTTAAAATTTCTTCCATTTAAAAAATTAACGATCATTTCGTTATTTCTTAAAAGATATTTTGTAAAGCTTCATGATGGTCAGGTCTCAATCCTTGACATTACATGTACTAGGTAAAGAACTGATGCGTTGTTGTTCTGTTTGCTTCGTACTAACATATTGACTTCAATATGATTTCACCTACTGGAATTACTTATAACATATTAATACGATTTAGAATTCATTCTTTCGAGCTCATAGTACCATTCAGGACAAACAATTGAAACTTCTTATTTTTCAAAAAACCAATGCTTTCTTTCATATAAAGGCCATTTAAAAATTTATTGTAAACTGTAAAATAACTTCATAAGTATACAATATGACCATAAACGACGAGACCATGATGTCCAAGAATTAGTTCTATTACAAATATAATGAATAAATCTTATAACGTATCTACCTCTTCTGAAAGGGCACTTCTTATAGCGCAAGCCATCACACGGGTCCTGAAGTAATTTATAGCAAATATAAGTTAGCTCCATGTTCACGCCTATTTCTTTAATTCTCATCCATGTTCACTTTGGGACAAACGGGAAACTTCCCAATATCAATGTTCTAAATGTTTTCAATTCTGTTTTGAAAAAAATGTTCTGATATAAATATCCCCATCAGATACATTACGTAACTTAAAGAATCTATATAGAGATCTAACCTGGGAACACTGGTACGCCGTCCCATATGACTTTCACGCTGTTTACCAGCACGCAACGTAGAAAGTTCCTTTTCCATGGCATTTAATTCTCTTCTTGTTCCTATGCTCTCCACTTCCATTGCTTTATTTAATGTCTCAACATTCCTTGACAACACTGTTAATGCAAGTGATGCCTAAAAAATTATTAGTGTTAACTAATCTTTCTTAGTTTTGATCACAACAAACCATACAACACATTTAGTGTAAAACACAAAATAAATTATTTAACTAACACTATCATCAAGGTAATAATCATATCACTAACCTTTCTTAATCATACTTAGTGATCATCAAAATGATTATCCTTAAAACTCACTTTTGTTAATAAGACAAAAGACTTTTTAATAAACTTTCTTTTTTAGAAAATGTTTTATTAAAATGGAAAATGAAAATTTGAAAATGGCATATTCCAAATGCTGTTAGAATATCCTTTGAAGGGTTCAAATACCTCAGATATTCCCACCCCACTAAAAGACAAAAAACGGAGCGGAGTCTAGTGGCGGTACCTTAAGTACCTACGCGGTACCTTAGCGATATGGTACCGCGGGGTGAGATAAGGTACCGCGCACAGTAGCCGTTATAGATCCGTTGTAACTTTGTCTCCTTTAAATAGTGGGTCAAATCTCATTTTCCAGCAAGCCTCTTGGACGTTTTTCTCAGCCCTCTTTCTATTTTCTATAGCATAATCATTAGTAAATGATCACTTAAATTGTTAAGGATGTTTACATATGATTATCCTCTTGATCCCCTCCTTTACCATGTCTAATGAGAAGATCACTCACTCACTAGTGTTGTGATAAATATGAATCTATGAGCTAGTCATATTCATCATGATACCCTTTTTTGTTTTAGGTCAATCCAATGTATTTATGAATACTTGGACTAGTTGTGTTCATCCAAGTTATTTGTGGATACCGAGATTTGTTGTGTACATCCATTGCATATGTGTTTGCTTGGATTTGTGTTGTGTAAATCCAAGCTACATGTGTGTACTTGGATAAGTCTAGTTGAGTTGTTATAGATTTGATTAGGAGTTCTCACTAAACTATAAAGTGATGTGGTTGTGTCTTGTGAGTTCTCACTAAACTTTAAAGTGATTAGTAGTTGTGTTGTGTGAAGTTCTCACTTAGCTTCAAAGTGAAGAGTCGTGAAGATTGGTTCTAGCTTGCGATTAGAACTCGACATCTAGCCTTGTGTCGTAAAATGGTGAAGTAGGCAACGTCGTGAAGATTGGTTCAACCTTAAGATTAGAACTCGACATCTAGCATTGTGTCGTTAAATTGTGAAGTAGGCAACGTCGTGTAGATTGGTCCTAGCTAAAGATTAGGTCTCGACATTTAGCTTAGTGTCAGAAAATAATGTAAGCAACGATGTAAGGTTTTCTCCGCCGAGAAGGGAGCTTGTGGATATAGTGGAAATCTTGAGTAGGTGTACTCGAGGAGTGGAGTAGAAACAAGGATAGAGCCTCGTTGTCGAACCACTATAAATCTTGGTGTCTTCCCACTAGGTTGTCTCCTTCCTTACTCTTTACTTATTTCATTATCATTATACTTGCTTATTATCTTTGCTAGTGCATTTCAATTGAACCTAATCATTATGCAACTTGGCCTCAATTAAAAGATAGTTTAGATACAAACCAAATTGAAAGTAATTTTAATTTGGTCACCAATTGAAGAGAAACTATTCAACCCCCCCCCCCCCCCCCCCCTTCTAGTTTCTACAATTGGTATCAGAGCGATGGTCACTCAAGATCTTTGAAGTATATTTTACTTTGAAACTTGGATTGATCCATTGTCTCCTCAAATTAGAAGGTCTAGTTGTACTAAAGTTTCTCTTTGGTCAAAACTATGTTTTCTTTGAAAATAGGTCTTTTAATTGATAATATTGCATCTCAATTAAGATTAGTAGCCTTTATGCATTTTAGATATACTCTTAAAATGTATCTACTAGTTTGTATCTTGCTTTGTGTAGGTACTCATGAGGATCAATCAATTAATTGGTTATGGATTGAGTTACTTGCACTTTTAGAAGAATCATCTTCATTGATCTTTAACATCTTTGAATGATGATACCAAGATGATTGGGAATGATACTAGTCCTTGAAGACTTAGTACTCATCATAGTCATTGATTGGGCATAACACTTATTCCTTCATGGATTGCTCTTTGTGGCCAAGGTACGCTTTCGCTCTTCCACACGCCCTTTGATCATTCTTTTGATCATTACTTGACTATGTGCTTGTTCTCGGCATCCTTGCCTTGACATTTATTTGTGGTTTGTGTTTCTTTTCTTTTATCCTCTCAAACCTTCATTGCTTGGATACTTGACTCACTATGGTGATGTAGAGTGAGTTAGTAGAAGCTTAAAGTATCAAGCATGATTTCCATGGTTTGCACCCATACGGTTAGTAGGCCCTTTGTGGGAGAGAAAGTGAATTAATACCTTGCTCATATTTTAGTTTAGACTAAGACTATTATTGAAAGTGATCTTAGTCTATACTTGAATAATTGCTTTGTGCTTATTCATTACCAAAGCCGTTTATCGTTTCACCGGAAAGGCACGTCTTAAACCACTATATATGACACAAGCTCTTCGTTACAACTACTTGAAGATTGTCATTAATCCCTTGAGCATTGATCCTAGGCTTGATTCACTTCTCTTGACTTCTCTCCACTTAGTCGTTTTGCTACGAGTAGTCGTTTGTCCGTTTCGGTTCTTTTCGATCTTGATTTAACTCGTAATCCTTCATTAAGGCATATTGCTTAGTGTTATGATGATCCAATGATATTCTAAAAGGCTCATGATTTAATTTTAAGTATTTTAGAAAAACTGGATTTTCAAAATTTGTCGTTTTTCAGAGATAAAAACCTGCCTCTGTAGGCGGTTCCTTATCTCCGCGGCTCAAACCCGCGGTTCCTTATCGATAAGGTACCGCGGGCAATAACTTTTGTCAGAGCGCCAGTTTGAGTTTTTTTATTCTTTTTCAAACCAAACTCTCTCTCTCCCAAAAACACACAGCCGACGGGTTTTACCTTTTCCACCATTGTTGAAACTTCCAAAACCTTCAATCACTCAAATTAATTGATTCCAAGTTGTGGGTTTCACTCATCCTTCATCTAACATCAATTAAATGTAAGTATTTTCTTTCAATTTCATCTATTTTGTTCTAGGGTTCATCCTTTCATAATTAGGGATTTTTAGAATTGAAATTGAATTAAAACCTTAATAGGAATGTGGGTTGACATGGTAATCTTACTATGATTCCTTAGGTTGATATTCATTAAGATTTCACTAAAACCCACTTGTAGAACAAATCCGAATTTAGGCTAAATGATTTTGGTTGAATGATGGATTTGAGATGAACCCATGAACAAGTAGGTAATGACATTGTTAATGCTTACCTAAAAACCTTGTTTTGAAAAGCCAATGTTCTAATCCATTGTTGATCTAACATAGATCATGTGTTCTTGGTTAATGATGGAATAGACACATTGTGAAAATGAAAATGATATGGATTCAATCCAATGTTTGTCAAGAAATTGATATAACACATTTTCATTTTTCGTTTTCCTTTTTATTTTTCATATGAGTGATTGGAAAAAATATTGTCTTGTGTTTGTATTTAGGTACTTAATCATGCCTTCTTAATATCAAAAAGATCATCAATTCACTAGAGATTATATGCCCGACATCTCTCAAACCTTTGTTTCCCCTCAACTCCCAAACGCTTTTCCATCCCTTTCCTCTCGTTGTTTCCATGAGGGTAGAATTGTAGATTCAAGAATAGCGGGAGATAATTATATCAACTCTATGTTCGAGCTTATTGGGTTTGATTGTTTGCTTTAAATAGACGAGGTAATTTATCCCTTGTTCCTTCTTGAGTTCTTTAGTACTTACTCCATGCTTGAAATCAACGACCAAATCTTTATTCGTTTCTTGTTGAATGGTCAAATCATTTAATATTCCCTCGATGACTTTGGTGATATTCTTGGTGTGCCATTTGAAGGCACTTGTCGTTTCACAGATAAGTGGAGACTAGATGCTCTCTTGGAGTCAAACGATAAACCTCCAAATGACACCACCGAAGTTGATCTAAATTTCATCCTTGAAATCATCACGAAAGAGCGTAGTGGAAACGTTGTGAGAAGCCTTCATACAAATGTGCGAAATGTGAATAGGTATGAAGTGCTCTCAAGCGACCTTAAGGATTACATGCTCCAATGGGCAAACGTCCTTAGGGAAAATGTGTTTTGTCTTGGTGGGAACCGAGATCATATCCCGGCTTGCATGGGGCACATGTTGTTTTGCCTGTTTACTTCCACCAAGTACAATCTTGCATATTACATCGCTCGACGTATAAATTATGCTCTTTCCAAACCCAAAACAAACATCCCTTATGCTATGCTTCTTACTCGCCTCTTTAGAAGGGTTGGTCAAGATTTTCCTCAACTCGATCTTTCTCGCTTTCACCCGGTTCAACGGGTTATGTTGCCTATTCAAGAGGCGTATCAACGAAAGCCAAGAAGTGACCGTGGTTCGAGAAAATCCGACCATCAAGAACCAGATGAGGAGGACACCGATATGCCACCAAGTGATGGTGATGGCATCGGTCCTAGTTCTCATTTTGACTCTTCGAGTAACTCCCATCCATCCTCAAATCAATTCGAGGATGATTTTGAAGACTTAGCTCCTCCTCCTCACCCTTCTAGTGATGTTTCTGAAGATCTCAATATGGAGCATCTTTATCGTGAGAATCTTAGAACTCGGGGAGAATTACATGAACACCGAGTGGAGTCAAGAAAAGGGTTCAAGTATTTGGGAAAGATGATCAAGGGTTTAGGAAAGAAAAGGAGGTGAAGACTTTGAAGTTATGTCAAAGTTTGGATTTGATGGTTAAACATTTGGTTATTAACACTTTGGTTTAGTTGTTTATTAACTTGTGTTGCATGCTTGGATTACTATTTATTTTGTTCCTTTATGTTGCTTATGCAATAATGTTTGTGTTTTACATAGCTTTGTGCATGCCTTATGATAGTTAGCTTATTAGATTATGATCTGTAGTTAACTTTGGCTTGTGAAACTTTTGGGAAAAATCTGGGTTTATCAAAAACTGGGAAGGGAAATTTTTGAAAACCTTCTGGTCGCGGTTCCATATCGACCCGCAGTTCCTTATCGATAAGGTACCGCCGGTCCTAGATAAGGAACCACCGGTCACTGTGCACGACAGCATCTTTGCTTTACACTGTTTTCTTAATTTTGTGTAAACCTTGCATGATTTTCAGTAATAAACTACACATTTCCTAAACTAGGTTACCTAAATTCATTATTCACCTAAAATGATTTTAACCCATTACTAGTTTGGATCATCCCCTCACCCATTTAAACCCACCTTGTTTGCCATGTTCTTCACACATCAAACATACTTCCCTAGCCCTTAAACCACCCTAATCAACCATGGTGTGTACCAAAACCTCAAACACTTCCAAGACCTCCACCCCAAGGAAAACACTCAAAATAAGGGTTAAGGTAGCTAAGCCTAAATCTTCACCTTTCCACACACCTAAGAATAAGAATGCTCCTATCCTCATTTCTTCATCACCTTCCCCACCTCTTGCACCATGCAAGACTTCATCCACCCATGGTACTAACTACTCCATTGGTTCTACCTCCTCTTCATTCAACTCTAGAATGAATGAGCTTTCTTCACCCTTCACTCCAAGTGCACCCTTGGAAGTGACCACACAACCTCAACCAATCCAAAGCATTCCTTTTGGGAATGACTTTGATGACACTTTGGTGACTTCACCATTTACCCCTCACAACTCACCAATTTCACCAACCTTGGAGGATTTACCTCCACACTCACCCATTTCCCCTTTGGGGAACGTGCCTCCACTTTCACCCACATCACCCTTGGAGAACTTGCCTCCTCCACCTCCACCCAACTCAAACACCCAAATTTTGGGTGTCCCACTTTCCCTCCTCTTGGGTGATCCTTACTTTGTGTTTCAACAAACTCATGGTCCTAGATGTCCATGTTGTCTCTACAACCACTTCCTCATCCATAACCTAAGGATGGATATGTATGGACTACATAGGGGTTTGCAAGACTTCTTGCTTGCCTTGTTCTCCATGCCTCCTCCTAGGAGATGAATGATGGAGTTTTTCATAATAAGAGTTTTCAAAAACAAGCCAAAGAAAACTACTTATCTAGATTTAATATTAAGCTAGCTATGTATTAGTTAGTCTTTATTTATCTTTGTACTTTCCTCATTAATGAATGTTTCTTGTTGTTGTCTTATGGATTTAGCTTGTGTGATTCTATCCTTTTGTGCACACTAATCAACTTTAATTTGAAATTAAAATTGAACCTAAATCTATCACAACCCCTAAACTTGACTAAAATTGGTTCAAAATGATATCTAAATTATTTTGTCACCCTTTGTCAAGACATTCTTTGTGAATGTGTTGCTTTATGCAACCCTAGCATATTTTGGTTCCAATAGAGGTAAAATTCCAAGATTTGCAACTTTTTTGAAAAAGTCTTAGTTTTTCCCAAAACCCAGGAAAAACATGGTTTAAAGTCCTCTGGACGCGGTTCCTTAAAGACTCGCGGTTCCTTAGTGATATGGAACCGCCATCCCCTATAAGGTACCGCGGCCAGAAAGTGGCTTTTGACGATTTTTTGGTCAAAACCTTTAAAACCCTATTCCCAGTCAAGATTCCTTGTTTACTCAAATTGACTAAACATTCCTTGACACTACACATTTTGTATTCAAATTCTTACCTTGATTACATTTTACTTATACCCCAACCTTAAGATTTCATTCTCACACCTTCCCAACCTTGAGAATTCATTCTCACATAACCGTGAGATATCATTCTCACACTCTCACAATGCCTAACTCCTACATTCCTAACCTTGACATTTCTTTGTCACAACCCCTCTCACCCAAAGCTTCTTCATCCAAGCTTTCAAAGAAACCGAAAATCTCGGTTTGACCCGTTTGGGTTAAGAAGAATGAACCATCTTCGTCCAAACCACCCAAAAACCCTACATTCTCTCCAATCAAGTATTGGAATGAGACTTACACCATAAACTCCATCACCGGAGCAAAAGAAAATGTTCCACTACCACCACAATCCTTCAATGCCCCCTAACTCAATGACCTTTCAACCTTCCCAAACCTCACAAGGCATTGTGAAAACACTCTCAAACCCTTTACCCCACCACCACCAAACCCTAAGTTTGATGCCATACCCCCATCAAACGATTTTGTGTTGCATCATGGATCCTCGTGTGATTGTTGCCGATTTCAACAAATTGAACTTGCTCATGTGTATGAGAAGTTAAATTTTCTTGAATTCCTCCTCACTCGACCTCCTATTCAAGTTTTCGTTCCGGTGGACAAAACTTCGAATGATACATCGTCGTCTTTTTAGTTTTATTTTACTTTTAGCAATCTTGGAAAATATCACTATTAGACTAGCTTATGCTTAGTGGTTTATTTTTCATATTTATTGCTTTTAGATACTCATACTATGTGTATGTCTATCTTCTTTGTTGTATTTTTTTCTCTTTATGTAACCTTTGTGTTATTTGGGTGCTATTTCATTAGTTCTATTTTGAGTTGATCTTGGTTAATTTTTTACAATTGCTTATGGGTGATTCCATCAATTCTAAAGCTTTAACCCATTGACAAGCTTATCATCTTCATTGGATTGAAGTTTAATTTTGTCAATTACCTCTTTGGACATACTTAGCAAAATACTTGGTTCTAATTTGAGATTTCTTCTCTTTCTCCCTCTCAAGTTACTTAGTAGGTAGTGATCATATATACATTGGTGTTTCTTCTCTTTCTACTAACCTTTGTGTAGCATGTCACCTTAGCTCACAAACTTGGTGTCCCAAGCAAGGGGGAGCAACCACCAAGGGGGAGCTACTAGCAAAGTTCGATACTCTTCAAAGACTTATGCTAACCTTTTTGCTACGACAAAGGGGGAGAAATGATAGTGATAAACTAGTTAATAATTCCATAGTTTGTGTTTCTACGTAAATGAGTTTATCGTTTGTCGTAATCAAAAAGGGGGAGATTGTTAATGCAAGTGATGCCTAAAAACATTATTAGTGTTAACTAATCTTTCTTAGTTTTAATCACAACAAACCATACAACACATTTAGTGTAAAACACAAAATGAATTATTTAACTAACACTATCATCAAGGTAATAATCATATCACTAACCTTTCTTAATCATACTTAGTGATCATCAAAATGATTATCCTTAAAACTCACTTTTGTTGATAAGACAAAAGACTTTTTAATAAACTTTCTTTTTTAGATAATGTTTTATTAAAATGGAAAATGAAAATTTGAAAATGGCATATTCCAAATGCTGTTAGAATATCCTTTGAAGGGTTCAAGTACCTCAGATATTCCCACCCCACTAAAAGACAAAAAACAGAGCGGAGTCTAGTGGCGGTACCTTAAGTACCTACGCGGTATCTTAGCGATATGGTACCGCGGGGTGAGATAAGGTACCGCGCACAGTAGCCGTTATAAATCCGTTGTAACTTTGTCTCCTTTAAATAGTGGGTCAAATCTCATTTTCCAGCAAGCCTCTTGGACGTTTTTCTCAGCCCTCTTTCTATTTTCTATAGCATAATCATTAGTAAATGATCACTTAAATTGTTAAGGATGTTTACATATGATTATCCTCTTGATCCCCTCCTTTACCATGTCTAATGAGAAGATCACTCACTCACCAGTGTTGTGATAAAGATGAATCTATGAGTTAGTCATATTCATCATGATACCCTTTTTTGTTTTAGGTCAATCCAATGTATTTATGAATACTTGGACTAGTTGTGTTCATCCAAGTTATTTGTGGATACTTGGATTTGTCATGTACATCCATTGCATATGTGTTTGCTTGGATTTGTGTTGTGTAAATCCAAGCTACATGTGTGTACTAGGATAAGTCTAGTTGAGTTGTAATAGATTTGATTAGGAGTTCTCACTAAACTATAAAGTGATGTGGTTGTGTCTTGTGAGTTCTCACTAAACTTTAAAGTGATTAGTAGTTGTGTTGTGTGAAGTTCTCACTTAGCTTCAAAGTGAAGAGTCGTGAAGATTGGTTCTAGCTTTCGATTAGAACTCGACATCTAGCCTTGTGTCGTAAAATGGTGAAGTAGGCAACGTCGTGAAGATTGGTTCTACCTTAAGATTAGAACTCGACATCTAGCCTTGTGTCGTTAAATTGTGAAGTAGGCAACGTCGTGTAGATTGGTCCTAGCTAAAGATTAGGTCTCGACATTTAGCTTAGTGTCGGAAAATAATGTAAGCAACGATGTAAGGTTTTCTCCGCCGAGAAGGGAGCTTGTGGATATAGTGGAAATCTCGAGTAGGTGTACTCGAGGAGTGGAGTAGAAACGAGGATAGAGCCTCGTTGTCGAACCACTATAAATCTTGGTGTCTTCCCACTAGGTTGTCTTCTTCCTTACTCTTTACTTATTTCATTATCATTATACTTGCTTATTATCTTTGCTAGTGCATTTCAATTGAACCTAATCATTATGCAACTTGGCCTCAATTAAAAGATAGTTTAGATACAAACCAAATTGAAAGTAATTTTAATTTGGTCACCAATCGAAGAGAAACTATTCAACTCCCCCCCTTCTAGTTTCTACAAACACCTTAAATTTTTTGAATAATAATTAGACACATAATTGATAACATTAAAATAAATTAAAAAAAACCTACAAACCTCAATTGTGTTATCCTTGTGTTTTATGTTTTGATCCTTCTGATGACATGCTTTTTGTAATGTCAAAACCTCCTTTTGTAACATTGTTAGCCTCAAAATATCGAGTCAAACAAGAATGCTCGGTCATATGTTTATTATGTATCGTATATTAGAACGTTGTAATAGGTAGTAGATTAGTCGTGTATTACAGGCTTAACTTTAAGCTAAGGTTCATTCATAAGTAACCAAAGCCCAAAAGGAAAGTCCGACCCATTATCATATAGCCCATTATGCCACCTGTAAGCAAAGGCTATAAATACCCTTCCTAGCATGTTAGGAAGGGTGTTGGTTAATTCTATTATTCTAATCTAATATTTCACAAGTTCACACACTTCTCTCTCTTTTCTCTCTCAAGTTTCTCTCTCTAAAATTCATCTCATATCTACCTTTCTTTCTTCATTAATCGTATAGAATCATCATATATTAGGGACAACAATTGGTATCAATCGCCATGGGGTAGTTTTTGTGATTTGTTGTTGCTATTATATTGGGTTCGTGTGATTTACACCTAACATCATTCCGAATTCAAGTTTTTTTCTTGTGTTTTTCGTGCTCTAAATCATCCTCTATTCATCTCTACATCTTTAATACGTGGTAAGATTTTGGTT
This sequence comes from Glebionis coronaria, assembly GCA_025667525.1. Taxonomy (NCBI): domain Eukaryota; kingdom Viridiplantae; phylum Streptophyta; class Magnoliopsida; order Asterales; family Asteraceae; genus Glebionis; species Glebionis coronaria. Next base: position 602,836,096 of record CM046878.1, on the reverse strand, counting down.
ACATTCGTTTGGTTAGAATCACGAATTCCAAGGTAAAAATCCATCCTTTCTTGTTGCTTCCAAGTCTCGGATTGTTTTTTTGTGCTACGATCTGATTTTTGTGATTGCATAAACCCTGGGGGCTTCTACTTGCGATCCAAGGTCACAATCACCTCCCACGATCACTGAGTACGATCTGTGAGTATGATCACTCAGTACGATCTGTGAGTCCGATCACTCAGTACGATCGGTGAGTACGATCGTTGGGTACGATCAGTGAGTACGATCATTGGATACGATCACTGGGTACGATCGTTGGATACGATCACTGGGTACGATCGTTGGATACGATAGGTGAGTACGATCAGACTGCGATCTAAGAGTACGATCCGACTGCGATCTAGGAGTACGATCAGAGTGAGATCAGACTACGATCATAGAGTACGATCAGAGTGCGATCAGAGTGCGATCTAAGAGTGCGATGGGTGACATTGCGATGGACATCTAAATTTTGTTCAAGTATTTTTTAGACTTAACCACTATCTAGACTAGTCTCGGAACGTAGTTTACACGAATATTAAAAAAAAAGAGTTAAAATTTTTAGGTCAAGTAAAATCAAATTTTTTCCATACTAGTTTTAGGCTATTTCTAGCTCGATTTCAAAATTTGGTGATTACAAATTTTTTAGGTCTACCGTTTTGTCGGACTGAGGAATTTATTGTCGGACTGAGAAAAAATCGCAATTTTCGGAATTTCAACAACAACTCAATCACAATACAACTACTTAAGATCCACAATCAATTCATCACTTAAGAGTATATTGAGATGGATTCTACTACAGAATATCGTGTGACAAACAATAACATCGTGGTGGCGGGTAACAAAGAGAGACCACCAATGCTTGTGGCCGGTCGATATGCTCAATGACAATCACGTTTTCTTCGTTATCTTGATACAAGACCTAATGGTGATGCATTGAGGCAATGTATTAACAATGTACCATATGTTTTCTCTGATATCACTGTTCCTCATACACCAGCTACTGACACTACCACAGAAGTACCCGCAACCACAAGAAAAGAAACTTTATCTGATCTTACACCAGAGAAGCGTGCTTGGTATGACGCAGAAAATTAAGCGATCTATATGATTCTAAGTGGAATTGGAGATGATATTTATTCCACGGTTGATGCATGTCCTACGGTACAAGAAATGTGGACGGCTATTGAACGCTTGCAACAAGGAGAATCACTCAACAAGCAAGATGTTAAAACAAACTTGTTTTGGAACTTTGGTAAGTTTACTGCATTTGATGGAGAATCAATTGAGTCTTATTATTTACGATTCTACAAGATGATGATCGATATGACAAGAAACAACTTGGAGGTCTCCACCATGCAAGTCAATGTGCAATTTATACACCAACTTTAACCAGAGTGGACACGTTTTGTTACTTTGGTGAAACAACAGAAGCAGTTAGACAAGGTAAACTATCACACCCTCTTTGATATCTTGAAACAATTTCAGCATGAGGCAAATGAAATTCGAGCTGAACGAGTTGCAAAGACAGCTAATCCACTTGCTCTAGTGTCTACCACTCAAGATCATCGATCTCGTACTTCAAAGTCATACTCCATTCAATCATCCTCACCACGATATTCCACATCATCCAAGTCTTCATCCTCCACAAGATCACGCGACAAAGAACCAAGAGCACCATCACCACCATCTGAGTCATCATCTGAAGAGGATAGTGATGAAGATCAAGCTCAAAAGAATTGGGAAATGAAACAACAAATTGCTTTCATTATGAAGACCTACAAGAAAATCTTCAAACCCACCAACAACAATCTTCGAACATCATCCAACACAAAGAACCAATATGTTGAGAACCCTTCAAGGTATGACACACGTCGACGTGGTGAAAGTCCTTCTAGGTATGATCGACATAATCCAACACATGTTGAGGGTTCTGCAAGGTATGATCGACAAACTACCAAGTATGATACTCAGAGGATTGCTGCTGCTACTGGGAATAGGGAAACTGTAGGAACGCAAGTGGTTCAACAAAGTGGGATTCAATGTTATAATTGCCAAGGTTATGGGCATATGGTAAAGGAATGCAGAAAGACGAAACGGGTTAGGGACTCTACCTATCATAAAGAGAAGATGTTGTTATGCAAGAAGATGGAAGCAGGGGTCAAGTTTTCGGTTGAGGAAGGAGCAATGCCTGATGATATTGATGATGAAGCCTCCGACCAAGAATTAGAAGCACATTACTCGTACATGGCAAAGGTTGACGAAGGTCTCAACGTCACTGAAGATGACAATGGTCCTATCTTTGACACTGAGCCACTTGATAAGGTACACACCACGGATAAATATAATGTGTTTGGTGATATTCATGAGCATAGTGAGCTACCCAATGCCATTAATGACACATGTATGACGGAAAAAGTTGATATAAATACCACACCCGATTCATCAGACATGTGCAATAATGAGTTTGAGGATGATCAACATGCAAATGAGTATGATGATGAGGAGAGTGCGCGCTTGCTAATTTAATTGTTAGTTTACAAAAAGATGTCAATGAAACTAGAAAAAGTCAAAAGCAATTAAAGAAGGCAAACGCAATGCTCACTCAAAATTTTGAAGAATGCAAAGCCGTACTAATTACATCTAGTGAGACAATTGAACACTATAAAGATGAGCTTCTTCAAAAAACCAAAGAACTTGAGGGGTACAAGGGTAGTACGTTAAAAAGTCAAAAGGACGTTCTTGAAAAGAAATACAACGAAACTCTTGAGTTATTAACCAAAGAGAAACGTCAATTTAATGTCTTGTTAATGGCTGAACGTCAAAAAACGTACCTTGCTACCACCAAAGTTAACGAACTTGAACAACGGCTTTCGATGGATAACACCGAGTTTGCTAAAATTCTTGATGTTAAGAAACAAGAGGTTGAAACGTTAAAACAAGATTTCAAAAGTCGACATGAGAAAGATACTGAAAAAAGTAACGGAACTAGAAAAACAAGTCGAATTTTTGAAGAAAGTTGTTTATAAAACGCATGGCTCTATTCAAACCGTAAGAATGTTAGCACCTCCGTCTATGTTTAAGGGTCAAGCTAGCTTTGCAAGTCCTGATTATCTTGCCCAAGCTCAAGCTGCGAACCCGCGCATTTATATGGATGAGTCCGAATGGACCGATCCTGAATATCCTCTTGGTTATGATGAGACATCCCTTTGGGAAGAGGAGAGTAGATCACCGGTCAATAAAGAGTTTGTGAAACCATACAATTATGCTTATGAGAATAGTCTATATGGTCTTTTCACTACACAAAAACAAAAGTCTCGTGAGGAATTGTTTTTAGAATGCAAACAAAGAAGAATTCAATGGAAGAAAGCTTTTGCTACTAAGAAAACAAACGTTTCTAAGTTTATCAACTACTTGCCTCTTGACGCTTCTAAAAGCAAGAGTAGGCAGACATTTGAGTTTCTACAACATTACATTGATAATATTAAATCCATTGTTGACAATGAATGGAAACAACGAGAAAATGACGAGTTGAAAAAAACAATTCCTCAAGATATAACTGTGCTTATCAAACAAATCTTAATACCGAACACGACCACATTGAAAGAAAATATGCTTGAATTTGAAAGATTAATTCGGTCTGAAATGTTTGATGATTTAAAATATGTTGAGTCTATTGAGAAAGAAATTGACGATCTTCAAATGGACAAGTCTGTTTTTTCAGATGAATATGATTTACTCTTAGAAGAATGTCTCTCCAAAGATATTTTTCTCTTCAATCTTGTGCTGATATCGATGAATATTCTGATGTTGCATGCATATATCTTGATAAAATCAAAGAATGTGAGCGTCTTGAACTTGAGCTTTCAAAACATAGAGAAAATGTTGATAAAAAGGCTTTTGAGTTACTTCAACACAGAACTGATTTCCTTCAAAACATTGTCATTCTCTTGAACTTGCTTTGCAAAAAGACGTTGGTAGTTTTCCACATGATAATAACTTGCAAGAAAAACTTTCCAAAACGTTTCGAGAAATGAATGAACTGAATTTGGAAGTTAAAGGGTTGAAAGCTCAGTTAAAAGATAGGTAAATAGCGATAGTAGAGTTGAAGAAACTCGTTGCTAAGATGGGTGGGAAAATTTTGGAACCTAGTGTTAAGAAACCTGTTGTAAGACAACCCAATGAGCAAAAAGTGACTAGACCCTCTGTCTTGGGAAACCCATCTGTTTTCTCTAATTCTGCATTTGCAAAACCTGCGTTTGTCCCCAAGACGGATGGGAAGGATAGGTTACCACAGAATACTCCTAAAACACATATTCGATCACCAAGCATTAAGAACACAAATGTGATTAAACCAGGGATGTATAGATTGGCCACTAAACCCACACAAAAAAGAAAGTCAATCACCTCAGACTTCTAGAAACACTAATAGACGTGTGTCTTTTACTACAGGAGTATTCTCCACTGATAGTGTTAGCCGGCCTCAGCTTAAGAGCACTCGCATGAATGAAAAGGTTTGGCAAAACAAAAGTCAAGGGAAGATGAAGACAGTAGAAGACCACCCTGGGATTTTCAATGTTTCTAAGAATAAAACGTCTGTAATTGCGTGTAATGACGATTTGAATGATTCTACTTTGAATGCTTTGAATGTTAAGTTTGTTTGTGTGAAATGTGGAAAGTGTGTAAATGATAATCATGCTATGTGTGTTTCTAATAATGTCAAAAGCGTAGATACTAGAACTAAGAAGCAAACTGCGATGCCTATTAGTGCTAGAAAAACCAAACGCAAAGTGAACCATTCTGGTGTAACCCCCCTTGAGAAAAGTATTGCATCAGACTCCACCACTAAGACCACTAGAAGCAGAATTTGGGAATTATATGAGTCTGCTAGCAAGTCATGGAAATGGTGGTTTGCTAATCAGTGTCCTCCTGGATATAAATGGATGCCTAAAGTTAGTATAGAAAATGTGACAACGAGTGTTAGTATGCCTTTAAATGTTTCTAAGGACACTAATGATTCTACAATCACAACTACTGTGGTATCCAATTTAGCAAATGCTCCATCGTGTTCTAACTCTTCTACAGGTGATACAAATAATTCTCTTCATACTGGACTCCGGATGCACAAAGCACATGACGGGGAATCTCAAGCTTCTAATTAACTTCGTGGAGAAGTTCCTGGGTACGGTCCGATTCGGAAATGATCAATTTGCACCGATCCTAGGATATGGAGATTTGGTTCAGGGTAATATCCCGATAAAAAGGGTATACTACGTCGAAGGGATCAATCACAATCTTTTCTCGGTTGGTCAATTCTGTGATGCGGATTTGGAGGTTGCTTTTAGAAAGAAGACATGTTTTGTTCGTGATTATGATGGGAATGACTTACTTACCGGTTCACGGGGTACTGATCTCTACACTATTTCACTTCAAGATACAACTTCATCAACTCCAATTTGCTTCATGGCTAAAGCTTCAACGACTCAGGCATGGCTATGGCATCAACGTTTATCTCATCTTAATTTTGATACCATCAACTTGCTTTCTAAGAAAGATATTGTGAGAGGCCTTCTAAGTTTGAAATTCATCAAAGATCATCTTTGTTCTTCTTGTGAGCTTTGTAAAGCTACACGAAGTAGCTTCAAAAGAAAGACCACACCAAGCTCTAAAGGACGGTTAGATCTTCTCCATATGGATCTGTGTGGTCCCATGCGTGTTCAAAGTATCAATGGGAAGAAATATATTCTGGTAATTGTCGATGATTACTCAAGGTACACATGGACTCATTTCTTGAGGTCCAAGGATGAAACACCCGAAGTTCTCATCAGCTTCCTTAAACTGATACAACGTTGTCTTCAAGCTTAAGTTAAAGTGGTTCGTACTGACAGAGGTACATAATTTTTGAATTCAAATATGAGAAACTACTTTGAAGCCGATGGAATTGAACATGAAACATCTATTGCTCGAACACCCGAACAAAACGGCGTTGTTGAAAGATGAAACCGTAATTTAGTTGAGGATGCTCGAACATTATTATCTGCTTCAAAACTTCCACAATACTTTTGGGCTGAAGCCGTGTCAACCGCATGCTACACACAAAACCGCTCCTTAATTATCCCAAGACACGAAAAGACACCATATCACATAATTCATGATCGAAAACCTTCACTCAAACACCTTCACGTTTTTGGATGTACGTGCTACATTATTCGAGATGGTGAAAATCAGGACAAGATGAAAGAGAAAGGTGATGCATGCATTCTAGTAGGATATGCAACTCAGTCTAAGGGGTATAGAGTGTACAACAAGAGAACAAAATTGATAGTCAAGACTATTCATGTCAGATTTGATGAATTACAAGAAATGGCACTTGAACAAAATAGTTTAAGTCCCGATCCACAACGACAAACGACTTCCGTTCACAACCGCACGGAACTCGGAACTCAAGATCACAGCAATGAACCGTCAAGTTCAACGCTGGTTCCAGAACATGTTCCTAGAGCTGATATGACAGTCGACACGAATATTGAAGAGTTGGAAATGTTATATGGACCAATGTATGATGAATATTTCACGGGGGAGAAACAAGTTGTATCGAAGTCTTCCGCTGTTACTCATGATAAGAGTGATGATACCGATCATCGTCAACAACCGGATACAACTTCATCTACTTCAACACGGGTTGCTGTAGATTTACCTCCTCAGAATATCACTTCAACAATCGATCTTACAACATCCACAACTACTGTCATTGCTCCAGAGAACACAAATCAAGCAGACAATGCATTATCTGACGAAGACGAATTTATCAACCCATTCGGTACACCGGTACACAAAACTGGACAATCTTCTACTCGCCATGTTGATCCGTCAAATATGCACACGTTCTACCAATGACATCCTTCAACACATCATTGGACCCGAGATCATCCTTTGGTTCAAGAAATTGGAAACCCTTCACAGCCCGTTCGTACAAGACGACAGCTTAACATCGATGGTGATGTTTGTATGTTCGCACTCGCCGTGAGTTCAGCTGAACCGAAAAATATCAAAGAAGCAATGGATGATCACGCTTGGATTGAATCGATGACGGATGAACTTCAACAATTTGAAAGACTTAAAGTCTGGGGACTTGTTGACAGACCATACGATGTAATACCATTAAATCTTCAATGGATCTGGAAAAACAAGATGGATGAAGAGAACACGATCATCAAGAATAAATCTCGGCTAGTGGCTAAAGGGTATGGACATAAAGAGGGTATTGATTTTGAAGAATCATTTGCACCAGTATCTCGAATGGAAGCGGTCAGGATTTTTCTTGCTTATGCTGCACATCAGGGATTCATTGTCTATCAAATGGACGTAAAGACGGCGTTTCTTAACGGTCCTTTGAAGGAAGAAGTCTATGTCACAGAGCCGGAAGGATTCGTCAATCCTCATTATCCTGACAAGGTGTATCGTCTCCACAAAGCACTTTATGGACTCAAGCGAGCTCCAAGGGCGTGGTACGACGAGCTCTCGAAATTTTTGGTCTCCAAAGGTTTCTCAAAAGGTTCCATTGATCTAACTTTGTTCACTTATAAATATGGGGATGACATTTTGCTTGTGCAGATTTATGTTGATGACATTATTTTCGGGTCTACAAACCCAAAACTTTCAAAATGGTTTGAAAAAGTAATGCACAACAAATTTGAAATGTCAATGATGGGCGAACTAAAATTATTTCTTGGAATTCAAGTTCACCAATCCCCAAGTGGTATCTTTATTAACCAAGCTAAGTATTGTCAAGAGATAATCAAAAAGCATGGTATGACTTCATGTGACCCCGTTGGGACACCATTATCAACCACATCGCTAGATGCTGACTTGGAGGGAAATGCCATCGATCAAACGAGATATCGTTCCATGATCGGTTCCCTCATGTACTTGACATCAAGAAGACATGATATACATCATGCTACATGATATTGTGCACTATATCAAGCACGACCCACTGAAAAGCACCTCAAGGAGGTTAATCGGATCTTTCGGTACCTTAAGAATACCATTCACATGGGACTCTGGTATCCGAGGGAAACCGGTTTCTTTCTAACGGCCTATTCAGATTCTGATCATGCAGGGTGTCTTGATACACGTAAAAGTACTTCTGGTGGTGCACAATTTCTAGGTCAAGATAAGCTTGTGGGATGGTCCTCCAAGAAGCAGGATTGCACATCATTGTCATCAGCCGAAGCAGAGTATGTGTCTTTATCTGCATGTTGTGCTCAAGTTCTATGGATGAGAACACAACTCACGGATTATGGCTTCCACTTTGATAAAGTACCTATGTACTGTGACTCAAAGTCGGCCATAGCCATCTCCTGCAATCCGGTACATCATTCCCGCACGAAGCACATTGATGTTCGATATCACTTCATAAAGGAACAAGTTGAAAGAGGTATCGTTGAACTATACTTTGTTGGAACTGATTATCAATTAGCTGACTTGTTTACAAAAGCTCTTTCGAAAGAGAGGTTTGCGTATCTAGTTAGGCAAATTGGTATGAGATGTTTGACTCCAGAAGAACTGGAGATTCTGGCAAAGAAGCCTACTTGATTTATCTATCAAACATCTACTTGTAAATATCATTGAAAAAAGCAAAATACAAAAATATAAAACATATAAAAACAAAACACAAAATAAAAAATCTTTCAAAATCCAAAAATATTCTTCTCGACATGTCTTTCAGTATCGATAATATGGATGTGCCTAGAAATGTCGCTCAATAACGACACGGGTGTGTACATAAAGCTCGAATGAAAGTTGTAAATATTTTTCAAAACATGTCATTTCTTCTTTCAATAAAGGAAAATGTCTATTTTGGACAATTTTTCCAACAACGGGTAGAGCAATCTATCTTGGGTTGAGCTTGTCACAAAACATTCAACGTTTTAAGCTCAACACAATGGTTTGTAATCACTTTCAGATTGCAACCCGGTTATCTATTCACGGGGGAGTGTACGCTTTAGTGCCCTTACCCTCAGCAAAAGAAGAGAAATCTTCTTACACTTGAGTGGATTCGTCAAGACATTCAAAGTCTAAGAACTCAAGTTTATGCTTTAGAAAAACCTCTTCGCCAAAAAGAAATAGGAGTTTTCAGAAAGCGTTGAACACAATTTTTTCAAGAATTTTTCAATGATTATTCAACATCTTTCAAAAATTGTGTGTTCAACAACTCCCATCCTCAAAAAGCGAAATATGGATCAAATCCTCACAATGACAATTCAATTAGATCAATTTTTGAGGGAGAGCATTTCAACTTCATGCAAAAGATTAACACATCTTTCTCCCGAAGATTTTCAAGACTATTTTTCAAAATATATTTTAATCAAATAGGTATCTATAATATCAAAAGATTTTATATATTAGAGATAGGGGGAGAAAATGTGATTAAAATGTGATCTTGTATAAGACTCAAGCACTTTAACTCTTACCTACATGTGCGAAACACTTTCGATTATCGATGCACATGTGAAGGGGGAGCATTTCTGAAACGACAAAACTATCAAGGTGTTAAATGTTTTTTTAAACATCTTGTTAGACATTTGAAGTGGTTTTCATGGTTACGATCAAATACCCACAACATCTTTAATTCACGACGTTATTGGTGTCAAAATGGTGGTTAGGTTTAAGTCCTATGATCCAACCAGAACCGGAGGGATCTTCCCAGGGCCAATCCAATAGATTATTAGAAGTCCTTAGGAAAGATGGAGTAGAATGTGAACGTAGTTGAATGCCGACTAAGTACTCATGCTAGCACTGGAACAATCACAACAAGGTGCTAGTAATGATGTCTTGGTAAGCATTGAAGGGGTTAAAGAATGAAAAAGAAATGTAAGGATAAAGGGTGTAAAGAAAGAAGCCCTCCATACAACTTAGGCAGAAACCGGGTTAACACATCATGAAGACAAACTCATCATGGACCCAGTGATGTATGCACAACCCTTTCCTAGCTCAGGCTTCTCTCAAAAGAAGTTTGTTTTATTATCACGGAGAACAACATGACTTCTATTGACTTTCTCACTTAGAGATAGTTGATATTGAATAGGTGGCATCTGCTCCAGCCTCCGACCACTAAAAGTGCACAAATCGAGTCTAGAGCCAAGAGATCAATCAAATCTCGTTAGGACACACGGATGAAGATCAAGAGAGTCCGACGCTATATCCTTGTGATATTGCTAGAACACTCAGAGTGATGCTACTTAGAATTCACAATGATGAGTGGAAATCCTTCTAGTGTAAACATCAAACAGCACTGCGGTAGGTCATATGCAAGATTCTTTATGATATGAACATGTGTAAAACTGAAAAGCAACAGTGGTTTGATTCTGAATTGATTCAAACTCGTTTCAAGTTTCTACGTAATATCTTTATGGTCTTGCCAGAACATTCAGAGTGATATTCATTAATATTCACAGTGACGAATGGAAATCCTTCTAGCGTCAACATCAAACAGCGCTACGGTAGGTGACTTGTAAGATTCTTATGAATCAAGCTTGTGTCAACTGGAAAGAAACAATGGTAAGATTCTTTATGAATCACACTTGTTCCAGGAATTTGAATTGACGACTTTAATCAAGCGGATATTTATCCAATTGATTCACTCTTTATGTTCACAGTTTTGCTTTGAGACGGTCGAGTAAAGAGAACGGCTAGTACAGCCGTGAAACCCTGTCAAGGAGATTATTAATTAAATCCACCTAATCACAGGTACGATATTTAATATCGTATAACGATCTTCACCGACCGGAGGTAAAACGCTACCGATTTAGGACGAATGTCAAAGCCATTCCGTCCGTGTCTATGTTTTGTCTCGAGAAGGTGGCGTCACGGTGTATACTCAGCAAAGTCAAAGATTAAAAAAAACCACATACTCATGCCTAAAGACATATTCGACAATTAATAGTGTGAGCATGTGGATGAAGACACAAGATCACAAGATGGCAAAGACAAGTCAAGGATGATTTGAAGATCTCAAGATCAAAAGACAAAGTCGAAAGACAACGACAAAGGCTCAAAGATCACAGCATGAAGAAACAAGACTACTATTACACGTTCAAGACTCATTTATGGCGAGATTAGTAATCTCTACAATTCTCCAAATGACAAAGGGTAATGACCTCTCATAAAGGATAGTGACCTCACATTGGGGGAGATTGTTAGCCTTAAAATATTGAGTCAAACAAGAATGCTCGGTCATATGTTTATTATGTATCGTATATTAGAACGTTGTTATAGGTAGTAGATTAGTCGTGTATTACGGGCTTAACTTTAAGCTAAGGTTCATTCATAAGTAACCAAAGCCCAAAAGGAAAGCCCGACCCATTATCATATAGCCCATTATGCCACATGTAGGCAAGGCTATATAAACCTCTCCTTGCATGTAAGGAGAGGTTGGTTGGTCATTCATTTTTCTCTTAATCTAATATTTCACAAGGTCACACACTTCTCTCTCTTTTCTCTCTCAAGTTTCTTTCTCTAAAATTCATCTCATATCTACCTTTCTTTCTTCATTAATCGTATAGATTCATCATATATTAGGGACAACAAACATATCATACAACATCCCAGACACAAAATCTTCGGGTTTTGATTTATCGTTCTCAGCGGCATGGCCAAGATCTGCTAATTTGCTACTGTCATATACTTTTGATGAGATAATCCCATTCTTTAGTAAGTTTCTTGATGAGAATCTGCTGGAGGATGATCTTGATAAATTTTCGACTCCTCCAAGAGACTGGCGCGGTGCACGTCCTTTGCTCATAGTTTTTTCTGAGCTAGCGTATGAAACACCAGTATGGGATGACGATTTAAATCTTTCCTCCAAAACTTTAAAATGAAGTTGATATTTTTCCTATAAAGGCAAGCATTATGAGACGGAAGTTAAGTTTTTGAATTAGAAACCACCATTATGAAGGTGGAAATTTCAGCCTGCTATATAATGAAACAGGCAAATTCAGGTTCTACTATATTGACGAAGGTTCAAATGCAGAGATTTAGCTAAAACTCTAACGTGTCAAATTGGTTGAACGGGTTAGTTGGTCAAAATTATTCTAACGTGTAATTCAGATTATTACAATATCGAAGTTCATAAGTACCTAAAAAAACTAGTAATCAAATTATTGTAAGAAAAAATTTCACGTTTGGTCCCTATCATTTACACCAAACATCAAGTTTGGTCCCTATCTCAAACTAAGTGCACAGATCGTCCCTATCGTTTACACTTTGGATCAAAAATGGTCCCTATCTTAGATGGACGTTAGATTTGCCAGTTAAGTATACTTATTTGAGGGGTATTTTTGTCTTTTCGAGCTTAATTATTTCCTTTTTCTTTTCTTTCTTAAATCTATCTCTCTCTCTCTCTCTCTCTCTCTCTCTCTCTCTCTCTCTCTCTCTCTCTCTCTCTCTCTCTCTCTCTCTCTCTCTCTCTCTCTCTCTCTCTCTTTCTCTCTCTCTCTCTGTCTCAAATTCTTTCTTATCTCTCTCTCACACACATATCTCAGTCTCTCTCTCACATGTTTTCATCTCAACCCAGATTTAATCAAAACCAAACCAAATCCTAAGCTACATAAATCCACAACCTACAAATAAGATCTGTTAAAATCATTATCCTCATCCTAAAAAAAACCCACACCATGTTCCATCAGTATTTTTTAATACTGAACTAACCAACTGATTTTTTAATCAGTTCCAGCCCCCTTTCTTCATTCACAGCGACCAATTCGCATCTATATTCTCTCAAAACCCAACCTGTTTCTTTCAGCTTTTCTTAAAGCTGAACACACATTTCTTCAGTTTCACACGTCAGCTTATTGGCTCAAGAGAAAACTAGCGACTGAGGTGAAAGTTGTGTTCGAAGAGTTTAAAACACCCCTTTGTTTCTAGCTGCTCATGCCGGGAACGTGAACCTTGTGCGAAAGTTACTGGTAATGTGATAATCTTTTAGTGCCTTCTGATAAGAAGATTGGCGATATTGGTATGGGTGATGCACCCAATTTTATATCATAGAAAAACATAAAACTGGGGGTAGGTATGCATTGACACTTTCAAGTCATCTCTACTCTTTTCCATTACCCAAATATAAACCCCCCCCTCCCCCAATCTCCAATTTCCATTTCCTTAGCTTGATTAAACCACTTCCCTATAAATAAAAGCCACCTCAAGAGGATACAACCAAAGTCTTGATAGATACTCAAACAAAGCCAGTTCAAAAGGTTTTTGTGTGAGCATGTGGCAGCGAAGGTGATAGTGATGGCTAGCGTGGTTGTAGTGATGTGGTGGTCAACGCGTGGTGGAGGTGTGATAGGTGGCGCCGACCATCTCTTATCATCATTTAAGTCCTCACCACATTACTTTCCCGACCAACACATATCACTACCACCACCAACCGTTGTCACCGGCCAGTGACACGAACCACCACCAACTGTGGTTGCCTCCAACCATGCCACCACACCACCACTCGACTGGACGCCACCACAACACCCCTCAACCAGACGCCACCACACCACCAACTACACTACCCCTCCACCACAACACTAAAAGCATTAACCATATCCACCATCGGCAACTGTAACCCACCAATACACATACATACCTTAAAAGAACACATATACGTACATGTGTATACATATATGTTTTTTCAATTGTGAATCTAAGCTGGGCCCAGATCTAATTGAGCTTGTGGTACCTTCGTAATGTTTGGTCTGATTTGGATTTATCAAATAAATGGTGTTCTTTCTTTCAAATAAATTAACAGATAGATGGTAAAGAAAGAAAAGTGGGTAGCCACAATCTTCACTTATTTGGTTTTGATTTCTGGGTTTATTAATTGTTTGAGGGTTTCGAGCTGTTGGTGGTGTCGGTGATGATTTAAGGTGATAATTTTAGATCGTTCAAGTAAAGGTCTAAAAATGGTGGTGAACTGGTGATGATTTTGGACTGATTTTGAGTAGTTGGTGGTGTCAGTGATGATTTAAAGAGAGAGAGAAGAATGAAAAAAATAAAAGAAAAAAGAAAATGAGTATATATATATGTGTAGAAAAACAAGTAAATGTCTAAAATACCCCTCCATTCATATCATTTAACTGGCAAATCTAACGTCCATCCAAGATAGGGACCAAACGTGAAATTTTTTCTTATTGTAATAATGTAGATTTTAATTAGCCCACACAAGTTTTGAACCGTCCCGCCAGCTTTGACCCACACTATATTTACCTACCTTCAACTATGCTTCTGCCTTCGCAGTGCGGTCTGCAACAGTTAGTTTTTCTTTTAGATGCTGCATTTCACCCTGAAATAATCCGCAAAAAAGATAAGACTTATTGGATAACAATAATAGCCTCAAGATACTAAATAAACCAAATTATGCAAAATGTTAGTATCATTAACCACAAAGAATCTAGAAGTTCTTTGCCTGGAAAACTCTTCGTTCTTCAAGCCATTGCCTTACAGGCATTACTTTATTGTCGGTATCTTTCCAGTCATTAGCCACTACAGTAGCAACACGATTTGCAGATATTTTAGCACGAGCTAATTCACGGTCCAAGACCTTCTTCTCTTCCTACACCATGTTTTAAAGATCAGCACCAAGTTGCAAACTTAGTTCGTTACTTTGTTTATTAACAAAATTCGAAACAGCGATTCCCTTAAAAAATAAATGCTTACATTCATCTCTTGCAGTCTGCGCTCATAATCACGCACAGTGTTTGCAGCCGCTCCACCAGCCAAAACAGCTTCCTCAAGCTCACGTACAGTTTGAGCTAGCTTTTCAACTTCTGACACTTTCTGTCGGTTTATTCTATCTAATATTCTGTTTTCCTCCTGTATAGTAGCCCATAAAGTTACAGCATTATAAACCAAATATATATCATGCGTCCAACTGGATACGTACCTCCAATCACACTTCAAATATGAGTTTTAGACCTGATTTATTTAATTAATGTGCATTCAAGTTGCAATTATCAGTTATTACCAGCTGCAATTCATTTGAAAATACAAAACGTGTGAAAGAACAAAACAAAATCATCTGTTTACTATGAGCCTATGACTTCAAAAAGCAAAAGGCGAGCGCATAACAACTATTTTTTACATTTTGCTTTATTAAAACTTATCTGATTCCAATTTTTCAATATTATATATTCTCGCTTTCAAAATGAAAATTCAAACACTCCCTATTACACTACGGAAAGAAATCAGAGTTGTAATATTATCTAACCTGAGATATCTCAATCTGTTTAAATAGCTCCTGGTTTTTATTCTGAAGATCAATAACCAAGGATGCTTTTGCCATGGCTATCTTAACACCTCTCTCTGCCTCTAATAGAACAGTGTCTTTAGATTTACTCAGTCGGTCAAGAGCTTTATTGTCATCTTGCAACTTTGTTATCTAAAGATGCAAAATGTGACACGCAATCAGAATTTCTACAACCCACCATGTTAATCGAACAAACTTGAATTTCCTTACCTCCATTCTAACCAACTTTAGTTCCGCCTCCAGTGGAGGAATAATCGCCTCGATAGGAGGAATCTCATCATCTTTCTGATCTGCGTGAACTCTTCGAAGAGTGGCTTCTGCGGAAAATTGTGCAGCCAGAGCTTGCTTTTTCTCATCATTTATCTTCTTAAGCTCTAAGTTCTATAAACCATATATTAACTAATTCAAATTATGATATCAAAGTATTAGGTAATTAAATACAGAAAACACATACTGTGATAGGAGTAGGAACGAGAAGTCAGGTGGTACCTTAGTGTCCAAAAGGGATTCGGTATTCTTGAGCTTTTCATCAACTTTGTTTAGCTCATCATTTAGCTGAAACAGATAGATTTAACATACTATTGGCAAAGAGAAGATATGAATCAATCCTTAACACCTAAAATTTGATAGTAATAATGGGTTGAAATATGAAGAGTTTAGCGGCACCTCTTCCACTGCCTTCTCTTTAAGGTGTTCATGGAATTTCAATGCTTTGATTTCTGCATATGCATCTCCTAATTCCCTATCTTTATCTGAGATAGTAGAAAATAATACGTGTCAGCAAAAAATTCCAAGCAATCGATCCTCACTCCTTGCAAGGCCGGAGGTCCTTTTCTACGTAAGATACAACCGGAACCAGTCTGTATCTTTGGTAGGGGTATGATTGTCTACGTCTCAACCTCCCCATACACTGTCCTAGACGGTATTGGGGCCCATAAACCGTAAAAGACGGCATTGGGTGTTATTTTACTTTACTTTACTTTAGTCGGAGTAATAAAAATATCTAACAACTATATCGACTAAGATAGAAAATTACTTGTTACATAATGTTTTTTCATAAAAAACAAAGTATATGGCCTAAAATGCAGAAAGATAGGAACTTGTTAACATGTAACATTTTGTGTAGGATAATGCTCAATGTGTAATACTTTCAGTTCTTTCCAAGATCATTACAGAAGAATTGTGCTCGAATGTTTGATTAGACCAAAACACATTAAAAAATCTCCTTAAAACCAATATTCGATCGCTCATTAATTATGTCACGTCATATAACTCACTCATTAAATAGAAGCAGGAGTGTGGTTTATCTAAAGGATAAGGTTCAAGGCTTGCATGCTCCCCAATTGGATGTCAATGTAGACTCGAATCACTAATTACTAACTCGCCGCAAAAAAAAACTCACTCATTTATATAAAAGGAGTCAACTTTCTGTTAATAAAACTCAGACCTTTTTACTTCTCAAATGTAGTTTCTATAGCATACGAAGTAAGAATGAAGAATTATTACGAGTAAAACTAAGGAAACATACCTCTTAATTGGTTTTCGAGAGGGTTAAGCTCAAAACGAACAGGGTCAGAGGCATGCATGTGATGAATAATATCATCAATCTCAGTTACTGTTCTCGACATGGACTTTTTCCTAGCAGAACGAAAAGACGGCGACTTCTTTAACGGTGAACAATCCGAAATAGCAGCCCCATTGCTTAGCTGAAGAAGAGCAGTAGCCATTACTACTAAGATAGAATTCACAGAATGAAATTTTGGAGTGTTAGAAATAAGAAGGAAGTGTGTGTATTTATATGCAAAGGAAAGGAAAGAAAAAGAAAAAGAATAATAGTCCGATAAATGATTGTAAACCTTTTAGTTTGATCAAAAATTAACCGTTGGAAGTGACTTGTTGTACGCACACTAAAAGCATGGACAAAGGTCCATGCCTACGTACTCCCATCATTCTACATCATACCTCAAAAAAGGGGAAAAATATATACAATTATTTAATTTCAACGCCAAGATCCTTTACGTTTTCGCTAGTTTTTATATTTGCGCAAGATTCTAATACATTTTTGTCTGCTACTTATTATTTTTTTTAAATGTTTTTCAGTTTTTTTACATTTTTATCCATTTTTACGTTCTCGTTTGTGTTTACGCTTTTGCGTGTTTTTTACATTTCGGCCGTATTTTTACGTCTTCGCCTGTTTTCAATGTTGCCGGCCGTTTTTACGTTTTCACACGTTTTTTTTACATTTTCACACGTTTTTTAACGTTTTCGTCCAATTATACGTTTTCGTCTATTTTTACGCTTTCGCAAGTTTTTAACACTTCAGCCGTCTTTCTATGTTTTTGTCTGTATTCGTCTGTTTTCTACGTTGTCGGTCGTTTTTACGTTTTCGCACGGTTTTACGATTTTACACGTTTTTTACGCTTTTTACGTTTCCGTACGTTTTTATGTTTTCGCATGTTTTTTAACGTTTTAGCATGTTTTTTTATTTTTCACAGTTTTTAACGTTTCCACAAGTTATACGTGTTCGTACTTTTTTTATGTTTTCGTACGTTTTTTACATTTTCGTACGTTTTTTTACGTTTTCGTACGTTTTGTTACGTTTTCGTACGTTTTGTTACGTTTTCGTCTGTTTTTTCACCCTTTCGTATGGTTGTTACGTTTTCGTATGTTTTTTACGTTCCGCAGGGTTTTACATTTTTGTCTTTTTTTTTTCTTTTTCACAAATTTTTTTACCTTTCGTCTGTTTTCACGCTTTCATACATTTTTCACGTTTTCGCCTGTTTTTATGTTTTCGTCTGTTTTTTACGTTTTCGCACATTTTTTAACGTTTTCGTCCGATTTTTACGTTTTGGCACATTTTTTAACGCGTTCCTCCATTTTTTACGTTTCCGCACATTTTTTACTATTTAGCACGACTTTTTAAGTTTTTGTACTTTTATTACGTTTTGCCAGATTTTTACTTTTTCACGCGTTTTTCACGTTTTCGTATATTTTATCACGTTTTTGTAAGTTTTTTTTCATTTTCGGGCGTTTTTTTAGATTTTTACTCAGTTTTTGTATCGTACATATGTTTTTTATGTTTTCGGGCGTCTCTTTGAATTTGAGCACGTTGTTTAAGTTTCACACGTGTTCGCGCCTTTTTTTTACGTTATCTCAAAAAAAATTAGCGTTTTTGCAAGTTTCTTTATGTATAAATATCATATATATACATTATCGACTTGCTAAGGGGCAATTACTCTTTCTTCACAACGAAGGAGTTATTGGTATGCCGCATGTGCCAACTGCAACAATTCACTAGAAGTGGATATATCTTGGATCGTCACCATGCCCTTCCTGTAAATAAGAATCAGAAGTGTGCGTCATAGCATATATGTTCACCTATCAACTTGAATCATTTACTCTCTGATAACACCATTCTTCTCATGTTTTATTTAGGTCTCGAGTGTTGGATCGTAAACTTGATTTAGTCCGATAAATACCAGAATATACATAGAAGCCCGAGTCCACGCTGAGGAAGCTTCTAGAATTCCGTAGAATGGTCACATAAAATATCTTTATGAAATATCTAGAATAGTATAAGAAATATCTAGTTAGAGTTATCTATAATTAGGCATATAGATAAGATGATGTAATGAGAATTATCTAGAGTATGTAAGAATGTCTATGGAAATATTAAGTCTAGCAACTTCCATGGACTAGTAAAAATAGGTGTTGTATGTAGGCATTTGTAACTTGATCGAATAAGCATCCAAATACTACCAAAAAGGTCGAGTAATAAAAGTTTCACTTTCCTAAAATCTTATCTCTTCCTCCAGCATAAGCATAAAAGGCCCCGTGTGTTAGAAGTCAAGATGTCGAGTTCAATGAACTTGTTTCAATTTCCTCGTCTCAACAAAGATAACTATGGTAGTTGGTGTATTCGAATGAAGGCGTTACTCGGTTCACATGGTGTGTGGGAGATAGTCGAGAAAGGTATTGAGAAAGTAGAAGATGAAAACTCGTTAAGTGCTACCCAAAGGGTAGACCTACAGAAGGAAAGAAAGAAGGATTAAAGTGCTCTTACTCTCATCTATCAATGTCTTGATGATGCGATGTTCGAGAAAGTTGCAAACACAACTACTTCTAAGGAAGCGTGGGAGATCCTTTAAAATGCTTTCAAAGGAATCGATAAAGTGAAGAAGATACGTCTTTAAACTCCTAGAAGTTAGTTCGAAAAACTCCAAATGGAGGAATCCGAAACTATTTCGGATTATTTCACTCGTGTCTTGACCATTTCAAATGAGATGAGGAGAAATGGTGAAAGCTTGACTAACACAAGGGTGATAGAAAAGTTTCTTCGCTCTTTGCCACCAAGCTTTGATTACATTGTTGTGGCCATAAAGGAGTCAAAAGACATTGAATCTATGACCGTCAATCAACTCATGGGATCTTAACAAGCCCGTGAAGAAAAGTTGAAGAAAAGAAGGGGGAAAGAACCCTTGGAGCTAGCTCTATACTCAAAGGTCTCTTTCAAAGAAAGAGAAAATAGTTTTTTACATAGAAGGGAGCAAGGACGAGGACGTGATACATTTCGAGGTTGTGGTAGATTTCAAGGACGAGGAAGAGGAAAAGAAGATGAGAACCAGTGGTCTCCAAATAGGAGATGTCGTGGAAGAGGTTACCAATCTCAATGAGGAGGTAAGTCTCAAATGCAATGTTATAATTGTCGTAAAATTGGTCACTATGCCAGTGAGTGTACTAGCTCAAGATAAGTGGAAGAAAAGGCCAATCTTTTAGAGGTAGAAGACGACGAAGAGCTTACTCTATTAATGGCGAGACATGGTGAACAAGAATAGAGGACAGAACCATGGCATATAGATTTCGCTGCCAGCACCCATACGGGTGAAGAAGACTTGTTCATGGAGATGGAACATAAGGCAATGTCCCCTTCGGAGACGAATCAAAGGCACCGGTGAAAGGAAAAGTTAAAATACTTATCCGAGCTTAAGATGAAATTCACCAATATATTTCGGATGTATACAATGTGCCCAATCTTAAAAGTAACATTTTAAGTGTTGGAAAACTATTGGAGAAAAACTACAATATTCATTTTAAAGATCGTAGTGCCACGATAAGAAATCCTGAAAGAAAGCTCATAGCAAAAGAGCCTATGACTAAAAACCGAATGTTCATCTTGAACATTCAACATGATGAATCTAAGTGCTTAAAGAGTTGTTTGAAGGAAAATTCGCGGCTTTGGCACATGACCTAAGGGAATGGTGAAAAGTATAGATCAAATTGATCATCCCAATCAAGTGTGTGAAGGATGCCTTCTTGGGAAGCATGCAAGGAGTCCGTTTCTAATGGAAGCGACGTCAAGAGCTAAGGAGCCTCTACAAATAATTCACACGGATTTTTGCGGACCCATTAATCCACCTTCTCATGGTATAAATCTCTACATTATGTATTTTATTGATGATTATTCTAGAAAGACTTAGGTCTATTTTCTAAAAGAAAAATCTCAAGCCTTTGAAGCTTTTAAGAAATTTAAAGCTATGGTTGAAAACTAGAAGGGTTTAAAAAATAATCCATGAGATTAGATAGAGTTAAAAATTAGATCCATGAGATTGGATAGAGGTGGATAATTCTTATCAAAAGAATTTAACAAATTTTGTGAGGATAATGGGATTTGGAGATTTCTAACGGCTCCTCACTCCCCACAACAAAATGGAGTAGTGGAGAGAAATAATAGAACCATTCTCAACATGGTACGAACCATGTTGAAAAGTAAAAAGATGCCAAATGAGTTTTGGGTCGAAGCGGTTGATTGCGCGGTGTATCTATTAAACCGGTGTTCGTGAAAGAGTTTAGACAACATGACTCCACAAGAATCATGGAATGGGATGAAGTCTACTGTATCCCATCTAAGGATATTCGGGAGTATAGTGTATGTTCATGTTCCGAGCCAAAGGCGAATCAAACTTGATGATAGAAGTAAGAAGCATATGTTTGTTGGTTACGACAAGCAGCCAAAAGGCTACAAGATCTATAAGCCGATCACAAGGAAGGTGGTAGTAAATAGAGATGTAGAGTTCGATGAAGAAGGATCATGGGATTGGAGCATTAAGGAAAATGGAAGGTATCACTTTCTTCTTATGACCAACGAAGAGGAGATAGGTGAATCAAGTGAAGAAGTCGAACAACTTGAAGTTATAACTCCAACCCAAGACTTACCTTCAAGTTCAAGTGAAAGAGACCCCAAGACAAGAAGTCTGTTGGAGCTTTACGAGGTAACTGACCGGATACCCCTTCTTTGTTTATATGCTGATTTTGAACCTTTATCTTTCGAGGAGGCTATGAAAGGTAAGAAACGAAAACAAGACATAGACAAGGAGATAAAGTCAAAGAATTATATATGGAGACGATGAACCTTCTAAAAGGCCAAAAGGCTAGTAGAGACAACTGGATATACAAAGCAAATAAAATTGCTAAAGGCGAAGTGGAGAAGCACAAGGGAAGACATGTGGAAAAGGCTACAAGAAGAAGCATGGGATTGAGTTAAGATTAATCGAGTCTACCATGATCGAAGTAAGCATATCAATACTCGATATCACTTTGCTCGAGAGTGCTTTGCAAGGAAGGACTATCGAGTGATACGTACGAGGCCTGAAGACCAAGTTTTAGATACCTTCACCAAGCCGCTCAACGAGCGAGATTTCTCAAGCCAAAGGATGATTCTTGGAGTCGGTAAATCAAGTTTAAAGGGGGGGGGGGGGGGTTTAGATCATAAACTTGATTTAGTCCAATAAATATCCAAATATACATAAAAGCCCGAACCCACGCTGAGGAAGATTCTAGAATTCCGTAGAATGGTCACATAAAATATCTTTATGAAATATCTAGAATAATACTAGAAAGATCTATTTAGAGTTATCTAGAATTAGGCATCTAGATAAGGATGATGATGTAATGAGAATTATCTAGAGTATGTAAGAATGTTTATGGAATTATTAAGTTTATAAACTTCCATAGACTAGAATAAATAGGTGTGGTATGTAGGCATTTGTAACTTGATCTAATAAGCATCCAAAAATTACCAAAAAGGTCGAGTAAAAAAATATTTCACTTTCCTAAAACCTTATCTCTTCATCCAGCATAAGCCTAAAAGGCCTCGTGTGTTTCCTAACATCGAGTCGCTATTGTGATTGATGATAGAAGTGGCAGCATCCAAGCCACTATAACCACTCCTGATGCAAACTAACTGGATTGATTATGATTATGTTATTTAATATTAGTTTTGTAGTGGAAGTTTGTTCAATGAATATAAAAGTACTTATAGGATCTAAAATTTGAAAGATTTGTAGTTTTTTTAATGAAGGGAAATGTGTTTTGGAATTTCGAAATGTGTTTTGGCATTTTGGTTGTTAGCTCAGAATGGAGCAACAAAAATTGAGTAATAGCAATGTACAAAACTGCAGTACCCTAAAAATATGTACAACAATATTGTAGTAAAGAACGTAAAGCATATTCTACCTATGCAAATAGTTACTATTAACTCAATTACGCTACACGGAGGATGTATATCATATATCAACCAGATATTCAACATTGATATATACCGAAATGGCTTAAACATTCAGTTTCTAGTTATAGTAACAAAGGCTTCTAATGGCTAATAGAATTGTCAACCTATCGACTATTAAATCGGTCAATTTGGCCTTTTTCTAATCATTAAGCTGTTAATTTCAAGTGGTTTTTGTGCAGCTACAATAAAGTTAATTTTTTTTGAACGGCAGTTTGGTGCAGCGGAGTATCTTGCGTGCCACCGAGGCACCAAGTCTCTCAACCCGAGTTCGAATCATGTCAAGAAGAGAATATCAACCCCCATGCTAGCCATCTAGTTTCTCGTTAAGGGGCTTCAAGGCATTACGATGGAATTCAAACCTGGCTGCCAATTTTGGGAAAATCCCCCATATGGGGAATGACAGGAGTCGAACCCCTGACCTCCCCACATGGAGACTATAACCAAATGCATCCATCCAACTGAGCTAGACTTCATTTGCTACAATAAAGTTAATTTTAAGTTACAAGTTTGGGAATTTATTGTATTAAAGACACATTAATTTACATTTACAAAGTTAAGCCACATGCTTGTGGTATATAAAGGATGTCAAAGTCTAAGACACAATTTGTGCTTCAAACTAAATCAAAAACAGAAAAACATGGATGCCATAAAACTTATACTCATTTTTGTGTTTCTCATTGCATCTAACCTTATGCATGCCAAAGCTGATGCTACATTGTTATTTGAGTCATTGTTGTATATCTACAGTCTACTACCTTTATTTAATAATCTGTAATAAAGTAATTATGTTGCTTATGTATTCCTAAATCTTTTGAAAGAAACTAAGGCAACAATTTTCTGTACTCGATGGTCGTGTGTTAATACATCCTTATCCAGGACAACACTATATATCGTAATGCCTTAATTGACAAAGGATTTAAACAGGCTATTTGTTGTGGATATTCTTTCATTGGTGGTTATAGCCAATGTTGTTGTGTAGGATGATACTACTACTTTCATATATATGTTTGTATCATATCATCAATATATTTGCTACAATTTTGTGTAGCCAGTTAGTTATTCCCTGCGTCTCAAAACTATTGTTTACCGACAATTTAGTGATACAAACTGTGGATTTATGGAGTTATTTTTGCATATCCTTGAGTTATTGTGTGAGTTAAATGATAGATAAGTAGAAAATGTAACCAAAATTTATTTTTGCTAGTATCACACCCGAATTTTAAAATCATCTTAGTACGAAACAACATATTTAGAGTACAAGTACTACAATATTTTGCCAGAAAACGTGAATAGTTCTTTATTTGTGTCGTTTTAAATTTGATTCATATAAAAGGTTAATATATACCAAGGTTACTAACGTTTTCTAAAAGTGCGTCTAAGTAACTAAACATTCATTTTGTTTACTTAGGTTACTAAAGTTATCAAACATAACTTTTTGGTTATTGAAAATAAATTAACTTGTAAAAACGTGATATTTATGTTACTTAACTTGTAAAAACAAGATATTTATATTACTTAACTTATCAAAAAACATGTGTTTAGGTTACTCGAATTGACACCAAATTATAGTAGTGTATAGCTTAATATAAAAACATGAAAGATGAACCTTGGTATATTAGTCTTCGTATTAGCTAAGAGTATGTCTAGGGGTCTTTGTGTCGAGCTTAAACTTTTATTAGCCAAATAGACTAGAATAAAGGTCGGTTGGTTGTTTGAAGCCCAACCCGACCCGTAGGACTTTGTAATATTCGCTTCCCCCTCATCTCTATAAAAGGGGGTGAGGGGGGAAGGGATTCACAATGTATTCTTTATCAGTGAACTAATCGGGAAGATTAAGGATTCATACTTTGTTTCACTTCTCTATCGATATACATTGCTGGGTGTTCTTCATTATCGAGTTATCCGCGTCTAGTATCTAGGTTGTAGTTATCATATCACTACAAGTGTTATCAGAGAGTCGGTTCGGAGGTCTCGCTGGTTACTAGGATCGATCGAAGAAGGATTGGTGTTTAAGGTTATTGAACATCAAGGTGCGGCTAGTGATTTTCGATAGAAAAGGGGTATTTTTCTTTCTTTGTCATCGCCAGATTTACAGGGGTGTTTTCTTGTGGGTCGGTGTAATCAAGAAGAAGAGAAGAAAGAGAAGGTGGATGGATATTCTGTTTATCAATATCAAAAACAGTCAACAATGTTATTTATCTTCAAAGTGTTTGGTTTATATTTGGGCTAACATTGTATATTGGGCTCAAGAATTATTTTAGTGCTACAATTTTTTTCTCCTTTGTTTGGTTTAATAAAAGAAAAATAAAAGGGTAGCATTACTTTGAAGGGTATTTACACAAGGGGACTTCAGAATTCGTGATTGTGAGGTTTAATATATCACAAGGTTTCGTGAATTATCGAAGAGGCTTTTTTGGTTTGTGATTGTGAGGATTTTTCACAAGGTTTAACAAATCAACAAAGGGATAAAGACCGTTCAAGACTTGTCGAGGTTGCAAGATTTCTTAGTTATTATAAATCAATTTTGCAAAATTAAAAGTACGACAAGGGTTACTTCAAAAGGCACTGGGTATTTTCTTGATTCAAGGGTTTTCGATTTGTTAGATAGGTTAATTTTCAAGGTTCAATCGATATTTGAGTAAGAAAGAGGTTTTCTTTTGAAGGGTTACTTGGTTTGATCGATTTCTAAGATTTTTATCTTAGGGTTATATCGATAAAGCAAGGGTGTTTTACACACGGGATACTTTGCTAGATCATGTTTTTGTGTAGGTAAATTCACAAAAGGTTAAACGGTTAGCAAAGGGTTAAAATAAGAGCTGAGAAAATTTGAGATCGAGAAATTTGATGGGAAGAATGACTCTAGGCTATGGTAGGTAAGGATGAAGGCTTTGCTGGAACATCTGGGATTAGATGCAGCATTGGAGGAATTACCCGCCACCACAATAGTGGCGTAAGATAACGTCATTCAGAAAAAGGCTTACAACGCATTGATCTTGTGTTTAGGTGATCGGGTACTACGTGAGATCACCAAGGAGACGACTGCAACGAAGATTTTGAAAAACTTAGAGACTTTGTACATGACAAAGTCTTTAGCAAATTGTTTGTACATGAAGAAAAAGTTATATACTTTTCAAATGCATCAAGGTAGGAGTCAGTCTGAACATTCTGATGAGTTTAACAAGCTTGTAAGTGACTTAGCGGCTATCGATACTACTATAGCGGATGAGGATCAGGCATTATTTTTACTTACATCTTTACCATCGTCTTACGATAATTTCGAGGAGAGTTTGCTATATGGTTGCGATACTTTGAAGGTAGAAGACGTGCTCGCGACACTTAATTATAGGGAACTTCAGAAGATGACGGAAGCAAAGGGTGATGGTGGTGAAGGTTTGTATGTGAGGAGAGATCTAGTCAGAGAGATATGGAGCAGGGAGCAAATAGTTCGTGGTCAAGGTCACAAGGAAGGAGCGACAGAATTAGGTGTTATATATGTCAGTCTGAGGATCATTTGAAGAGGGATTGTACAAGGTATAATCACAAGAAATCTTAAGGTTTTGTTAGGAATATAAATTAGGTATCCGGTTCTGGAGCTGATGGGTATGACAATGCTGATGTTATGATGGCTATGAGTGTTGATGAACTTTTGGACAAGATCATGGATTTAGGAGGCTCATACTATATGACATACAAGAGAGATTACTTGGTTGATTTTAAAGAGTATAACGGTGGTAATTTACTGATAGGTGATGGTAGGAAATGTCGTGTAAGGGGGACGGGTAAGGTTCGAGTACAAATGAGGGATGGATCCAGTTTCGTGTTGGACAACGTCAAGTATGTTCTGGAACTAAGACGAAATTGATATCGCTGGGCACTCTTGAAAAAGATGATTTTACCGTGAAGATCCAGTTGGGCAAGATCAAGGTTATAAAGGGTTCACTGGTGGTACTATTAGGAACAAGAACGGCTAACTGCGTATATACCCTGATGATTTATAGCTTTTTTGTGTGTGCTCTAGAACTGTTGTTCGTACTCGTTTCAATTCGAATTGATCACGGTTAAAAGTGGAATTATTGGTGATGGTCACTAAAAGGGGGAGCTTTTGGTTGTCTAATCTACTTGTAAACATAAAAGATAAATATATAAAAATAACTGAGAAATTTAACCTTGATTAATTGGGTAAACTGATCTCTGAATCTCTGGAAAAATCAACAAGTTCAGAATAACTATTATCTTCGGAAAACAGCATAAATTCGGATAAATGATATGTTTTCAGAAAAGAAGTGCTTCTTTAGAATATTGTGGCTTTTACGGAATAATTGAGTATTTTCGGAACAATGCCCTTAATTCGGAATAAAGCCCTTAACTCGGATAAAGCTAATAATTTTGGAATAATCCATGATTTTCGGAATAAGAAGAGTTTTCGGATAAAACCATGTTTTTCGGAAAAACAAGCATTTTCGGAAAAAAAGGGTTATTTCGGAATAATGGCTTAATTCGGAATAACTAGTGATTTCGGATAATGGACGGATTTTCAGAAAAATATGGATATTCGGAATAAGTGGGTTTTTCGGGAAAGTAAGGTTTTTCGGAATAACTAGGTATTTTCGGAATATGAATAATTTCAAAAAAAGTTATTATTTTCGGAACAAAGCTATATTCGGAATAACTCTATTTTTTCGGAATATTTAAAATCTTCGGATAAAGCTAAATTCGGATAAAACATATTCGGAAAAACGGCAAAGTTCGGATAATGCTAATTCGGAATGAAGCAAGGTTTTCGGATGAATCCTTTTCGGAATATCACCTTTCTTCGGATTAATAAACCCTTTTCCGAAGATAGGAAACAGGGCAGATAATCAGCACAGATACGAACCAAGATAAGCCAAAAAAATAAGCACAACCAAATAAGCAATTAACCAAAACTAACACCAAATTAATTTTAAGAAAAACTAAATAAGCCACAAATCAAAAACTTTAAAAACACAAAATAATTGAAATTATTAAAATCAACTTTTAATCAAAACTATTAATCTATCAAACCAACTTAATCAAAAATAAGCCAAACACTAATAAATCAACAATCACAATAAGCTTAAAACATCCACCACATCAAAACTACAAGATCAATAACATGAATAAATCAATCACATAATCAACTAGATGAAATCAACTACATGATTAATTAAATCACCACAAGATTAAGAATAGGTAGAATGAGAGATATAAAATAAGCTTGATTATATTAAAGATTAAGAATCAAAGTTACAAGATTAAGATGAAGGTTTGATAAGCTTGAAAGAAAAGCTAGAGAGAAGAAAAATAAAAACACACTAATTACCTACTAAAAATTAAAGACTAATTAACTAACACCCTCCTAATGAAAGATTAGGAGGGTATATATAGGAGAAGGGGGAGGTCTTGTGTCTTTTCTTTTTCTTCTTGTCTTCTCGACTTTTAATTAACTCGTCCTTATCGACTTTGTCTCAGGATTAGTCAAATGATAACTTGAACTCGTCTTCTAAATTTCTTCTTTTAATAGACTTGGTTCTTCGACTTTGTTAAACTTCCGTCTTTAGACTTTTTCTTCGATAAATCTTCAGAATAGGCCTTTGACTTCCGTTCTTCTTGCACTTTTGATCTTTTGACTTCGTCTTTTGTGTTTTTCTTCGATAAAAGCCCGTGAAAGCCCGTGTTTTCTTCCTTTTTCACATTTTTGTCCTAAAACACAATAAAAACACAAACCACGCATAATTCCGCCTTTTACGACATTAAATACAGTTTTGGTCTTGTTATTATTAGAAATAAGTGGTAAAAGGATAAGTGTTTTCACACTTATTAAATCCACTACACTTGACCATTGCAATGCCCTCATGCAATGCATTATTTTCAAAGCACGGTTTACATTTTTCATCATAATTACCCACCTTGGCCTTTATTAGATTTTAGACAATAAGGAAACTAAATAAGAATAGAAAAGTACAAAATGCTTAAAGGAAGAACAAGTAAAGAGATCGAAGACTTACATTACAGCTTTGGTTGTCATGAATGTTTATCACTCTCAAGTTTCACGTTCCCCACACCAAGCTTATAAATGAGATCATTGCTATTATAAGTTAGTAAGATAACACAAACTCATGTGGCCCAATTATTCACTTAGACTCCCTTATTCCTAGGTGTATCTCTTATATTTTATTATTGTATTGAATGATCACGAGGATGAATTGTTGACTTATTTCGATAGTTTATCTAGGCTGAAAATAAAGTAGGACGATTTAATCAATAGTTAGCTAAAGAACAAAATCTTTTAAAACTGTTTCTCGGGACCTCATAAAGTTCATATCTTGGCATAACTTGCTTCACGATTTGAGACCTTTCTCGGACCGATATTTGGCAGTGACTTCATACTTTGAATCTTGGGAGACGTTCTTGAAATTATGGTCTTCTCTTCATAATAGGAATTTCTTCACTTGAAGTTTTTGAGAGATTCTTCATACTTGGACCACCACTTCTTCATTTTTCTCTAATCTTTATTTTGGATTTTGATATAAAACGATCTGCCTCCTTTTAGGACTTGGATCTATTTATCCTCATACCTTGCTACGGTCTTTTCGGATAGACTTCTCCATGATCTTTAGGGGAGTATTTGCTTTTCGTCGTGTGTCTCGATCCTTCATATTGATTTTTGATAAATGATTCTTCACGTCACTTGGGATCTTTAGCAACAAAATGTAGCTCTCATGCCTTGTTAGGGCCTTTTCGGACTCGCCAATCTTCGCATTCCGCTTCAATAAGTTATGCCTTCGCTATGAACTCTAATTAATACCGAGCAAATTTTAAATGATCTTGTGCTAGAAGCTAAGTAACTTTTCAAATCGTACGACCTTACTTATCGCAATTTATTTATTAACAAACGATGGGAGAAAAAGCTCATAATCAACTCACATAAATTCATGAAAGAATACCAAACTTATAATTGACTCTATCATCTCTCG
The DNA here is from genome assembly GCA_025667525.1 of Glebionis coronaria. Taxonomy (NCBI): domain Eukaryota; kingdom Viridiplantae; phylum Streptophyta; class Magnoliopsida; order Asterales; family Asteraceae; genus Glebionis; species Glebionis coronaria. The sequence continues at coordinate 602,806,224 of CM046878.1, read as the reverse complement.
TTCTCCACAATTTAAAATCTCAAGGAATGAGACTCGTGGATGCTTAGCCTATTAAATCAAAGTTTTGGGTTTTCAAATCATCTATAGGATCTTGCAACTTCTTAGACTTTTTCAAGTTTAAAATTCGCATTTTAAAGATCCTTTGATAAACGACTTTCTAGGATCAATTATAGGAACTTGCGAAAAGTTCTTGTTCTTAACCCGTAAGAGTTAAGACTTTCGCGTTTTAAAGTTTCCTATATAAAAGCCTAGCAAAACTTGACTTAAACATGTTAAGGATACTAGCTAGAGTAAACTTAGATAAGTAAACTCGGGTTGAGTCAAAAGATTCATGACGGGCCAAATATATCAACGACATCTAAACTCATTAAAACCATTTTATTTAACTTTATTTTTTTTCTCTTTTGACTTTATTTTTGAAATGAAATATAAACATACGATACGATAAAAAAAGGAAAGAACATAAAAGAGAATAAATGAAAAATACTACTTGGCCAAAATAGATCAAAAATTTTGAAAAACGTCGAAAAATTAGATTTTCCAGTTAAAATGAGGACAGATTAATGGAAAAGACCACTTAACTTCGATAGAAGTCCCCCTACACTTGATATAAACATTGTCATCAATGTTTAAGCATGTGGGAGTAAACTCTCCTACACTTAGGACATTGTGCACTTTGTTTAAATCTTGCTAAGGAAGAGACAACTATAGTGAATTCAGTGGTAACATATAAGATATGAAATATTGAATCACGACAGTTTAGGATAGAACCAGGAAGACGGGTACACGGGATCACGGGTTGTCAAATATCATCAAAAGTACTCTTTGAAGCTTTAATCCCTGCGCATCATAAGAAACAAGACAACAAACCCTATGTATCTCCCCCTACACTTATTATGAAAATGGGTAAAAAAGGATAGATCAACGGGTTGCCTCCCGAGAAGCGCTTGTTTTTGTTAACCGAGTCACGAGCCTGACTCGACCCAGAACTAATTCAAGGGAAACGGGGTGAGGGATGGAATCATCTCCTGAGAGATGTCCTCACCAAAGTACAACTTAACACGCTGGCCATTCACTTTGAAATTTAGCCCATTTGGTTGCGATAACTCAATGGTGCCATAAGGGAAGAATTTAGCGACGGTGAATGGACCAAACCAACGACTCTTAAGCTTGCCCGAAAAGATTTTCAACCGAGAGTTAAAGAGTAAAACTTGATCACCAATTTTGAACTCTCGGTTTTTGATCTTAGAATCATGAATGAGCTTGGTTTTCTCCTTATAAATCAACGAATTCTCATAAGCTTCATTCCTTAGTTCATTAAGTTCATTGAGTTGGATCTTCCTAAGATCGCCAACTTTGTTGATATCAAAATTATCCCATTTCAAGGCCCAATAAGCCTTATGCTCTAACTCAATAGGGAGGTGGCATGCCTTTCCGTACACAAGACGATATGGAGTGCAACCAATAGGTGTCTTATATGTGGTACAGAAAGCCCACAAAGCATCATCTAACTTATCGGCCCATGAGGCACGATGCTCTCCCACAGTTCGCTATAGGATTCTCTTAAGTCCACGGTTTGATATCTCGGCTTTACCATTTGTTTGTGGATGACACGCGGTGGAAAGACGGTGATTGACACCATACTTAGCCATGACTCGAGAAAATTGATCATTGCAAAAATGAGTCCCGCGGTCACTAATGATAGCACGAGGAACACCGAATCGAGCAAATAATTGTTTCAAAAAGTTCACAACCACCCTTGCATCGTTAGTAGGTAAGGCCTTTGCTTCAACCCATTTTGATACGTAGTCAACGGCTACGAGGATGTACTTGTTCCCTTTAGATGATGGAAATGGCCCCATAAAGTCGAAGCCCCATACGTCAAAGATTTCACGTTCTTGGATGAAAATTTGAGGCATCTCATCTTTAGGTGTGATCTTACCTTGTCTTTGGCAAGCATCACAAGGCTTAACCATTTCGTGTGCATCACGATAAATGGTGGGACAATAAAATCCAGAATTGAAAACTTTCTTCGCGGTGTAATTAGGACCAAAGTGACCACCGGTGGGTCCTTTATGGCAAGCTTCGAAGATTTGTAAAGTTGCGGGCTCATTAACACACCGACGAAGGATCAAGTCAGCACATTGTTTGAAGAGATAAGGGTCGTCCCAATAATAAGTTTTCACATCCTTGAAGAATTCTTCTTTTGCTGGGACGATAACCCTTCGATGAGAATTCCACCCGCCAAGTAGTTTGCAAAGTCCGCAAACCATGGGGTCTCATCAAGATTAGAGTTAATAGACATCAAGGCCTCAAGGGGAAAAGATTCATTAATCTCTTGATTTGGGAGCTCCCCTTGATAAGGGTCCTCGAGTCTACTAAGATGATCTGCGGCTAGGTTTTCCGCTCCCTTTTTATCACGAATTTCAATTTTGAATTCTTGAAGGAGTAAAACCCAATGAAGAAGTCTTGGTTTGGAATCTTGTTTTGTTAACAAGTACTTCAACGTAGAATGATCGGTATAGAAAATGGTGGTGGAAAGGACAAGATAAAGGCGAAATTTTTCAAAAGCATACACTACAGCTAAAAGCTCTTTTTCGGTAGTGGTATAATGCAATTGAGCCCCCGTCATTATCTTGCTAGCGTAATGGATTGGTTGGAAATGTTTGTTGATTCTTTGTCCCAAAACCGCTCTAACAGCAAAGTCGCTAGCATCACACATCAATTCAAAAGGTAACTCCCCATTAGGAGTAACTAAGACCGGTGCCTTAGTAAATTTATCCTTAAGAAGATTAAAAGATTCGATACACTCTTTAGAAAAGATAAAAGGAGTATATTTTTCCAAGAGGTGGGTCATCCGACGAGCGATCTTAGAAAAGTATTGAATGAATCGACGATTGAAGCCCACATGACCAAGAAAATTTCTCACACCCTTCACGGTTGAAGGTGGAGGTAATTTAGCAATCACATAGACTTTAGCACGGTCGACTTTAAGACCGGCTTTGGAGATTTTATGACCAAGAACATTACCTTCTTTTACCATGAAATGGCATTTTTCCCAATTAAGAACGAGACGAGTGTCTTCACACCGTTTAAGCATACGTTCTAACTTGGCAAGGCAAGTAGAGAAAGAATTACCATAGACCGAGAAATCATCCATAAATACTTCCATAGTTTCTTCAACCATGTCATGGAATATAGCCATCATACACCTTTGGAAAGTCCCGGGAGCATTGCATAAGCCGAAAGGCATTCTTTTGTAAGCAAATGTTCCATAAGGACAAGTGAATGTGGTTTTCTCTTGGTCTTTTGGATCGATGGGAATTTGAGGATACCCGGAGAAACCGTCTAAGAAGAAATAATAGTCATTACCCGCTAAACGCTCGAGCATTTGATCCATGAAAGGAAGAGGAAAATGATCCTTACGAGTGGCATCATTAAGCAGACGAACGTGACACTCTTGCATAAGGTACGTTGTTATCTGATTCAGTCTGGTATGTCTAAGGTTTTTTGGATAGTGGATACAACCATGTCTACATATCTAGATAATAGGTCACCAACAGCAGCCATTGGATTCAAGAAGAATATGGATATGTTGGGTTCTTTTGGTTGGCTTGCTAGTATTGAGCAAGGAATGCTTGAACCGGTTAAGTTCAATTGCATATTCTTGGGATACCGTAAAGGTATGAATGTTTATCAACTTTGGAGGTTAGATGACGTTACAAGAATATGGGTTTCAATGAAAGTGGGCAATACAAGAAAACTTTCATTGGTTCTGGTGTATGTACAAGTTCAGTGCAGGTGTTGAAAGGAGTTGAGTTTGAGGTGGAATCTCGGGAGGATCATGCTTTTAAGGTGGAACCTCGAGGGAATGTTGATCATGTAGATGTTATAAAGGAAATACAAACTCAAGATTTGATATACTATCATCTAGCATGTGATAGGGAGAAACACTTAGCACGGGAACTATTCAAGTATAGAAAAGACAGTAATGAGTCTGCTTTTGCAGTTGCTATAGTGGAGAAGATTTATGCACATGAGTCATTGACTTTCAATGATACAATTGCTTGTGAGGTTCTTTCCAAGTGGATGGCTGGATTGAAAGAAGAAATGGATACTTGGTTAGATGTGTATGTGCTCAACAACGGTTGCAGGAAAAGCAATGACGACATATACGAATATTACTGGGAGTATACACCAGGTATGTTCATACATCTATGTCTCGATATAGATTGTACGGTATTTTCTTGCGGATCCAAGGCTGAGATCTTGGTTACCAAGGGCTTGCTGGTTAAAGTAAAGGGAAATATACTTGGTATTAAGACCATCAGGAATCAGAGTGGTAATACTATGAGGGTGTCAGAGTCCAGGTTTTACAACGGAAAGTTGGTACAAGCTTTGTTGAAGGGACACTCCATATTGTCGTTGGAGGATAGTCTTTTAGGGGATTTTGATGTGGAAAAGAATAGTAAGCGGTCATATATATGTTGTTAGATGCCAGGAGTATCAGGTGGTCTGCACGAGACCTGACATATCATCTGTAGATGTGGGCATGTTGGATGGGTTTGATCGTGGATTACAAACATACGTATAGGTTTTTATGGATATTAACTACGTCATGATAAGATCAATCACTATCATGGGTTGATCAATCACAGGGTACGGGTTGCTGATACATGGATGTGCGAGGAGCTGGGAAGCTAAGTTGCAGCACACGGAGGCTTTGTGGACAACTACAGGGGAGTATATGACATTTACAGAGGTTTTGAAAGGAACTACTTGGATAAGGGGGCTCTTGGAAGAGTTGGGCAGGAAGCTTAACATTGTTGCAGCTAATTGTGATAATCAGGACGCGATTCATTTATCGCGGAATCATGTTTTTCCTGAAAGGACTAAGCACATCAATGTGCGTTATCACTTTATCAGAGGAGACTTGGAAGCAAAGACGGTTGAAGTTCAGAAAGTGGGTACTGAACACAATGTTTCAGATGACTTGACGAAGGTGGTACCTAGACGCAAGTTACAACACTCCTTAGAGTTGCTGATTATTGGGATAGACTAATATGAAGCCTAAAGTGGAAATTGTTATACTAGTCTTCGTATTAGCTAAGAGTATGTTTAGGGGTCTTAGTGTCGAGCGTAAACTTGTATTATCCAAATAGACTAGAATAAAGGTGGGTTGGTTGTTCGAAGCCCAATATGACCCATAGGACTTTGTAATAGTCGGTTCCCCCTCATCTTTATAAAAGGAGGTGAGGAGGGAAGGAATTCACAACGCATTCTTTATCAATAATACTAATCGGTTCGATTAGGTACATACCTTGTGCGCCTTCTTTTCTGTCGATGGCTTCTACGATAGAAGTTATCCGCATCTAGTATTCCAAGATTGTAGTCGAATTACTACAAACCTATATAACATGGTTGGGGCTATAGATTGAAGGTTAAAACTTGTTACTCATCACAAGTAGATCATGGGTTCAAACCCACAATCTTCGGTTCAACCTTTTCTATAATTAGTTGTTATTATTATTATTATAAATATAATGATTTTCTTATATATTCTATGTTCAAGTCTTCAAGACAACGGAAGACATTTTAATGGTTTGCTAAACAGGAGCGGATTCACAACAGGTTAAACTCGTTTTGAGGTCAAAAATAGCAAATTTCAAAACTCTTTTTTTAGCATGTGCAATTTTAGAAAAACATTGTGCTACTTTGATTTTTTATGATATAAATTTAGTTCGATTTTTTTCTGCAACAATCTATTGAAAATCTTTAAATTTGCTCGCGCTGTCAAATCAGGCTGTGTGCAATGAAGTATCGATCGACCGAAGGCGACCGATTCGCACTCGGTCGTGACCGTTGCGATGATCGGATTGCCTCGCTCGATTGAGCCAAATGGATCGTGGAAACGATCATTTCGAAACGAAGAAAAGAAAAAAGAAAAAAGATTTACTGACGTTGGGTTTGAAATTAAAAAAAATAAATTAAAACCCTTTACCCTTATAAATACTCAACCATTTCTATCAATTTTGTCACACATTCAAATCAACCTTCTAAATAAAAACAATAACTATCCAACATGTCAAGCAAGAGAACCCCCCAGAAAAACCCCAGATCATGGGTTCCTCAACAGACCGTTCCCCATGTGACGTCAGACGAGGCTTTTTGATTATCCGGCGTGTCACCCAACATCCGGTTTAGATCCACCGGATTTGAATAGCGTGATAACAACCAACAACCTTTGTTTGAATCTCCAACGAGTTTGTATCGCCCTACTGTGGATTCTTCCACTTCTTCGCATCTTAATCCGTCGTATTCTCCGATTAATCGTTGAGGTTGATTCTGATTTTGATGATTTGATGTATAATCAAGACTACTTTGATGATCAAGGTGCATGTCAAGTTTCGAGTCAAATCCTAGTCAAGATTAGTCTATGGGCCGAGGTTTGGGACATGGGTCCTATCACGGTGTGGTAAACCTTGACGATGACGAAAAAGAGATGTCACCCGTCAAACCTAAGAAGCCCTCTAAACGTGCTTCAAAAGCCAAGAATGTTGAGTCGAATGAGCTGCCAAAAGAATGGACAAATGTGGAAGAGGTCGCGTTGTGCAATGGTTGATGTTATGTTTCCGAGAATAGCAAAGCAAGGAAACAGTCAAAAAACAAATGGTTTTTGGGAGATGTATTGAAGTACTTTGAAGTCGACACAGGTTCAACTAGAGGGTACGACACAGTTGTGAGCAAATAGAAAAACAGGTTGCGTCCTAGAGTTTGTGCTTTTTCTAGTATCATGAATAACGTTGAGATTAATAATCAAAGTGATGTCAAAGATCTCACCTCATACCAAAAAGGTTGTGCTGAATACAATGTGATATACAAATAATATTCTACGTACGAGGTGGTGTGGAACGAGCTCAAAGATCACCCAAGTTGGCAAGAGGTTGAGCTGCCAAAGTTTACAAAAAAGTAACAAAAAATCCAAGACTTCAGAAACCAAATCTAGTTCTGGGCAATGTGGTTACATTAATTTGAACGATGAATGAGAAGATGACGAGGAAGAGACTCAAAGAACACCAATCAATTGGTCATGATCGAGCTAAAAAGAAGTCATCAACATCTCCATCAATAGAGAAGTCTTCATTTTTTGATCTTGTAACCAACAAATGGGAGAAATAAAAAGACATTGGCTGGGGAAAAAAGAAGCAGCAAGAAGATTCATACTTTACCATTAAGCAACAGGAGTTGGATTTGCAGGAGGCAGCTCAACGTGAAGCAGTGGCCTTGAAAAGAGAAAAGCTCGAATTAAAGCGCCGAGCAATTTAACTTGTTAAAAAAAAGAAACGGGATAAAGAAATATTTCTCTACAACAGTGAAATCAACCGCAATTTGCATCTATCCCAACAACAAGCCTTACAACAAATGAAAGACGAAATCAAGGAAACTTACAATTTAAATTACTAGTATTAGTTTTTAACTATTATTGTAATGATTTTTTTAATTCTAATGTTTTTTATTTGAGTTATTATGTAATATTTTTTTGTTAAATCTAATGTTATTTTATTAAATGTAGTGTTTTTATTTTTTTAGTTTTTTAATTAGGTCGCATTGTTGTGGCAAATAGGTCGTTGTAAGTTGTTAGAGAGAGAAAGCTAACGTGATAGAAAAAGAAAGGGTTTGCCTAGGTTAGATTTTATAAAGTAGGATTTGACTGAAAAAATGTATTTGGTTAGTGGGTTTTACCTTTTAAACAGTAAATAAATACTCTCTGATCTAGGTTTTCAAAAATCGGCTAATAGAGTGGGGTTTCTCTCTCCTAAATACATACGTATATTATTTTATTGTGTACTGACTAGAATATTTATTTAATCGAATTTTATTCTCAGCATATCAAATCCATATATGAACCAAACAACATTTTTCATATTACTAATCCAAATCATATGCAAGTCTTTTATTAATCCAAAACCATTTTAAATCCTAGTTTTAAGCCAAACAGGCCCTTATAATCCGAAATAGACAACCAATTCACTAGACTTAACAAAAAAAATGGTAATTTTGGAAGTAAAGAACAATTGAACGACGTGCCATTGGATTATGAATTGTACAAAAAAATATAGAAAATTAAGTAGATAATAAAAACCAAGGCAGATTACAAATGAGAAATGAACACTTATCTAAAGTGAAGTTTTGGATAAGAAGCTATGTTGGGTTCTTTGGCGGTTCACGTGCTTTGCACGTGAGTATGAATTCCTTCCTTCATTTCATAACAATGAGGGCCCGTTTAGTATAGGGGGTTTACCAAGTTTGGGCTAAAAGTAACTAATAATCTATTTTTTGGTATCACTGGGCTAGATTCACGCGTTGCTTTAACTCATTTTAAAATCCGGACGTCACTAGTGGGTTTTGAGAATGTTATGGTATACTAAATTGTAATGTTGACTTTATAAACTATATGGATCACATGTTCATCTATTCTTTGTTGCTATCTTAATTTTTTAATAATAAAATAATATATATGATTTCCATTTACTAGTAAACAAATATTATATTTAAAATACTTATCAATTTTCTAATTCTATTTTTTTCAAAACGTACTTCAAATCCTAAACCAAATTAAAATCTAAACCTAACTCCAAACCCACTAACAAACCAAACGGGCCCAGATTTTCACTCAAAAGCAAATATAAGTAATTAAGATGAGAATCTTTTTATATATAAGGATTTTGTTCGAATCGTTCAATTTGTACCATAGATGTTTTTCTGATATTCATACATCAACATCACGTTCAATCAAAGCAAAACAATAGTTGTTCGAGTTAAAAAGTGACTTCAAGAGTTTATAAATGTGTAACCATTAATGTTAAAAAGCCAAAAAAAAACTTGAAACAATTTGAATTTCCGTTTGACATCTGAGACATAAACAGTTTCAAGACTTAGCCTATGAATAACACATATGTAAAGCCCACATAAAATACAAGAAGCATTAAATACACGAAAACACGGCTTAATTAAAACTTTATAATTAATTAATACACGACATGTAACATGAACATTAATGTATAAATACAAGTATTACGTATATTATTTATTAGTTATGACAAGTATTACATATAATAAATAATGCACGACAAGAATTAAAATACGAGTTAAAACACGAACACACGTAACGAATAATAATACACGATATTAAGTAAAACACGAAAACGAAAACATAATATATACTAGGGGGTGTTTGTTGTCCGATTACAAGAGAAAGAAACAAGAGGGCCCATGGACCCGCCCGTTAAGAAATTACTAGTAACAAAAACCTTCCAGGAATTTCTTTTAACAAGTTTTAACAAAATTAAAAAACCCTAGCCTCCCGAGTCTTTTTGGCCGCCGGTTTTTGCAAGGAAAAGGGGAAGAAAAAGGTTTTGATCTTGATTCAATTCGAGTTTAGATCGTGTGTATTCATCATTCATTCTAGCGTATTCGGTATCCCTAAATCTTTAACCTTTCTTTTATTATTTTTCTTTGATCATGAATTAATAAAACTAAATAAGAACACATGATGTTTTAAATATTAAAAACAAGAATTAAACAAGATTAAGTGGGGTCTTGGGTTGGTTTGACACGGGAACCGAGACCACCAGGGGTCTCGGTGGGTTTAACAGCCCGCCAGCCGAGACTTTGGCGTCTCGGTGACTGCGTTATTCGGGCAGCCGCAACACAAACAATACATGTCGGAGGTGTTTGGCTTGGTAGTTGCAACCGAGAGCTTATAGGTCTCGGTGGGTGTTGTGGTCAAGCAGTGGGAACCGGCTACTGCCGATGGTAAACCACTCGGCCAATGGCGCGAAGCCACGACCGGTGGCAAAAAACCATAGCCCGGTGGCTGTGGCGGTGGTGATTGTTGTTGCCGAGACATAGGTGTCTCGGTGGGCATTGATTCGGGCTCGGTTACACGAAACACACACAAGGGTGTGTTTGGTTATAAATTTTATTTAATTAATTTGAGACTTAGGTTATGTTAATTAATTAATTATTCATGAAATTAACATGGCCCCATTAATTAAATTAATTGTACACTTATAATAATTATTTTATATAATTATTCATGATGCATAACATGTCACATTTTTGTTTAATTAAATTTGGACTTAGCTTATTTAATTAAATACATTTTAACCATGATATAATTAAATTCCTTATAACCTTTAACTTAATTATTTAGTTATCAAGTTTAGAGTAAAGTTTAATATCATGCTTTATTAATTAATAATCACTTAGACCATGTTATATTATTAATTAATAATTAACTATAAGATTATGACATGTTATATAATTTATTAATTAAACTTTACTATATGACATTTAATTAATCATGACTTATAAAACATATTCATTTAGCTTTAGCATATATCATATACTTATTAAACAAGCTTATTACTATTTATCGAAACATGCTATTTATGAAGACATGCTATTTATGGAAACATATTATTTATGGAAACCTTCTATTTTTAGAAACTTACTATTAATGGAAACCTACTATTTTTGGAAAGTTACTATATATAGAAACCTGCTATATTTAGAAAGTTACTCACTATGAAACGTCAAGTATAATAACACATAAAACATGAAATACGTTAATCAAGAACACATGAAACACTAAAAATACATGATAAAACATGGAACAGTAAAACAAGTCAAGAACATGTAAATAAGTCAAGAACAAGTAAAACAAGTCAAGAACAAGTAAAATAAACTAATAATCAGTAAGTTATACATGAACATACAACTCATACACGTCCTTTATTATGTAGCACTCGTGAAGTCGGAGTAGTATCTTCCGCCTTTCATCTTCTTCATTACTAGACATATGGTACGTATATTCCGTCCTTCAGTTAGGACATTCTCTTTCTATGTATGATTAGGATTCCCCGTTTGTTGCCATCTATTTTCCCCAGTAGTTTACATGTCATAAAACTTTTCAGTAACTACCATGCTATCATTTTAAATTGCCCGAGCTACATAAATGCATGACCATGTTCACCTAGTTATGGAGGTACCATAACCATGACACTTGAGGCACCGGTGTTATTACTCTTTCGCGACGAGAGTGATTTCTCGCGGCGTCCCTTTTAGTTATTTGTCCATTATTATTATTATCACGTGGGGCGTATGGATGCATACTATTACATGTTTTGCATGTTTACAAGGTGACTTTGGTGTGTGCTTTACATCCGTCACATTGGAGCTGATCCCTCCACCCAGACTAATATAATTAAAGGTCACCCCTCTAATTGCATGACAAGGTCAACTCTCTATGTATTCATGTACGTTGATACCTTTCATGACCTATATGAGCTCTTTACCATTTAAATTACATTTTCATGAACAAACATAAGACTTTTCAGATATAAACCAGTTTATAAAACATGTTCCAGGTTTTCCAAGACTTACACATATTCCGCTGCATTTCATACTTTACTTATGTTTCAGTTAGTCTTGTCATGTCATTATATTCGTTCATTGAGCATATTGCTAAGCCGTATTTTCTTTCCATATCCCATACGGTAGGTACACAGGGACGAACTTGAGCAACTTAGAGTACGTGCATAGGATGGAAGCTACCCTAGACTTCTCTTCCTTTTGCATTTCATATACTTATGCTTGCTTGAACATTTTTTAGTCCTTTTCTAAATTCTTTACTTTATGCATGTGTGAGCTTACATTTGGTGACTGATGTTTGATTCTGGTTTACCTTTTATGGTCATTTATGTTTTTATGATATTTACCTTGCATGATTTGATGACACGCCATAATTATCATGTAACGGTCTACTTATCAAAGTGGGTTGTTACAATTATGGTATTAGAGCCCAAGGTTTCGACCTGTAGGACTTGACCTGTAACTAGTGGGTAGTCACTAGGATCTTCCTAAACTGACAGTCGATTTTATTTCATGTATCATTTTTTTCTGTTAAGTCTTCGACTAAGTAAGGGTTGATACAGGATCGGCCATACTTAGTCGCATGTGGTTTTCTTTGAATTTTGTTTTGTGGGTTGAACCATAGTCGTCCACAATTGCTAATGTCAAATTTCATTGACTATGTCTTCATAATTCTTCCATGTATCTCTTATGCTTATTCCATGTTTCTAACAGATTAATCATTTACTTTCATTTGAAATTGTCAGATGGTTAACACACGCACAGACGCGGAACTCGCTTCAACTGTCAATGCAGCTTTGTAGGTTATGCTTCCCCAAATCCGAATCATATTCGGGAAGAATATCAGGCTTTACCGAATCATGCTAATCCTCCTCCTCCTCCCCCACCAGTCACACTACACACATGGCTGGAACGTTTCAACAAGCAGAAGCCTCGAGCATTCGAGAAGGCAGATATTCCGTCAGATGCTTAGAACTGGATATTGCATATGGAGAAGATCTTTGACGCCATGGGTTGCGATGGGGTATACAAGGCGTGGTTGGAATGCTACAAGTTTGAGGGTGATGCGTTAGCATGGTGGAGGGATTGCAAGCAATCCAATGGAGGTGAGGCATGGCTTACTACATTGACATGGGCGCAATTCACGGAGTTGTTCTACAATCAGTTCTTCCCTAGAGCTGAGCAAGAACGACTGAAGAGAGATTATCATGCTATCCGTTAGAAGGCAGGTAAGAACAACACATAATTCATACAGGGTTTCTTCAGGGCTAGCTGGTTTTCTGGGTACAGCTGTTGGCACAAAAGAGGATCAAGCGAAGCATTACCGTTGGGCTCTTCGCACTTCTATTACTGATCGTCTGCTATGTGCTACATTTACCAATGAGGAACAAGTTGCGGACGCAACACGTAGTCTAGAGATTCTTCAAGAGAGGGATGAGCGTGAGGAGTCAGATCAACCCGAGAAGAGGTATATTTCATTCATCAAGCGTTACCATATCATTCAAATCAGTAATTTCAATTATATATCATGATCTATTCAATTGTATCTTTCAGGCAGAAGGGTGGAGACCTGTCCCAACCAGCCACTCAGTAGAGCAACTACAAGGGGTACGGTCAGACTAACGACCGTTATGGATCAGACAGGCGTGGCGGTAGTGATAACTACCGTAATAATGCCAGCCACTCCAACAACAACAGGTCCCTAAAATTTAAACTCGTTTATGTTAAGCTGCTGTATGACATAAATTCTAACATCTCAGCATTATAACAAGAACTATGGTAACGGGCGTGACCAGGACCATAAGGGTCAGCAACCCAACCGTTCAGCTCAATATGGTATAATACCCTAAACTTTCAGTGTAGTCATGTTTATGTGTCAATAATCATGTCTCATGCATACCTTATGAATCAGGCTCTCAGCTAGCGAAGGTACCCACTAGAGGGTATACCCATCCCATCTGCACCACTTGTAGACGGAGGAACCCTGGACCATGTCTTCGTGCTGCAGGTGTCTGCTTCAAGTGTGGGCAAGCAGGTCATCTCATGAAGGACTGCAAGAAAGGGGAAACTGTTTGTACATCAGTACATGCCCTTCAGAAACCTACAACATCCGGCCGTGTGTTTACCACTACTAGGGACCAGGTCAACAAGTCTTTAGGTACCATTACTTGCATCTTATTTATGTATGGGCATGCTGCTTGTGTTCTATTTGATATGGGTGCGACCCATTCAGTTATATCCACTACTTATGTTGCTCGTATTAATAAGACACCTACACCACTTGATAACGTGTTAAATATATCCACGCCCATGAGAGACTCTGTTCGCATTACCCATGTGTACATAGATCTTCCCTTAGAATTTGATGACAAGATTCGTCCTGTTGACACACTTCCTTTGGACATGTTCGAATTTGATATTATTTTAAGCATGGACTGGTTAGCAAAACACCATGCCACAATTGACTGCCATACATATCGAGTTATATTCAGCGATGTTCAAGCCCCAGAATACACTCATAATGGTTTTATACCAGGAAAGTCTGTACAAATCATTTTTGCCTTGCAAGCACGTGCATTATTAGCTCATGGCTGCGAAGGTTTCTTGGCTCATGACACGACTGCTGAAGCTCCATCTATACATGATCAGTCGATTGTGTCAGAATTCCCAAATGTGTTTCCAGAAGAACTTTCGGGTATACCACCTATCCGTGAAGTGGAGTTTGGCATGAGCTTATTCTAGGAGCTGAACCTATCTTCAAGGCTCCTTATCGCATGGCTCCCCATAGAGCTCAAGGAGTTGAAAGACCAGCTGCAGGAGTTACTGGAGCGAGGTTTTATTCGCCTGAGTGTATCACCATGGGGTCCACCGGTGCTTTTCGTAAAGAAGAAGGACGGCATCATGCGGTTGTGCATTGACTACCATGAGCTGAACAAGAGCACGATCAGAAGCCGTTATCCTTTACCACGTATCGATGATTTGTTTGAGCAACTGCAAGGTGCCAAACACTTTTCTAAGATTGATCTACGACCAGGCTACCATCAGCTGCGAGTGAAGGAGCAAGACTCTTCTAAGACTGTTTATCGCACACGTTATGGTCACTATGAGTTCATAGTCATGCCTTTCGGACTCACAAACGCTCCAGCGGTATTCATGGATTTGATGAACCATGTTTTTCTTGAGTTCTTGGACAAATTCTTCATCGTATTCATCGATGACATTCTGATCTTCTCGAAATCTAAGGAAGAACACGAGGAGCATATTCGCACGGTACTACAGATTCTTCATCAGAAGCAACTGTATGCAAAATTTTCCAAGTGTGAATTCTAGTTAAATAAGGTGGCATTTCTGGGCCGTATCGTTTCAACAGAAGGGATTACCATGGATCCTACGAAGGTTGAGGCTATCACAAAATGGCCAAGACCAACGTCTGCAACAGAGGTTCGTAGTTTTATGGGTTTAGCTAGATATTATCGCACGTTTGTGGAGAACTTTTCACGGTTAGCCTTGCCTTTGACTAAGCTGATGCGTAAAGGAGAGAAATTTGTCTAGAATGATGAGCGGGAGAAGAGATTTGAAGAACTTAAAGAGCGTTTGGTTTCTACACCTATTCTTACTCTCCCATCTGGAACAGGTGGATTTAAGATTTATAGCGATGCTTCGAGAAAAGGACTTGGTTGTGTACTCATGCAACATGGGAAGGTGATTGCCTATGCATCACGACAGCTTAAGCCATATGAAGAAAATTATCCTACTCGTGATATGGAACTAGTAGCAGTTGTATTCGCACTCAAGATCTGGAGGCATTATCTTTATGGTGAGTCATGTGACATCTTTACTGATCACAAGAGACTCAAATACATATTCACTCAGCGAGAACTAAACATGAGACAGAGACGATGGTTAGAGCTCCTAAAGGATTATGACACAAACATTCAGTACCATCCTGGTAAAGCTAATGTGGTGGTAGATACTTAAAGTAGGAAATCAGACATGATTGCTGGCATCAAGGTTAAAGAGGAAATAATTCGTGATCTAGAGCGTTTAGACATTGAGCTTCTTGTACGTGGACAACGTTGTTACTGGGCTAATCTGAGAATTGAGCCAGACTTAATCTATCGGATCAAGGCAGCTCAGAAGGACGATGGTGAAATATGGGCGATTATTTAGAATATCGATTAGCAGACAGAGTTTTGTATAGACGACGATGGCATTGTATGGTAGGGTACCAAGTTATGTGTTCCAGAAGATCTTACACTCAGAGAAGCCTTATTGACTGAGGCTTATAGCTCTTCATTCTCCATTCATCCTGGTTCCACCAAAATGTATCATGACCTCAAGTAGCATTTTTGGTGGAGCGGCATGAAACAAGATGTTGCTACTTTCGTTTCTAAATGTTTGACCTGCCAGCAGGTTAAGATAGAACATCAGGGAGCCAGTGGGTTACTACAACCATTAGAAATTCCCGAGTGGAAGTGGGACAAGATCTCTATGGATTTTGTTACCGGACTACCGCAGACTCAAAAGAAGCACGATGATATTTGGGTCGTTGTCGATCGTTTAACCAAGTCTGCACATTTCCTTCCAATCCGCAAGGATTACCCAGTTAGCAGATTAGTAGAAATATTCCAACAGGAGATCGTGCGGCTACATGGTACTCCATCGGATATCATATCAAACAGAGATCCACGATTTACATCTAAATCTGGAAAGGTTTGTAGAAAGCGTGGGTCACCAGACTCAGGCTTAGCACAACTTTTCATCCTCAGACTGACTGTCAGTCAGAGTGTACTATTCAGACTTTGGAAAACATGTTATGTGCTTGTGTATTAGAATGGACCGGAAATTGGGATGACTACATCTGTTTGGTTGAGTTTTCTTACAACAACAGTTGGCACATAAGTATCAGGTGTGCACCATTTTAGATGTTGTATGGCAGGAAGTGTCGTGCTCCAATCTGTTAGGATCAGGTTGGTGAACGAATCACTTAGGGCCCAGAGATGATTGAGGTGACAAATGGGAAGGTCGCCATTGTCAAGGCGAAGCTTAAAAAAGCATGTGCTCGTTAGAAGAGCTATGCTGCCAAACATCACAGATCATTAGAATTTCAGCCTGGTAATCATGTCTTCTTAAAGGTATCACCAGCACGTAGAGTCAAGTGTTTTGGTATTAAGTGCAAGCTCAGTCCTCGTTTCATCGGACCGTTCGAGATCCTCGAACGTGTCAGTGAGGTATCGTATCGTTTGGCGTTACCTTCTCAGTTATCTCATGTTCATAATGTGTTCCACGTGTCCTTACTTAGAGGCTACAATTATCATCATCTGCACATTGTCACGTATCCACTCGATTAGATTCGTGAGGATCTATCCTATGTTGAGGAACCCGAGGCAGTTCTCGATCGTCAGAACCGGGTCATGAGGAGAAAGACGATTCCCTTTGTCAAGATCCTTTAGAGGGACCATTCCGAGCGGGAAGACACTTGGGAAACGGAGGGTTCCATCCAGACTTCTTACCCTCATTTTCGTCTATGATTCGGGTATGTCCTTTTTAGTTTATCGTATCTCTAATTCGAGGACGAATTATTCTTTTAGAAGGGAAGAGTTGTAAAACCCGCATAAAATACATAAAGCAATAAATACACGAAAACATGGATTAATTAAAATTTTATAATTAATAATACACATCACGTATCATGAACATTTAATATATAAATACAAGTATTACATTTATTATTTATTATTTATGACAAGTTTTTACATATAATAAATAATGCACGACAAGAATTAAAACACGATTTAACACACGAACACACATCACGAATAATAATACACGATATTAAGTAAAACACGAAAACAAAAACATAATATATACTAAGGGGTGTTTGTTGGCCGGTTAAGAAATTACTAGTAATAAAAACATTCTAGGAATTTCCTGTAACAAGTTTTCACAATATTAAACAAACCCTAGCCTCCCAAGTCTTTTTGCCCACCGGTTTTTGCAAGGAATAGGGGAAGAAAAAGGTTTTGATTTTGATTTAATTCGGGTTAAGATCGTGTGTATTCATCATTCATTCTAGCATATACGGTATCCCCAAATCTTTAATCTTTCTTTTATTATTTTTCTTTGATCATGAATTAATAAAACTAAAAAAGAACACATGATGTTTCAAATATTAAAAACATGAATTAAACAAGATTAAGTCGGCTTTTGGGTTGGTTTGTCACGGGAACCGAGACCACCAGGGGTCTCGGTGGGTCTAACAGCCAGCCAGCCGAGACTTTGGCGTCTCGGTGGCTGCGTTGTTCGGGCAGCCACAACACAAACAACACCCACATGGGGGTATAGCTCTCGGTGGGTGTTGGGGTCAAGAAGTGGGAACCGGCTACTTCTGGTGGTAAACCACTTGGCCAGTGGCAAAAAGCCACGAACGGTGGTAGAAAACCACAGCTCGGTGGCCGTGGTGGTGGTGATTGGTGATGCCGAGACATAGGTGTCTCGGTTGGCATTGATTCGGGCTCGGGTACATGAAACAGACACAAGGGTGTGTTTGGTTATAAATTTTATTCCGTTAATTTGAGATTTATGTTATGTTAATTAATTAATTTTTCATGAAATTAACATGGCCCAATTAGTTAAATTAATTATACACTTATAATAATTATTTTATATAATTATTCATGATGCATAACATGACACATTTTAGTTTAATTAAATTTGGACTTAGCTTATTTAATTAAATACATTTTAATCATGATATAAATAAATTCATTATAACCTTTAGTTTAATTATTTAATTATCAAGTTTAGGGTAAAGTTTAATATCATGCTTTATTAATTAATAATCTCTTAAACCATGTTATATTATTAATTAATAATTAACTATAAGATTATGACATGTTATATTATTTATTAATTAAACTTTACTATATGACATTTAATTAATCATGACTTATAAAACATATTCATTAAGCTTTAGCTTATATCATATGCTTATTAAACAAGCTTATTACTATTATGGAAACATGCTATTTATGGAAACATGCTATTTATGGAAACATACTATTTATGGAAACTTACTAATTATGGAAACCTTTTATTTTTGGAAACTTACTATTTATGAGAACTTACTATTTTTGGAAAGTTGCTATATATGGAAACCTGATATTTTTGTAAAGTTACTATATATAGAAGCCTGCTATTTTTAGAGAGTTACTCATTATGAAACATCAAGTATAATAACACATGAAACATGATATACATCAATCAAGAACACATGAAACACTAAGAAATACATGATAAAACATGGAACAGTAAAACAAGTCAAGAACATGTAAAACAAGTCAAGAACAAGAAAAGTAAATTAAGATTCAGTAAGTTATACATGAACATACAACTCATACACGTCCTTTATTATGTAGCACTCGGAAGTCGGAGTAGTATGTTCCGCTTTTCATCTTCTTCATGACTGGACATAACGTATGGATATTCCGTCCTTCGGTAAGGACATTCTCCTTCTATGCATGATTAGGATTCCCCGTTTGCTGCCATCTGTTTTTCCTATTAGTTTATTTGTCATAAAACTTTTTACTAATTACCATGCTATCATTTTAAATTGCCTGAGCTATATACATGCATGACAACGTTCACCTAGTTATGGACGTACCATAACCATGACACTTGAGGCACCGGTGCTATGACTCTTTCGCTACGAGAGTGATTTCTCGTGACTTTCCTTTCAATTATTTGGCCATTGTTATCATGTGGGGCATATGGGTGCATCCTAGTACATGTTTTTGTAGGTTTATAAGGTAACTGTAGTGTGTGCTCTACATCCATCAAATTGGAGCTGATCCCTCCACCCAGACTAATATAATTAGAGGCCACCCCTCTAATTGCATGACGAGGTCACCCCTCTATGTATTCATGCACGTTGATACCTTTCATGACCTATATGAGCTCTTTGGAATTTAATACATTTTCATGAACAAACATAAGACTTTTCAGATATAATCGAGTTTTTAAAACATGTTCTAGGTTTTCCAGGACTTATACATATGCCGCTGCATTTCCATACTTTACTTATGTTTCATTTATTCTTGTCATGTCATTATATCCGTTCACTAAGCTTATTGCTTAGCCCTATTTTCTTTCCATTTCCCATACACCAGGTACACAGGGACGAACTTGAGCAACTAAGAGTATGTGCATAGGATAGAAGTTATCCTAGACTCCTTTTTCTTTTACATTTCATATACTTATGCTTGCTTGAACATTGTTTAGTCATTTTCTACATTATTTACTTTATGCATGTGTGAGCTTATGTTTGGGGACCGATGTTTGATTCCGGTTTACCCTTTATGGTCACTTATGTTTTTTAACACATTTACCTTGCTTTGATGACACGTCATAATTATCATGTAACGGTCTACTTATCAAAGTGGGGTGTTACAACATATGTGATACATCGATCAATGAGACCAATAAAAAATCTATGTCTATCACTATCATCTCATCTTTAGTCAACAACATCCTGTTACAAAGACATACAACTCATTTCAGATTCGAATAATATATAAAAAGACAATGATCTCAGTTTGTTTTGTACTTCAAGAAAATATCATTGGAAGATCGATTACAAAACTTAAACCATCATTGATCAGTTAGAATTTTATCTTCTTTCATATATACAAAAAACAAAGGAGGAACAAGAACAATTGTGCTTACGCTCTCTTTATTTCGTCAGAGAAAAACGATAATAGAAATGAAAATCAAACACCTTACTCAAGACATTAATAAAGATTTTGAAACTAATACTTCTTGGTTCGATTCTTATAAGCATAAAAAAAAAGGGTGTTTGATTTCTGATAGAAATGTAGAAGGAGAATGATTGTTGCAGTGTTTTTGTTGTTGGATACAAATGAAAACGATGGGTGGTTGTGTTCATTAGTTAGAGTCACATGGTGGGTTTTTATTTATGTGCAAAGAAGAGAAGGAGGTTGTGTTCATAAGATGTGCCTAGGTTTAAGTTTGTGAAATTATCATATGAAAGGCAACGAATTTGGATTGGGCTCAATATTAAGAAGTTTAAGAATTGGTTATATGTTATTTAGAGTGTTGATATATGAACCTAATAAAAATGTCTAAAAATACATCTAATCCTATGTATCGTTTTGTGATTGGTTATATGTAGGTGCCTGATATTTCATATTTTTTCTTTCCTCATCTCAAACTTTTATTTAGTCACTTATCTCAATCATGTGATTAGACCTCTTTCTAAACATACGAATTAAGTCTTTCAATCATTTTTCTATTGTTTAATAACATTTGAATATGTATAGTTCTTATTTAAACTCTTCTTTCTTATCTTACTTTAGTAATAAATTATTTTCTAACGAGTAAGGAAACATTGAATGGGTCAATCAACAGCTGATGTGATTATAGTATGTGGTGGACTCAGTTGACTACCTGATAGTTTATATTAGCAAGAAATCGATTCAATTAATAAGTGTTTTAATGTTATAAAATATAAAGTTATTTCAGTTAAAGTTACAGAGTTTATTGTATTAAAGACAATAATCTTCCTTTACTTAAATGTTTCCTTTATACAAAGGATTTTAATGTTTTTACAAATACAGTAACAAAGACACAATAATTTTCCCTTATAGGTAAAACTTTATTACAAATATTGAAAATACACAAGTAAACTTTAATACAAAAAACTACATTAAAAACACAATTACATCCTTTTACAAAATTAAGCGACATGCTTGCTGTATATAAAGGATTTCAATATCCAGAAACAATTGTGCTTGAAACTAATAAAAAACACAAAGACATGAATGCCACAAAATTTATGCTCATTTTTGCTCTTCTCATTGCATCCAATCTTGTGCATACCAAAGCTAATCATGGTAAATCATTCTTGTATATCAACTACTTCAATGTATTCATGTGTAATAACGTTGTGTTACATATATATTCCTTAATATTTTGATTAAGTTAATTTGATTATTAAATTTAATTTAGATATCAAAAAGCTAATCCATATATTTCATATTCATTTTAATCATTTGATGACACATAATCAATTTTCACTATATTTTTTCAAAAATTAATATATTTTAAATCGTTAATCGTCCATGCGAAAAAAATATACCGTTACAAAAAACATTTAATTATCTTTCTATAAAATGCTATATAATGCACTTTCGACTTTTTTTTCGCTTTTTTCACGTTTGTTTTTCGTTGTCGAAAATTATCATATATGATGTAACACCATTATCATATATAATATAAACAAGTATCATATATGATTTAATACTGTAATAATTTATGATTTTACATTGATATCATATATGATGAGACACTATTATCATATATGATATTTTTATGTATTTTTAAGAAAGAGAAAAAAATAATTTTTTTTCTTCAAAAATATATTATACTGCATAAAAAGATAATTAAATACTCGTCACAATTGTATTTTTTTATTCGTTTAACACTTAACGGTGTAAGAAAGATATTAAAGTTAAAAAAATAGATAAAAAATAAAATATATTTTATTTTATCTATTAAAAGAAAATGAGATGAACAGTGAAAAAAAGTTCCCATATATCTAAGTAAAATATAATATTCAAAATTAGACCCCTCCAATATTTTACATTTTTTATATAAGTAATTGTTTTATTTCATTATTAATTACTCCAAGTTTCTTTTATTTTTGACAGATTCTAAGGCAGCACTTGTCTGCCACAATTTTTTTGGGCCAGCTCCATATTTTTTTTGCAAAGACGGCGACGAATCTTCGAGAGTATGCCATGCTCGATGCCACATGAGACATTTTAAACACAGCTATTGTCGTGGATATACTGTTTTCCAAGATTTTGGCGTATGTTGTTGTGGAGAATGATACTACTTTCAGTTATATGTTTTGATCATACAAATCACAATATATAAATGAATGATACTACTTTTAGTTTATTAATCAAATTATGACATTTGTTTAATATTTCCTTTTTACCCATAAACTTCTTTTTTCATGCAATAACAACAAATTAAACCGGTGAGTGTCGTATTAAGATCACACAAAAACCACAAGTTCGTATGTATAACTATTTGCCGTTATACGCTATCACTTTATACATTTATATTAATTGTGATTGGCTAACATAATAGTTACATTCAACTTGAGAAGATCTTTCGTATTCGAAACAAGTGTTTCAAGCTGTTAGCTGTAAGACACTCTCTTCTTACGGCTTCCATTATAAACAAGGTAAACAAGAATATTTTGACTTGAAGTGATGTTTGAAAGAATCGATCACACGTAAACGCTCGTTACTATATATGGTCGATCTGCTATTATTACACCCTCGTGACCTTACCATCATCACCAATGTCTCTACTACTTTTTGTTGGCGATGCAGTCGCGACCGTCAGATGAAGAGAAGCAAACTAACACTGGAAGGTGCTGATTTTCATAAATAACTTCTAAATCTTTACATACTATTTTATAATGTATTTATTACTTGTTATTTAAGAATGATTTTAAAAAATTAAAATAAAAAATATTTCTTTAATAAAAAAATTCAATAGCTACACTTCAATTATGCATATCAATTAAATTATATGCAAAATTATTAAGGCCATTAAACTTGTAACAGTTCGAACCAAATTTTTAGATACTCGTACCTCAAATGTGTGTTGGACTTTTTTTCCTTATATAAAATTAATCAGTCGTAAGGAATTTCCTATCGTCTGAAAACGGGTATAACCGGAGAGCTTTTGTGATATTTAATGGTCGTTTGACGAACAACATTACAAAATAAATGACATTTACTTATTAAAAGTTTTACATACTAATAAAATTTACAATTATCTAAATATATTTTTTTTACTAAAACATAATGAATATAAAGTAAGCAAAAGAAACTTACAACATCTTCTTACTCTTTTTCATACTAAAAAAAGAGTAAATCTCAGGAATGATATAATTATGCTAGATACCCTGCAATCAGTTTGTTACAGACTACTTACACTTATACATTTAGTGTTTCTATGATAAACATGTAGCTTGCATAAAGGCCATGTAAAAACTTTATTCTAAACTGTAAAATTACTTCATAAGTATACAATATGACCATAAACGACGAGATCATGATGTCCAAGAATTAGTTCTATTACAAATATAATGTATCTACCTCTCTGCTGAACGGGCACTTCTTATAGCTCAAGCCATCACACGGGTCCTGAAATAATTTATAGCAAATGTAAGTTAGCTCCATGTTCACGCCTATTTCTTTTATTCTCATCCACGTGTTTCAAAAGTAGAGTATACTTTCACTTTGGGACAAACGGGACTATCCAATATCAATGTTCTAAATGTTTTCAATTCTGTTGTGAAAAAATGTTCTGATATAAATATCCCCATCAGATACTTTACGTAACTTAAAGAATCTATATAGAGATCTAACCTGGGAACACTGGTACGCCGTCCCATATGACTTTCGCGCTGTTTAGCAGCATGCAACGTAGAAAGTTCCTTTTCCATGGCATTTAATTCTCTTCTTGTTCTTTTCTTCTCCTTGACAACACCTGAAAATCTTTGAATAATAATTAGACACATAATTGATAACATTAATATAAATTAAAAAAAAAAACCTACGAACCTCAATTATGTTATCCTTGTGTTTTATGTTTTGATCCTTCTGATGACATGCTTTTTGTAATGTCAAAATCTCCTTTAGTAAGTTTCTTGATGAGAATCTGCTGGAGGATGATCTTGATAAATTCTCGACTCCTCCAAGAGACTGGCGCGGTGCACGTCCTTTGCTCATAGTTCTTTCTGAGCTAGCGTATGAAACACCAGTATGGGATGACGATTTAAATCTTTCCTCCAAAACTTAAAAACGAAGTTGATATTTTTCCTATAAAGGCAAGCATTATGAGACGGAAGTTAAGTTTTTGAATTAGAACCACCATTATAAAGGTGCAAATTTCAGCCCGCTATATAATGAAACAGGCAAATTCAGGTTCTATTGTATTGACGAAGGGTCAGATGCAGAGATTTAGCTAAAACTCTAACGGGTCAAATTGGTTGAACGGGTTAAATGGTCAAAATTAGTCTAACGTGTAATTCAGATTAATATTCGAAGTTCATAAGTACTTAAAAAAACTACTTCGTACTAATCAAATTATTGTAATAATAGATTTTAATTAGCCCACACAAATTTTGAACCGTCCCACCAGCTTTGACCCACACTATATTTACCTACCTTCAACTGTGCTTCTGCCTTCACAGTGCGTTCTGCAACAGTTAGTTTTTCTTTTAGATGCTGCATTTCACCCTGAAATAATCCGCAAAAAAGATAAGACACTTATTGGATAACAATAATAGCCTCAAGATACTAAATAAACCAAATTATGCAACATGTTAGTTTCATTAGCCACAAAGAATCATGAAGCTCATTGCCTGGAAAACTCTTCGTTCTTCAAGCCATTTCCTTACGGGCATTACTTTGTTGTCGGTATCTTTCCAGTCATTAGCCACTACAGCAGCCACCCGATTTGCTGATATTTTAGCACGAGCTAATTCACGGTCCAAGACCTTCTTCTCTTCCTGCACTAGGTTTTAAAGATCATCACCAAGTTGCAAACTTAGTTCGTTGCTTTGTTTAGTAACAAAACTCCAAACACTGATTCCCTTAAATGAATAAATGCTTACATTCATCTCTTGCAGTCTGCGCTCATAATCACGCACAGTGTTTGCAGCAGCTCCACCAGTCAAAACAGCTTCCTCAAGCTCACGTACTGTTTGAGCTAGCTTTTCAACTTCTGACACTTTCTGTCGGTTCATTCTATCTAATATTCTGTTTTCCTCCTGTATAGAAGCCCATAAAGGTACAGCATTATAAACCAAATATATATCATGCGTCCAACTGGCTACGTACCTCCAATCACACTTCAAATATGAGTTTTAGACCTGATTTATTTAATTAATATGCATTCAAGTTGCAATTATCAGTTATTACCAGCTGCAATTCAATTGAAAATACAAAACGTGTGAAAGAACAAAACAAAATCATCTGTTTACTATGAGCCTATGACTTCAAAAAGCAAAAGGCGAGCACATAGCAACTATTTTTTACATTTTGGTTTATTAAAGCTGATTATCTGATTCCAAGTGTTCAATATTATATATTCTCGCTTTCAAAATGAAATTTTGAACACTCCCTATTACACTATCGAAAGAAATTAGAGTTGTAATATTATCTAACCTGGCATATCTCAATCTGTTTGATTAGCTCCTGGTTTTTATTCTGAAGATCATCAACCAACGATGCTTTTGCCATGGCTATCTTAACACCTCTCTCTGCCTCTAATAGAGCAGTTTCTTTAGATTTACTCATTCGGTCAAGAGCTTTATTGTCATCTTGCAACTTTGTTATCTAAAGATGCAAAATGCGACACCGCAATCAGAATTTCTACAACCCACCATGTTAATCGAACAAACTTGAATTTCCTTACCTCCATTCTAACCAACTTTAGTTCCGCCTCCAGTGGAGCAATAATCGCCTCGATTGGTGGAATCTCATCATCTTTCTGAGCTGCGTGAACTCTTCGAAGAGTGGCTTCTGCGGCAAATTGTGCAGCCAGAGCTTGCTTTTTCTCATCATTTATCTTCTTAAGCTCTAAGTTCTATAAACCACATAATAACTTACTCAAATTATGATATCAAAGTATTAGCTAATAAATACAGAAAACACATACTGCGATAGGAGTAGGAACGAGAAGTCAGGTGGTACCTTAGTGTCCAAAAGGGATTCAGTTTTCTTGAGCTTTTCATCAACTTTGTTTAGCTCATCATTTAGCTGAAACAGATAAATTTAACATTCTATTGGCAAAGAGACGGATATGAATCAATCCTTAACACGTAAAACTTGATAGTAATAATGGGTTGAAATATGAAGAGTTTAGTGGCACCTCTTGATCCACTGCCTTCTCTTTACGGTGTTCATGGAATTTCAATGCTTTGTGATGCGGATGTGGATAATATCATAGATGGAGATTCATCAAGTCATGCACTTGGGCCTTAAGTTATCGATTGAAGCATATCTGGAGATTTCTTTTAATTTTAGTAAATTGAATAATGACCAATTAGTGATTGATTGGTGCTTGATTTCTTTCCTTAGTTTGTAGTGATGGAACCTTATTAATAGGTTGGTTGTTTTTTAAAGAAGTACGAAATATCTTTGATAATTAACAGAGATTTATATCTCCAGTTTCTTTTCTCTCTATTGTTGTCTTCTTCATCTTCAAGATCCCCATCAAGTGGTATCAGCTTTCAGGGTTACGACGACATGGTAGGCAGAGGACGACCAAGAAACACCCGCCAGGGTGGCGCACCTGCGGTACCTGTTCCGAACCGCGACCCACGAGACGTTGAAGAAATCGAGAGGCTACAACAAAGAATCCGAGAATTAGAGATTCCTCCGGATGACCGCAACGAGGAAACCGAGTCAGATTCAATCGTCTGGGACGATGATTTTGACGGAGAGCAGAATCCTTTCGGCCGGCGTCCACAACATCACAACCGACCACCTGCTAACAATGATGTACTCCGCTCCTTGGGATTACGAGTTGAGATTCCAGAATTCATGGGTACAGCGCAACCTGATGAATTCATCGATTGGATCAGCACGGTGGAACGCGTGTTTGATCTACGAGATATTCCCGATCATCTCAAGGTTAAGGTCGTCGCTATTAAGTTGCGCAAATATGCATCCCTTTGGTGGGATCATGTCAAGCATAAACGTCGCCAACAAGGTAAATCACGAGTAGAAACATGGGATAAGATGAAGAAACTTTTACGATCAAAATTTTTACCACTTAACTATCGACAGGATGCATTCCTTGAATATCATAGTTTTAGGCAAAACAATTTGTCCGTCGAGCAGTTTATTGCAGATTTTGACAGGTTACGCATGCGTTGTGCGGCAGACGAAGATGAGGAACAGGTCATCGCCAGGGTTTTGGGAGCACTGAACCCGGATATTGCGGATATTGTACATTTACAACAATTTTGGACCCTTGACGATGTCTGTCGTCTTGCACTCAAGGTGGAAAAACAACTCAGCAAAAAAACCCGATCAGCCCCTACTCGTCCCCAACCTGTAGCTCAATCTTCTACACCATCGAGCTCCCATACGCGCACAGCGCCTATGCAGCGTTCCGAGGGGGCGCCCATCGGATCTACGACTCCACAAGTAAGCAAACGTTGTTATAAATGTCAGGGGCTAGGCCATTTTGCTCGGGAATGCCCGAATAAACAACTCGTTACTTTTGTTGATGATACTTGTGTTTATGATACCGAAGGCGATGACGAAATTGCCCCATTAGACCAGCAAATTATTTTGCCAGACCAGGGTGAAGCCTTAGTTATACAACGTGTTCTTTCCACTAATGTTGACACTGCTACGGATGATACTTCTTGGCTACGAAACAATATTTTCCGCACCAAATGTACAACAAAGGGCAAGGTATGTACGGTGATTATTGATGGGGGTAGTTGTGATAATATAGTGGCCACATCGATGGTAGATAAATTGGGGTTATCGGTTCAAGACCATCCTACACCATATCAGTTGACATGGCT
This sequence comes from Glebionis coronaria, assembly GCA_025667525.1. Lineage (NCBI taxonomy): Eukaryota > Viridiplantae > Streptophyta > Magnoliopsida > Asterales > Asteraceae > Glebionis > Glebionis coronaria. Next base: position 602,778,137 of record CM046878.1, on the reverse strand, counting down.
GAAAAAGGGGAATGTGATACGTGTGACCCAACGTTGTTTGGTCAATGTCTCTATTGGAAACAAATACACGGACGAAGTGTGGTGTGAAGTCATCCCGATGGATGCTTGTCACTTACTGTTGGGGCGTCCATGGCAATATGACCGTTGCACGAAGCATGATGGGTTCCGCAACACTTATAGTTTTCGAAAGGATGGCCTAAACATTGTTCTTGCTCCTCTAGACACTCGCGAATCCCCTACAAGCGTTTCACTTTTGTCACAGTCCGCTTTCCTCAACTATTATAAAGCAACTGATCCACTTTTCTTACTTGCGCTAGTTGTGACGGAAAAGAACAATACCATCAGCGAGATACCACCATTAATTCAGCCCCTGCTTGCTGAATTCGCAATGGTTTTTCCAGACGACATTCCAGCTGGCCTTCCTCTCATGCGTGAAATCCAACATTGTATCGACTTCTTACCTGGCGCGAGTATCCCCAATAAACCTGCTTATCGTATGAACCCGAAGGAGTACACAGAATTACATCGCCAAGTTAGTGAATTACTTGAGAAGGGCCTTATTCGCGAGAGTATGAGTCCTTGTTCCGTCCCGGCCTTGCTAGTTCCAAAACACGGGGGTGCATATCGTATGTGTATTGACAGTCGCGCTGTTAACCGAATTACCATCAAGTATCGCTTCCCTATTCCACGTTTCGAAGACTTACTTGATCAATTACACGGCGCTAATTTTTTTTCCAAAATTGATCTTCGAAATGGGTATCATCAAATTCGTCTACGACCGGGAGACGAATGGAAAACGGCTTTCAAAACGCGTGATGGGTTATACGAATGGATGGTAATGCCGTTTGGTCTTTCGAATGCTCCAAGCACCTTTATGCTACTAATGAACCATGTCTTTCGAGATTTCATTGGGCGTTTTGTGGTTGTCTATTTTGATGACATTCTCATTTTTAGTTCGACCATACAACAACATATACAACACCTCCGCGATGTGTTTACTGTTCTCAAGGACCAACAATTGTTTGCTAATCCAAGTAAGTGCCATTTTCTCACAAATGAAGTCATCTTCCTTGGTTATCTTATTTCAGGTGAGGGTATTCGCATGGATGACACTAAGGTTCACGCTATTACTTCATGGCCAACTCCGAAAACACTACATGATGTCCGTAGTTTCCACGGCCTAGCGTCATTCTGTCGACGATTTATTCGTAACTTTAGTACTATCGTGGCACCAATTACTGAGTGTTTAAAGGGTGGTTCGTTCGTATGGACAGTGGCGGCACAAAAAGCGTTCGACAATCTCAAACTTTGTGTTACCAGCGCACCTGTCCTTGCACTTCCGAATTTTGGTGAAGTCTTCCAAGTTGAATGTGATGCATCGGGTTTAGGCATTGGTGGAGTACTTAGCCAAGGCAAGCGGCCAATTGCCTTCTTTAGCGAAAAACTCAACGAGACGAGACGTAAGTATAGCACATACGATAAGGAATTCTACGCAATCATTCGGAGTCTCGAATATTGGCGTCACTACTTGTTGCCAACGGAATTCATCCTTTTTTCGGATCATCAGGCGCTTAGATATATTCAAGGCCAAGCCAAACTTAGTCCGCGACATGCTAAGTGGGTCGAGTTGTTACAAGATTTCTCATTCGTTATTCGACATAAAGCGGGATCCTCAAATACGGTTGCCGATGCTTTAAGTCGGCGTCACACCCTTTTAACCTCTATTCGACTTCATGTGCAAGGGTTTGAAATGTTTCAACATTTATATGTAGATGATCCTGATTTCTCATCCGCATGGAAAAGTTGCCCAGCACCACCTTTTCAAGAGTTTCTCAAACATGATGGGTTCTTGTTTAAACATAACCGTTTGTGCATCCCACGTTGTTCACTCCGAGATTCTATTGTGTTGGAATATCATCAGGGAGGTTTAGGAGGACATTTCGGTAGGGACAAAACTGTTGGTCTTGTTCGCGATCGGTATTACTGGCCACATGTGGTCAAGGATGTTTCGAGAATAATCGCACGGTGCCGAATTTGTTATATAGCAAAAACACACCACACAAATGCGGGTCTTTATACACCACTGCCGGTTCCGAATGCACCATGGGAAGATGTTAGCATTGATTTTGTTTTGGGCCTTCCCCGCACACAACGTCAAAAAGACTCGATTATGGTCGTTGTTGATCGTTTTTCCAAAATGGCTCATTTTGTTCCTTGTGCTAAAACGTATGATGCAAGCCAGGTAGCACGTTTATATTTTTCTGAAATTGTTCGTTTACATGGGATTCCTAAAAGTATTACGTCCGATAGAGATGTCAAGTTCGTAAGCCACTTTTGGCGTACTTTGTGGAAGCGTTTGGGTTCGCGTTTACAGTTTAGTAGTTCCCACCATCCCCAGACTGACGGTCAAACGGAAGTAACTAATCGTAGCTTGGGCAATCTACTTCGTAGTCTTATTGGTGATAACCCGAAGCAATGGGACTTGGTGTTACCTCAGGCAGAATTTGCGTATAACCGTTCAAATCATAGCTCTACTGGGAAAAGTCCATTTTTTGTCGTTTATGGCCGCAACCCGTTTACACCGCTTGATCTCACACCTTGTCCGATCACTGACCATTTTAGCGCTGATGGAGACGACCGAGCGAACCAAATTCGCGACCTTCACATGCAAGTACGCGAGCAAATTGTTAAGCACAATTTGCAGTATCAAAAACGAGCAAATGTACATCGAAAGCATGTGGTCTTTAAAGAGGGTGATCTGGTGTGGATACATCTCCGTAAAGAACGTTTTCCGGGTGGACGTTTTGGTAAACTTCAACCACGTGCCGATGGGCCGTTTAAGGTACTTAAGCGCATTAATGATAATGCGTATAAAATTGAGTTACCGGGGCACTATAACGTATCCGCGACTTTTAATGTGGGAGATTTAACTCCCTATGTTTCTGATGATGATGGTGTTATTTCGGACTCGTGGTCGAGTCCTTTCCAAGCCGGGGAGGATGATGCGGATGTGGATAATATCATAGATGGAGATTCATCAAGTCATGCACTTGGGCCTTAAGTTATCGATTGAAGCATATCTGGAGATTTCTTTTAATTTTAGTAAATTGAATAATGACCAATTAGTGATTGATTGGTGCTTGATTTCTTTCCTTAGTTTGTAGTGATGGAACCTTATTAATAGGTTGGTTGTTTTTTAAAGAAGTACGAAATATCTTTGATAATTAACAGAGATTTATATCTCCAGTTTCTTTTCTCTCTATTGTTGTCTTCTTCATCTTCAAGATCCCCATCACTTTGGTTTCTGATTTATTGCTTAGTATTAGTTTGTATGTAACTAGTTTGATCAGCCCCATATGTAGTGATGTACAATGTGTTAGCTAACAAACTACCTATAACCCACTTAGTTATATGTGACCATTCCTTGTTCCAGTAAAATAATATTTTTTTTGCTTTGATGCTTGTAGGATGTAAAGTGGTTCTGAAGTGGCTCTAAATAATTACCACAATGCCGATCCTATTGAAAGGTGTGATCATCGTCGAGGAAGTAAGAATAATCAAAAGCACTCAGAAGGAACTTATGGCGCTACATATCTATTAGTTATTAGGCATTGGCTCATTGTTAGGTTAGTTTATGGAACAATTTATGCTTTTTAACACTTTATATTTAGGTCGTTGTCCCGTTGAACAATTTAAGCTTATGTTGTAGTTGAATAATATGTAGTCATTGAACTTGAATCAAATGTGATTGTATGTTTAAGTTATTATTTGCATTAAATTGGTTTACATTGAAAATCTTGAAAAAGTGGTTGCAGAATGGGCCGGAACACAACCTGGGAAAATGCCTACAAGCAACCTTTTGTGGCGAAAGCTTTGGTCACTTTTAGGGACTACACATAGTCCCTAAAGGTCGCGGTCATTTTTTGGCTAAAAACGTTAGCCACTACTTGTAGTCCCCGCATATAGTCCCTCAAAGTTCGGTCAACAAAGTCAAATTTCTTTAGACACTACTTGTAGTGGCAAATGGTAGTCCCTAAAGATACTATTGGGACTAATTGTTGTCCCAAAAGGTTGACACGATAGTTTGGTTTGGGTCAATGAAAGTCAAAAGTCAAAAAGTCAGGGTCAACGTTGTAGTCCCTAAAAATTTTTTGGTAGTCCCTATTAACCTCTAGCGTCTAGGTAATAGGCACGTCATTTATTGAGACTACTTCTGTTGTCCCTATAAGCGGATTTTCTTGTAGTGCGTGTCAGCAAAAAAGTCCAAGCAGTCGATCCTCACTCCTTGCAAGGCTGGAGGTCCTTTTCTATGTAAGATAGAACCGGAACTAGTCTCTGTATCTTTGATAGGGGTATGATTGTCTACGTCTCAACCTCTTCCATACACTGTCCTAGACGGTATTGGGGCCCATATCCCGTAGAAGACGGCATTGGGTGTTATTTTACTTTACTTTACTTTAGTCGGAGTAATAAAAATATCTAACAACTATATCGACTAAGATAGAAAATTACTTGTTACATAATGTTTTTTCATAAAAAACAAATATATTGCCTAAAATGCAGAAAGATAGGAACTTGTTAACATGTAACATTTTGTGTAGGATAATGCTCAATGTGTATAATATTTTCAGTTCTTTCCAAGATCATTACAGAAGAATTGTGCTCGAATGTTTGATTAGACCAAAACACATAAAAAAATCTCCTTAAAACCAGTATAACTCACTCATTTAATAGAAGCATGAGTGTGGTTTATCTAAAGGAGAAGGTTCAAGGCTTGCATGCTGCCTAATTGGATGTCAATGTACACTCGAATCATGAATTACTAACTCGCCGGAAAAAAAAAAAACTCACTCATTTATATAAAAGGAGTCAGCTTTCTGTTAATAAAACTCAGACATTTTTACTTCTCAAATGCAGTTTCTATATGTTAAAAAAAATTGCAGTTTCTATAGCATACGAAGTAAGAAACCAGTGACTGAATGAAGAATTTACAAGTAAAACACAGGAAACCTACCTCTTAATTGGTTTTCGAGACGGTTAAGCTCAAAACGAACAGGATCAGAGCCATGCATGTGACTGATAATATCATCAATCTCTGTTGCTGTTATTGACATGGACTTTCTCCTACCATAACAAAAAGACTGGCGACTTCTTTAACGGCGAACAATCCGAAATAGCAGCCCCATTGCTTAGCTGAAGAAGATCAGTAGCCATTACTGTCTAAGATAGAATTCACAGAATGAAATTTTGGAGTGTTAATAAAGATTAAAGTGAAGATATAATGATTGTTTAGCATATATATAGAGGGACCCACTAAATCAAGAATCAAATAACGGGTGTGTCATGGCAACTGTAACAACAACATAAGTGGGGTCAAAAGTGTATTAACCGTTGGAAGTGACTTGTTGTACCCACACTAAAACCATGGACAAAGTTTCACCCATGCCCTACTCCATCTTACCTCAAAAAAGGGGCATTTAATTTCAACTCGTAACACATATATACTATTATATCTATATCTATTATTTCAAAAAGTTTGAATAATTCAAGTTATCTAACACATTGCATAATATTTATAGAGTAAGTTACACAGTTTGTTCATATGGTTTACGTTGACTGACGTCGTTTATCCTTTGACAAAAAAAGTTGCACAGTTTAGCTTTAACTTTATAACCTTTTACGCTGTTTGTCTCTCGCTTTAACTAGTCCCACAACTTGAACGTTAAGTCATTTTGCCACAGGGGCAGATTTATCCATTCACTCCCTTACTCTACATTTCCTTTCCCTTTCTTTCTTTCTTTTTCTTCATCATAATCTTCATATTCTTCACACAGTAACTTCACCTCCCAATTTAGATCATCTTATCAAAATCAACATCTAAATATAAATCTGCCCATGATGATCATATCCCACCTTATTTAAACCAAGCAGAATTCTCTGCGCACACAGCTGATTATATGCATTAAAAACATAAAAAAAATGTTTCACTTTTGCAAAATCACACATCTTGGTGAATTATCAAACAGAAATAGGATATGAAGTGCCATAAACCGCAATAAAGAAGCATTCACAGAAATGGTGAATTATTAAACAGAAATGAGGAACGTAACATTCATAGAACACTGAGTTGGGAGTTGTTGATTTCTCTCAAGAAAATCCATCTCCGTCGAGAAAGAAAGTCATGAAGATCGTCAACGGTGTAAAATGTCTTGACTTCAGTATTACGAGGCACATAACCTAAACTGCACCGATGCACAATCTCCACCCCATCGAAGGAGGACAGACGGATCATTAAACGTGAGATATAAGATTATTGCTAACATTCAAAAGTCAAAACCGTTTTTGATATTTAGGTGGGATATGATCATGTTGTCCAGGTATACCCATGTACCCACCTTAAACCCGACTTCACCCGTATCATTATCATAGAAACATAATTACCCACCTTACAAAACAATCTCGTAACCCATACGCTCTCTTCCTCTCATTCTAAATCCATATTTTAACTCTTGAACCATTCAAGAAGCCATAAAACCATATCAAAAATCAATCAAGATTCGTTCTCTTACAGAAATTAGTAAAACCCAGTTCAATTTAGTTTTTGCTGAAACCACACAAACCCATTTACAATTCGATCAAATTAACAAGAAGCAAGAATTTAGACAATCTTTGATTTTCTTGTATAATTAAAAAAAAAACCCAGGTGTGAAATTAAGCGATATTTGTATCCATATAAGAGATGTATAAAGATGTGATTTTTAAGGTAGAAAATTTTGCTAAGTTGGGAGTTGTGATTGAAGATAAAGATGGCAATCCACGGGGCTAGTTTTTTGTATGTTAATTAGAAAAAAAGGTGAAAAGAATGTCACATGCAATCAAAGAAGAGATGAAAAATAGTGTGAATAATAGAGATGGTAAGGTGCTCGACTTGTGTGATAGGTGTTCTTATCTTCGAAAGTGATGACGTTGCTTCCTTAAGGAAAGTTATTTAATAAGGATCATATAAATATAAACTAAACTGTTTTTAGGTATGTAATTAAGGTGTTTTGATAGTGTTGTTGGAAAGAAGATGAAGAAAATGGAGATAATGGCGTTGGTAGGTGTAGTGATGAATATGAACAAGAAGAAAGAAAGAAACGGAAAGGAAAGGTGGAGTAAGGGAGTGAATGCACGAATCTACCCTGTGGCAAAATGACTTAACGTTTAATTGTGGGGCTAGTTAAACCGAGGGACAATTTTTTTGGTCAAGGGACGAACGACGTCGGTCAACGCAAACCATAAGAACGAACTGTGTAATTTACTCATACTTTTAATGCACAAATAAACTTCATTTTAAGCATTACAAACTTTAAAATTTTATTTAAAAATATACAATAATACATTAATTTAACATATATAATCAATGTTAATATTGAAAATACCCCATAACTCAAATGTACAACTAATATTATATAGAGTAAATTGCAAAATACATCCGTGTGGTTTAAAGTTTCTTACACAATACATCTCTTGGTGAAGTATTGTCACAATATATCACCCGTTATGCACATGTTTGTCACAATACTTCCCTCAAAACTAACGATTCAATTTTTTCTCGTTAGCTTCTAACGAGGAATGTATTTTGCAAAAAAAAATCGAATAAACCGTTTTAATTTTTTTTGAAAATAAAAGTTTTAATTTTTTCGGAAAAAAAATTAGTTTAAAAATTAGTTTTCTTATTGAAAATAGTTTTAAAAAGTTTATTTATTTCTTCGTATTTAAAAAAAAAACTAAATATTATTTTTTGAAACAATAATTTTTAAACTATTTTAAATTTTTAACACGAATTTGTTCCTTAAAAAAATATTTTTTTGTTTTAATTTCTTTAACTAATTTTTTACTATTAACTGGATTTGTTCCGTCGGAAAAGTATAAATTTTTTTAATATTTAAAGTGTATTCGAACATTTTTTTAGAAATTAAACGCTTTCTTAATACACTTTAAAATATTAAAGAAACTTTTTCATTAAGAAAGCATTTAATTTTTAAAAAAATGTTCGAATACACTTCAAAAATATTAAAATTTTTTATTCTTTTCGGAAGGAACAAATCCAGTTAATACTAAAAAATTAGTTAAAGAAATTAAAAAAAATATTTTCGTTTGAAGTACCAAATTTAGTTAAAAAATTATACAGTTTAAAAATTGTCTTTTCAAAAAAAATAATGTTTAAAAACTTTTTTTTAAAAATACGAAGAATTAATTATTTTTGTAAAACTATTTTCAATAAGAAAACTACATTTTTTCAGAAAAAAAGTTGAAACTTTTATTTTCGAAAAAAATAAAAACTGCTTTTTTGAAATCTTGTTTTTTTTTTGCAGAATACATCTCTCGTCAGAAGTTAACGAGAAAAAATTGCGTCGTTAGTCCTGAGAGATGCATTGTGACAAACGTTTGCCTAATGGGTGATGTATTATGCAAATACTTTCACCAAAGCATGTATTGTGTGAGAATGTTTAAACCACAGAGATGTATTTTGCAGTTTACTCTATCATATATGATACAATACATTTAATGACATGCTTAACACACATATTCATTATAAAGAAAATACAACCCAAAACACACATTGTTCAAATCGAGCGTTTGAATGAGTAATAAACAAATACAACTAAAGGTTGTAAAATTTAAATGATAAAAAAAATATCGATCTTTAGTTTAAGAGGGAAATGCATAAATGCTCCCCGTGGTTTGCTCAAAATGGAAGTTGCCTCCCCATTAATTGGAAAGTGCAGGCGGCCTCCCCAACGTTAAGGAAAAGTGAGCAACCAACCTCCCCAGCGTTAAACAGTGTTAATTTTGGCTCGTTATAGAGGGGCAAAACCGTCTTTTCCGTATTAAACAAATAATAAACAGAATATCTGTTCTTTCCTATAAGTATAATCGATTCACTAGGTTTTTTTCCCAGTTTTTCCCCAACTTGCAAACACTTCCCCCAAATTGAAAACCATAATTTTAGCAGTTACACGTATAAAGCTGAATTTGTAGATTTAACATTTCAGATTTCATTTTTTCATCTTCACGTATATGTTGCAACTGTTCGGTTTTCCATGTTGCCTTCTTTTCTTGTTCATGTACTATAACACCGATTTGCTCAGCTTCAAGATACTGGAATACATAATTAAGCTCCGGGGATGAAAACATATACGACTACAATGACACTAGTATAAAAATAATGATCTCAACCAAAGCAGATCGTGATGTAATCCTAAATCCGTAATCATATATATAGACCCAATAACTTCATATATGTAGTCTATGGTTTCACACTTCCCTTCGTTGAAAACCGTGATGAAAGGGGATTGATATGCAAGAGAGAGAACAATGACCATAAAGTTGTATATCCTTAACCACTTAAAGATCTTGTTTTTCTTCTTCTTTAGTATTGTATGTCTTAAACGGAAAAGACTTAGAGAAAAAGCAAGATACCCAAGGTGTAATATATCATACTCGAGTCTCCCAGTGATTAAAATTAAGGCAAGAACGAGATCCGACATATGACAGTAGTAGGATAGTCTTAAGTAATCAAGAAGAGTCTTGGAAAGTCTTGGAACATATCATTCGTTGGAAAATGATTTTCTCGGGTTATTCATAGTCTGGGACTAAGGTTTTATCAATAGGGGAAGAAAAGGGTAAATGAGACGGTTTTTATGTTTGGGGAAGAAAGGAGATCGGGTCTTTATACTAACGGGTTGTACCCGGTTTAATTTGGTACGGGTTATGCCAAAATGGGTTTATTATTTGTTTAATAAGGAAAAGACAGTCGTGCCCTCACTCAAAAAACGATAACGAGTCAACTTTAACACTGGGGAGGTTGGTTGTCGACTTTTCCTTAACGTTGGGGAGGCCGCCTGCACTTTCCAAAGAATGGGGAGGCAGCCTGCATTTTGGGCAAACCACAGAGAGCATTTATGCATTTCCTTCTTATTTTAATTACAACACATGTTACTTTTTTAAATCAAGTACCAGATAGCGAAAAATATTGCTCGTAAATTATTTAGTATCATAACCGTATATCAAAAAATAATAACGTTAGTTACAGAGTTATAATACACGACATCAAATTATTGACATACTGTCATAATAAATGTAATAAATTAAAGCCCATTGTTCGTCAAAAAAATATTTCAGGATACCCGCAGCTGCAACACGCGGGTACCCTACTAGTTTAATTTAAGGAAAACTATCAAAAAGGTCCGAAGGATGAAACAAATTTTAAGTTATAGTTCAAAAATCATGTTTTTATTGGTCTAGAGCAACCGAAGAAAATAGGGCAAGTAGTGTAAGAATTTGCAGAGTGTAAAAAAACAAAAAGTGGCGTAACAATGTTAGGGCAACGGAGAAAAATAGACCAACGGGGGAACAAAAACACCAAGTGTCACACTCTGCCATCAGTTGTCCTGTATTTTTTCCATTGCCCTAGACCCATTTGAAAAAAAACTTTTTTTTACAGAACTCGAAAACATAGTTGGGCAACGAATCTTTTTTAGGCGTTATATTAACCCTTTAATTTCAACACCATTTAGAATAAGAGCATCATAAGCCAATAGAGCGTCTTGCCTTCACAATATCGAAGGATAAATGTTAATGATGGAGTTTTTAAAAGGTCTAAAAGTTAATAAGATCATTACTGAGAAATTTGGGGAAAAAACCATATATGCCTAATGTACTTTCAAAAAACACTCGTTCTACATACCGTACTTTTTTTATTGTCATTATTCTTACTTAACTCTTATTTTCTTTTTATTATACATTTATTATGTAAATTTTAGTCTCTTTCTGTTTATCCAATCGTAACAGGTTTGGACCCAAACTGGTACCTGAGTACCCTTTTCTAAAAACATCATTACCGTCTGATTTGGAAGATGAAGATGAAAATGTTCAAAAATCTGGACTCGATACTTTGTAGTAACCTGTTACTGCTTAAGTTGCTGCACTTGCTACTGTCAGTCAACAACCATCCACTATTAGAGTGCCCGTGTCTCTGCCATGTGTTCGTGCTATCCCTGGTGTCATACCCGGCCATGGTAGGGCCGCTAGGGCTGCAGCCTTGGCTGCTGCAATGAACTTGCAACACAATTTGGCAAGGATTCAGTCTGAATATTTGCTGGACCATTATGAAGCAGAGTTGGATATCTACAATTTTCCTCAATATGCTTGGTGGAAGATAACACATAAAGAAACATTGGGTCCTATTTCTGAGTGGCGTGTGGCTGCCATCACCACTGGGGGTCAATACGTTCACCTGGTAGGATTCCAGCACCCGGAGAGAGAAAATTGTATCAAGTGAATCAGAGGGCGGTAATGATGCTTTCAGGATAGGGTAATGGGTCCAAACCTGTTACGATCAATGTTTTAAAACCCGGTTTTATAATTGACCCGGTCAAGTCACCGGTTCACCGGGTTACCGGTTCAACCGGTTGAACCGCCGGATCAAACCGGTTTTACAAAAAATATTTACATACTATATTTAGATTACCTACAATTTTATGGTGCATATAATGAAACTTATACAACGTTCAGGATAAATAACAAACTAGTCTTAGAAGTTATTTTAGTACAAAGTATTTGTTATTTTAGCACTGTCAAAGACTAAAAAAAAAAGACTCGAAGTATAATTACATTTTCTTGAGACTTGTTCCAGTTACCCTTTTAAGTCATCAGTCATTTCCAAAGCAACCATTGCACAATATTTTATTTTAACACAAACAACACTCACAAGTCACAAACAAAAATCACTACATACTCTTTGTTATCATCCACCAACCATCATCCTTTTATTTGTATCATCTTTTTTTAGATGAAACTCTATCTTCATAGCTCATTCATAAATCTTCATTTTCATCCACCCTCGTCATCTCCATAAATCATATCATATCATAATAAGTTTAGTCATTAACTTGTATAAGTTTAGTCATTAACTTATATAAGACACATGAAAACGATTCCTTATCAAATCAACTTATGGCCCAACTACACTTCATCTTGTCCAATTCCATCCTCTGATGTTGATCGTTTTATTTTTTTCTTTTGATATGTTTAAACCGGCCGGTTTTTGGTCAGACGGTTCGACCCGGTTCGATCAAAACCCGGCGGTTTAATCCGGTTCGAGTTTTAGTGAAAACCCACCGGTCAATACTCCGATTCCCGGTTCAACCGGTTGAACCGGCCGGGTCGAACCGGGTTTTAAAACATTGGTTACGATTAGATAAACCGAAAGAGATACTAAAATTTACATAAAGTATGTATAATAAAAAGAAAATAAGAGTTGAATAAGAATAATGACAATAAAAAATTACGGTATGTAGACTGGGTCTTTTTTGAAAATATAGCTTTTTCCCGAGTAATTTGTAAAGCTCTCGTTTTCATAAATCTTGTTGCATTATATATAAATCTCATATAAATATTATCGACATGCTAAAAATATCAGATATACATGTCTAGATGCTTATGTGGAACTAGATTTGATTCCAACACAACTAATGACTTGATGTATGTTCTTATGTTCCTTTAATGTTGCATATGTATGTTAACACCAACAAGGATCCCTTGAAAACAAACCATTGGACTGATGTTAAATTTCTGCTACTACTAATTAATCCTCTTTTCTCCATTGCAGGATGACAGGAGTCGAGTACTACATATTTTATGCTGAACCGTTTCGGGAGCAAACCCGAGAGGCTACATTTCTTTAAGGAAAACGGGTTTCGCCGGAACAAATCATCACAACAACCATGTATATATTCGATCATCAATAAAAATTCTCGATAGATCTCTTTAACGTTTATGGAAGGATTGGTTGCTTGTTGCACACTTTCACATACTTCAGCTCGCTAGTCATTTAATGTTTATGGATGTATCATGGATCATCACATGCCCTATTCAACATTGATATATACCGAAATGGCTTAAACGTGTAGTTTCGAGTTTTAGTAACAAAGGCTTCTAAGGTTAACAGACGTGTTAACCCATCGACTTTTAAATGGATCAATTAGGTGGGTGGTTGGGATTGCGTTTATAACTAGATTATCTGCTTATTTCATTTTCAAAACGAAGATAAGTTAAAATAAGTGTTTGGATAATAAAAAGAAATAAGTGATTATTTACGTTTAGGAGCTTCCAAAATGAAGTTTTGAAAAAGTAAGTGAGGATCTAGTGGGGGTGTTTTGGATTGCTTATTGAAAATAAATTATTCATTTTGAGGTAATCATCATTTTGAAAACGTTATTCTAGAAAATAGTGTTTGGATTTGATTATCATGCTTGAAGTCGCAATAATTAGATACTCAGTTTTTAGAGTGTTTGGCAAATTTGATTATTTGATAAGTAAAATGAATAAAATAACTAATTTTAACTTTTCTACATTTTGAAAATGAAATAATTAGCTCCCCACTTACTTTTTCAAAACACCACTTTGGAAGCTTTTAAACACAAATAATTAATTTTCTCCATTTATTATCCAAACACTCATTTTAGCTTATCTCTATTTTCAAAATGAAATAAGTAGATAATCCAGTTGGAAACGCAATCCCAAACACACACTTATTTCATTTTCAAAATGGAGATAAGCTAAAAAAATTGATAATCTGATTTGCCAAACACTAAAAAATTGATAATCTGATTAAAACGATTTCAAAAAAATAATAAAATCCAAACACTATTTTTCAAAACCACTGTTTCTAATTGTTGATTATCTGGTTATTCATTTTCAAAACGGATAATGTATTTTGAATAAGTAATCCCAAACAGCCCCTTGGCCTTTTTTTAATCATTAAGATGTTAATTTCAAGTGGTTTTTGACTTTTTTGTGTGCAGCCGTTGAGGATGAAGAAACCATTTTATTAAACAATAAAGTTGGCATCGTTTATGTGCAACATACCATTAATGATTACTTTTTATGTCATTTGACCTATTTATATTTAGCAAGAAATAAGAGTTTTTAACGTTATACAACAAAGTTAATTTTCAGTTATACAAGTTAGGGAATTCATATGCATGATAAGAATTATATATATAATTCATACATCTATATTTATTTAGCTAACTGATATATATGAGATGCATGATGTTGCAATTTGGATGTTAAACTAATGGAATATGTTAAGATACAGTGAATCAGAAAAGATCTATTTGCACATCAACTTGGAACAAGTTGAAGGATATGGGGGCTCCACAAGATCACCAATATATTTTATCTTTCTTATTCGATTCTATCCTTCGCATCCCATAAATAGAAGAGGAGATAACTGATCTACATACAACAATTCCCTACACTCGTCTCTTTACTTAGTACTCTTTATCTCTTATTCAAATGTTATCATTTTTATCTAACATGAACGTCAGAGTGTAATACGGAGAGAAAGTCCATAGTCCTTCTAACGTTTTCTCTTCTATCTTTGGTTGATACAAATTGTCAGGTTCACACACGAAAGCTTTAAGACTCGTTTTCGGATATGTGAATCTAAGTATCATCAATTGGTGTCATCCATGGGACCCGACTTCTTATCCACTTACTCTTGAACTAGAATATCATGGAAAAGAAAACTCCATCGAGCATACCACTAAGCACTACCCCTGAAGAAAAACCCAGCGGGACCAACCCTAAGGAACGACCAATAGGCGCAAACATATCTGATCTAACAACTGAGGGTCATACACTTGATCATATCCTATAAAACACTTTTGGAGATCCAGTCATGAGTTTGTAGTGCAGAATTTCGATCAAATCAATGCCATGTACTCAGTATACTCCTCAAAAAGAAAAGAGGTGAACCCCACCTACAACCACGAGGACCATCCCGTCATAGAAACGTGACGGTCATATTCAAAAGCTTCAACGAAATAAGCGATGCGACGAGCATCTGAGGAAACCACCTTGCAAGCCAATCTTATCAAAAAGAGCCAATTTACAACTAAAATCATTGATGATCTCCCGAAACAAAGACCTGCAAGCAATGATGATTTTATAATAATTCGTCCACATTCACAGATTCACAAAAGAATGTGCGCAATCTGGTGGCTTCACCTTTCACAGCACGAATAAGGGACTATGAAATGCCAGACGGGCTCAAGGTGCCAACAAATCTAAAGACGTACGATGGAATGTCAAATCCGGATGATCACCTCACAATATTCATGGGAATAATGGATGTGCTCAAGCTACCTGAACCGACCTGGTGTTGCTTCTTTCATATCACCCTAAGTGGGTTGCACGTTTCTAGTACGACAACTTGCCACCAGGAAGTATAAACAGCTTTCACGAACTAAGAGACAAGTTTAGAGCGAACTTTATGCAGCAAAGGCGATTTCAGAAAACCCAAGCAGAAATACTAGGCATTCGACAAAAATAAGAATAATCTCTTAAAGACTACATGGCTAGGTATGGGAAAGAAAAATTTCACATGCCAGACAGTGAAAGTTTATGGACTTATATTTAGTAGTCGTGTGATAGGATCGAACTCAAGATTACGGGATTGTACTCTATACGTAAAGAGTTAGTTTATTTGATAAATGTATTTATTATATTTATTAATTTGTTTAATAAATATATTTATATTTATTAAATTAAACCGAGTTATAAATTAACGATCGTTAAATAATTAAGAGTTAAGTATTTGGAATACATAAGAAGAAAAGAAGGTTCCGGAAACACCCTTGTGGGTGTAACCGACCGTCGGCCAAAGAGGGGAAGAAGGGAAAGATTTTATTTCCTAATTGGTTTATTACTTGGACTTCAAGAAAGTTTAAGGCCTATATAAACACTCCTTGTCCCTCATATTTTTTTACCCCTTCTCTTCTTTTTCTTTTGAGTCGATTGCAACACTAAAACCACAAAGGGTTTCGGTTGGTTTTCTTGTTCTTTCGTTTTAGCTTATAATCTAGTCCTAACCCCTCTCTAGGGTTGTTGGGTAGATTTTCCACAAGCGTTGAAGCTCGGTTTACACGTGCTAGAATCACGGTTATCTCGTTGTATTACGTGTGTACAAGAACGTAATATAGTCTTACTTTACACTATATCTTGGTGGTGTACGTTATAAACCCTTATTGGTGATTCGTTCTTTAACTTGGGGATTTGCTTTAGCGAAAATGTATGTAACCCAAGTTCTATTAATTATAATTGTGTTATTATGATCTTGGTAAATCGCTTCCGCTATATGTAGGCGTTGATCTCGTTTATGGTTTTATATAATTGTTATGATGTTTATAAACCTTCAGTGGCATCGAGATCCGTTTTAACATGTTATAATTATTGAACATCTAAAGTTTTTTTTAACTAATAATTGTTTTGAGTTAAAACTACATGTTTTTCAGGTTTTCTTAAAAATTAGGGTTTTGTTTTTTAAAATTAGGGTTTGGCCGAAATTTTAAAAAAATAAGAATTGTTTTGAAACCCTAAATTACATGTGGGATGATTTTAGATTAAATTGAATGATTAATTTGTATGTCATGTAGATTAAAGGTTACGATCCGTAAAGATTTAATTGTTAAGATTTATGGATGGATCCATGATAACATGCAAGTTTTCATGGATCGTAAAATTATATGGTTATATGATTTTATGTGCTACTTGTTTATTTGACTCAATAAATCTTGAACTAGGGAAGACTTTTATATGAATATAAAAACCTAGATTTAAAGGTTATTGAATAAGTCGTATGCATGTGGCTATATGATTTATTTATTGCACATATAAATTGTTATTATGTGTTTATGATTTAGTTTTTTTACTTGTTTATATTAAAATTGTTTGAATTTATGTAAACAAGGGGTTTTTTGAAAAGAAATAATATGGAATAAATCGTATTAAAATTAAGATTTGGTTTGAGATTTTAATTACATAGAATTACGTTGATTGGTAAATTTCAATAATAATCTAACATCCTACTCTTTTTGACAAACTATAAAGTGGGTATAACGCACCGCTGGTCATGTACCCGATTAAGGAAGAAGATGTTATGCCATTAGTGGCTGACAAAATTCCTTGCTCGCCTGTGCATCAAATTGAAATTACCTACGATTATTACTTGCATTATACCTTAAGGTTAATTTACCGCAAATTCACATCCTAAACATAATGAATAAGGTTATTGCTTTGTGCTTTAGCTGATTTCTAGAAAAAGTACGTTGTGAATTGTTGTGGGTAAAATTCTTTAATTAGTTAAACCAATACCTCAACATAATTTATGTAGAAATTTAGTCTCGTGAAAAAGTTTACTAAATGTTTTCTTAAACTTATTCTATGGAGTTGTATGTATGCTTCTCCATACATTGATTTTGACATCAAATTTATATCCTTAAAATTTAAGTCGAATGCTATCTAATTGACGAACACTTGAAATTACTATGTCATCAAATGAGATTTTTGGACGATGCTGTAATGGAGAGAAAACTTTCATAGAATGAGAATTCGTATGATGGTTTTTCGTTTTTCAGATTAGACGACTTAATTAAGTTACTCAGTGAGATCTGAAAACTTAAGGCGTTCAGAAGGGATGAAACATGTTTACAATGCAAAACGTTATTTTGGAAATGTAAATCCCTTAAATATCTAGAAATTGAAAATTGTTTGTCAATTGAATTGTTCGACAAGTCGCTATGCTGAGTACATTCATTACTAGCGGATCAACTGATGTAATGGATCTATGTCAATATAGTTCTAGGATTAAAGGGAAATACTATGGTTTAATATACCAGGGTAATTTTATTTTCTTGAAAGTATTTTGTTATCGAAAATAATTTGAACTTATTTATGTAGAAATGGCTCAACCCGACAATAGCAATATAAGTTCTGCGTTCAAAGCATTCTTTGATCGTCCTGAAATTACTGCCCCAAACTTCAATGATTGGTACCACTCACTAAGAATTGTCTTGAGAGTAGCGGGTACTATTGATATCTTGACCACTCTTTATCCATAGGATCTTTGCTAAAGGAGCTTCTGAAGCGCAAAGGCTTGAACACGCTGCTAATGTTAAGAAGCACTCGGAGGTGGCTTGCTTAATGTTAGGTGAAATGGCTCCTCCACTTCAACAGAAGTATGAGCTATTTTCACCTAAGTGAATGCTTGATGAGCTCAATGCTATGTTCGAGAAGCTGCAAGATGTGGAGATCTACGACTTAGTAGATGCTTTGCATAGCTGCAAGCAAACTCCTTGAAATTCTGTTAGTGCCCATTACCTGGAGATGACAGGTTATATGGAACAGCTCATTGTACTAGGACATCTCTATGATCATAATAAGGCTATTAACTTGATCAATAGGTTCCTTAACAAGGACTTCAATGATTTTGTTAGATACTATAATATGCATTGCACGGGGAAGACAGTTAATGATTTGTATGCAATGCTCATTGACTATGAAAAGGGGTTAAAGGACAAGGCATCTACTTCTACTCCTCCTGTACTAACCATACAAAAGGGTAGACTGAGTAAGCCAAAACCGCAAGCGAACAAGACGAAAGGCAAAGGCAAGGGTGATAAGGGTAACCAAGTTGTGACTTACTCGAAACCTAAGCAGAAATTTGTCAAGAAGAATAAATCTCAGAAGGATGATACTTGTCACCATTGCAAGGCAAGTGGTCACTGGAAGAGGAATTGCTCTCTTTTCCTTGAAGAATTGCGAGAAATAAAGAAGTCTTAGTAGAGCGCTGCAGCTTCAAGTACTTTATTTATGATTGAATTATTTAATTTGACATACAAGTTAAATTCCTGGGTATATGATACGGGATACAGTATTAAAATTTGTGATACGCTGCAGGGATTTAATCTGGAAAGGAAGCTATCCTATGGGTAACAATTTCTGCAAGTGGGCAATGGCGCACAAGCAGCGGTTGAAGCCATAGGAACATTTAATTTAGTTTTACCTTCGGGTTTAGTATTGATTTTAAATGATTGTCATTATGCACCTACAATTGTTAGGGGTGTTATATCCTTTTTATTTTTGTTGAATAATGGATTCGTTCTTACTATTGATAATAATGGAATTTCTATTTAGAAAGATGGTATTTTCTATTTTAATGCAATTTCTGTGAATGGTGTGTTTGAATTAGACATGCATGAAAATGAATCCAAGAATAACAATAATTCTGTTTTTAGCATGAGTAATAAGAGAAAGTTTGACAAGAATTCTTCTTATCTTTGGCATTGTAGACTTGCCCATATTGGGAAGACTCGTACACAAAAGTGTCCACGTGAAGGACTTTTGGAAAATATCAATGATGAATCATTTGATAAATGTGAGTCTTATATCTCTGGAAAGATGACCAAGAAACCTTTTAATAGTAATATTGAAAGGGCTACTGATCTACTTGGTTTAATACATATTGATGTGTGTGGACCACTTAGACATGTGTCGAGGAAAGGTGCTAGCTACTTCTTAACATTTACGGATGATTATAGCCGTTATGGTTATGTTTATTTACTTAAACATAAACATGAAGTATTTGAAACATGCAAAGTGTTTAAGAAGAAGTAGAATTGAAATTACGAAAGAAGATTAAAGCTCTTCGTTCTAATAGAGGTGGTGAATATTTAAGTCAAGAGTTTATAGATTATCTAAGTGAGAATGGAATTGTTCAGCATCTTACTTCTCCTTATACTCCACAACAAAAATGGTATTATCTAAAAGGAGAAATCGTACATTAATAGATATGGTGTGATCTATGTTTAATCTTACAAATTTACCATTATCCTTTTGGGATTATGCTTTAGGATCTGTTGTTCGCATTATAAATATGGTTCCCACAAAGAAGGTTGATAAGACACCATATGAACTATGGCATGGAAAGAAGCCATATTTGTCTTATTAAAAGGTATGGGGTTGCGAGGCATATGTAAAACGTGACTCGGGTGACAAACTCCAACAACGATTTGTAAAATGTATCTTTGTAGGATACCCTAAGGAAACTATGGGTTACAACTTTTATTATCCACCTGAGAACAAAGTAATTGTTGCTAGGTATGGAGACTTCCTTGTAAGTGATCTTGTAAATCAAGAATTCAGTGGGAGAAATTATGATCTTGAAGTGAGTCATATAGATACATTACCTTCTGAAAACACTAGCGAAATAATTCCTGTAGAACTAGAAACTTTGGCGGTTCCACCGAAATTAATTCCTCTACGTAGATCCGCAAGGATTAAAACGCAAATAGCAATATATGTCTTAATATAGAGGATGATGATGAAGTAGGGGATCTTGGTGAACCTGCTAATTATAAATCCGCCATGCTTGATCCTGAGAAGGATAAGTGGATGGTTTCTATGGATGAGGAAACGAAATCCATGAAAGTTAATGGCGTTTGGATTCTCGTAGATCCACCACAAAATGCTAAAGTAGTGAGACATATGTGGATATACAAGAGTAAAACCGACATGGACGGAAAAGTACAATCCGATAAAGATCGTTTAGTAGCTAAAGGTTTTACTCAAACTTTTGGCATAGACTACGAGGAGACATTTTCTCCTATAGCAGACTTAAGAGCTATTAGGATTCTCATTGCAATAGAAGCATAGATGAAGACATCTATTGCAACAACCGGAAGGCTATTTTGATCCTAAGAATCCAAAACACGTGTGCAAACTTCAAAGATCTATTCATGATTTGAAGGAAGCATTAGGTCAATGGAATAAACGATTTGATGAATAAATCAAAAAGTTTGGATTTATTCAAAATCGTGATGAGCCATGTGTATATCGCAAAGTGGGAGTGATGTAGTATTTCTAGTCCTATATGTTGATGACATATTAATCATGGGAAGTAACATTCTAAGACTTAAAGATGTTAAGGATTATCTTGGTAAATGCTTTTCTATGAAGGATTTAGGAGAAGCTGCAAAGATTCTGGGAATTAAGATCTATCAAGATAGGAAAAGACGACTAATTGGTCTTAATCAAGATGCTTATATAGATAAGATATTGAAGAAGTATAATATGCATAATTCTAAGAAAGGTTTTCAACCTATGGAAGTTAAGCATAATCTAAGTCATGATATGGATGCATCTACTCCTAAAGAGGAGGCTTATATGAGAAAGGTGCCTTATGCTTCGGCTGTCGGATCTATTATGTATGCTTTAAGATGTACAAGGCCTGATGTGGTGTTTGCTCATAACTTGGTCAGTAGATACCAACAGATGCCAGGGAAGCTCCACTGGACTACTGTTAAACATATTCTAAAGTATTTAAGGAGTATGAAAGATATGTTTTTTTTGGTATTTAGAGGGAACCCAAACACAGAACTGAATGTTATAAGTTTCTGTGATGCGTCCTGGCAATGTGATAAAGACGATACGAAGTCTTAGACGGGTTACGTGTGTGTTATCAATGGAGGAGCAGTTGACTGGAAGAGCAAGAAACAGACAACGATTGCAATGCATGCTACTCAATTTGAGTACATGGCTGCTTCAGAAGCTGTAATGGAAGCTGTTTGGATTAGGAAGTTTATTAGAGATCTTGGAGTGATGCCTTCAATTAAAGAACCTGTTGATATATATTGTGACAATTCTACCGCAATTGTAAAACCCGCATTAAAATACCATGAACAGTACACATGAACAGTACATACACGAAAATACGATAAAATTAAAACTTTCCATTTTTAATAAAATTCACGAGTCACGATATTTAATAACATGTAATTACGTATATATTATAAATGTGTTACGATCATGACATATAAAATTCACAAGAATTAAAGATGTATGTTCACGAGTATAATATTTAACTTAGAAAAACTTTGGGTTTTCCCTTGTGGGCCCCATATGCCACGGCTAAGAGACAAAAGAAAGGAAGAAGTGGGCTTTGGCCCATGACCCAACCAGAAACCATGTTAAACAAAACCACAGGGATATTTTTCTCATAATTTTAGGTTACAGAAAAATCATCACCCTTGCCTCCCTTTTCTTCCTTGCCACCGGCTACCAGCACCACCAAGGGCATTCGGGACGAATTTTTGCTACTTGATTTTGTGTGTTCGTGCTCGTGATCATAACTTTTCTTTTCCACATGTTCGGTATAATCAAACAATACTTTTCTTTTTAATTCTTTGATGAATTCATGATTATTATTTAATTAATCTTAAAAACAAATCAAGAGACATTTGGGATTAATTGAAAACATGAATTAAGGGGGTGTTTGGTGTTCCTTTTTTTGGCCGAGCACCAAACCGAGAGCAATAAAGCTCCCGGTGGTGTTTGTTTTGCCCAACCGAGACCTCAAGGTCTCGGTGTGGGGTTCATTTGGTTCGAACGCACGCCAGGGGACCCGACCGCGAGTCGGGGGTGTGTGTTTTGGTTTGATTTCGTGTCAACCAAGACCAATAGGGTCTCGGTGGGACTTTGTTGTGGGCAGTGGGGACCGAACCACAAAACAGTGGGAACTTGTAACAACAGGTGGGAACCGGCTGTGAACCGGTGTGAACCGGGCTCGGGCGACGGTTAGCCGTGGCTCGGGCAGTGGGAAAAGGAATCGGACAGTGGCAACCGGCTAGGCCGGGTTAGCCACTGTCAAGGGTGTCTGGCTCGGCTTATATGTGTGACACGGGTTCGGGCTCGGGTTAATATTTAAAACACGGGTTCAGGTTTCGGGAAAAATATTAAAATCAGAAAATATGTTTAATTAAATTACTTCTAGATTATTACAGGGTGCTCACAAAAGGATCCATACCGAACATATATCAGGGTGCTCAGAAACGGATACATACCCAAAAGATATTAAAGGGTGCTCATCAAGAAAAATTCATCGACGAACTCCCGATAAGAAAAATTACAAAATCGTTTCATTCACGGTGAGTTTTCGGTGATAACCTAATCCTCAGTCAATCTACAAGTACACACTTAAGTCCTGTTGTCGATTAGACAAATCGTCTATTCTCGGAACGGGTAATGGTTCTTAACAATTAACATATAAAGCTCGCGATAGTTGGGACATATTAGAAATGGTCCATAAAGATAAATCATAACTCGAGAGAAGACTAACGAATTACTCGAACATAGACGATAATCAATAATACCATACTGACAAAGGTATTGAACGATACATACCAACGAAACACGAGTCGAAGAAATACGTCCATATATAAGATAATCACAAACCAAGTCGGGCACACTTGATCCACTCATTTATAATTTGTTGTTTACATCCAAAGGCGTCCTAATCCATGTAAACAAGGATTATAAATTTATGGTTCGGGAACTTATAACTTTCTTGTTCAAATAAAAAGGCGTCCCAATTTATTTCAACAAGACGATTATAAATCATCCTACTCAGGTAATACCGTCACAAAACACGATATTATAACCAAATCAAATGCCAAGAAAAGTATAGGGTGTCAAACTTACTCCATGATTTGTGTATTCAAACGTCCCATACCATTTGAATAAATAAACCATCGACAATCTAAGGTCCAGTGGTTTAAAACTTTCTTATTCAAATGTCCCAATCCATTTCAATAAGAGAACTTTAAACGGCACATAGTTGGGCAATTTTAAAATCTCTATATTTAAATGTCCCATTCCATTTAAATACAAAGTTTTAAGTTGCTCAACAAATGACTACTATGAGCGTATCTTTATTGTACCCAAATTATATATAGTTGATTAGGATATATATATCTTAAGTCCAACATTGGCATCCTACTTTTCGCCAATAAAACGTAGTCATATAAAATCAAATCACCCATCGCATTACATATAAGATGTCGCCTCGGATAAATGATTCTTCAAAATCATAAGAAGTACTCGAAACACGAATATCACATCAATCAATTAAGTTTCAAAAAGCGATGTCCTAAAATGGCACATCGCGGTCCGATGATAACAATCGAGCTTAAACAAGTCGATATGCGATATATTAAGAAACAATATATACATACTCAATGTATCAAACGAGTTTCACACTCGTATTTAGATAATACATAATCATCAAGATCGGTGATTTGCGGTGAGACCAAATCCGATACAAAACCGCATCATAAAATGTACGATAATCACGCAAGGACCATTGCTTCACGCGAATACCCTTAAATACCATTGTATATACATTCATATACATAAAACTATTTCTACATACACATAGGATCACATTATCACAACCAAGTATTGGTTTCTAGGATCCATGAGCGCGTGGATACTGTGTAAGGCAACAAAACAATTTTACGAAAGAGCAGTTATAGTCTAGGTTTTGAAAACGACCTAGTTAGCTATAACTAGTACTCTGATACCAATCTGTAACACCCCCAATTTCACAAGGCAGCGGAATATCAACTTTGGGTGTTACTTCATAGCACATCACACATAGTCATAGGAAACGAACTCAAAAGAGACGTTTTATTAAATAAACCATTCGATAACTTTATTAAATCATAGTTTAATATAAATAGGTCCCAACAATTTATACAAACTTTAATAAATATATAAAAGTTTGTCAAAATGTATCGAATGGAAATTGTTTGTTTTGCCTTTACTTTATCCCGCGCGGCTCCAGCTTCAACTGCTCTTAAACCTATATACCTGAGAATACATGCTAAATTGTCAACACAACGGTTGAGTGAATTCATTGGTTTTTAAATAAAAAATAATGGGGTTTTAAATAAACCATAGAGCTCTTGAACACAAGAATCTCATCCACTGTCACTATTGTAACACATACAATATCCAAATTCCGCGCTATTCTACTAAGCCATGACACCGAAGCCTTAAGTATAATAATTCCCTAGTCAGGTATTATGCCGAATACCCCCTACTTCTAATACAACACACCTGGCTGAGCTTCCAACCCACAGGTGCGGCCTGCCCAGGTGGGGGCCATCCCTGATGGATCCATCCGTATGTACCAGCACCTACCCATCAAAGGTATTTAACGGTTCATGGGTTTATAGGGACTTTCCAAATTATGACAATACAGTACTTAGCAAATAGCGATTCACAATCAATACAATCAATGCTTGTGTTCATCTTTCAAAACCATTTAATCAACCATCTTACATTCATTTACAACAACATGTATTCGTTCAAAGCATATAGCAAACCACATGTTTATTCATAAACATGTATTCTCTCAAAACCATATATATAAACATCATATATTTTTATACCAAGAGCATGTATTCCCCCTCGCGGGTTTATAAACACATATAAAGCAGTAAAAGCGAGGCTATGAACTCACCTGATATAGCTATCACACGTAGATCAACGAACAAACGTCCAATAGTCGATATAAGACTTCACGAGATATCAGTCGCTCATTGATGGAGAACGAGATGCCCAACGGTCGACATATGACCGAACGAGACCTAAAATGACGAGACGCGTCTTAGGCTCAAGACTATACATAAGTCATATATATATATATATATGTAAATAGTTCATTTTAGTAAGTTTGGACATTGTATAAGTTTCATTAAACTTTTTATAAAACCTTAGATAACAATTTGCCATCAACTTTCTCATTTTGACAATTAAGCCCATTAAAGCTCATTAGTGGCCCATTCAATATTCATGTGAGTTAAGTCCATTTCAAAATTAATATGAAACTTATTAAGAATCTCAAGTCCAATAATGGCTCAATAGCCATTATAAGTGTATGTTGGGCTTTTGTGGCCCAAATCCACTTTATATGCTTTTCGGGTCCTAAAACGCCTCCAAACAATGTCCACTTAATATTTCACGTTGGTCGAATCTCGGGTATTCTAATTATCAGTATGTAAATGGGTCTCTAATTCCCGATAAGTAGGTCATACCACTTCGGTTTTTATAAAATCGTCACGTTAAACGTTAATTTAATATAGTCCAATTCTTACAATTTCCCGACATCCCTCGTAGATTACGTCGCTTCTCCTAAACCGTAAATAATATACATGAGTTATTTTTACCAAAGACATTATTAATTTACGTATTTTACTTATTATAAGTTCAATTACGACTAATGTATACTAATCATAGCTCATTTGCCCATTCTCTCACTTAGAAGAGTTGGCTGTTTTTGGCTGTCAATCTCGTTCTCACCGTTTCGGCCGCCATTTCCAAACCGTAAATAAATGGTGGACTATCCAATTGATTCTAGTTATTCATAAATTTATCTACGACCCATAGTTTTACCTTTTTTGATGGTTCTGATTTCTTAGAAGTGTTTTCAGTCCGTCTACACAGCATGTTCAGATTTTACACTTTTTATCGTTTCGGTCATACCTAATTCATCGGGTATCGTCACGAGGCGAGTCACCCGGCCAAATCGCCAAAAAACAAAGGCCTATCATCGTGTACTATTATCCAAAGTTTAAAACCTGCTGAGTTTGACAATATAGCACGTTTTAGCCACTGTTCGAATTTCTAGATATTACAACTTAACCAAGGTTTGTCTAGCTTGCATATTTGGTGTCAAAAATTCATATACAATGTCCATTAACCCCTAATCAACTATTATAACTTCAATATCAGTATAGAAATAATATATACATACATATAAATATATAAAAATTGAATCAAAAGAAATAAGTAGAAAACCTTTAATGATTGAAGTGTAAAATCTAACAATTTCATCACCATCATCAACCAAAGCAACCTTGATAAAGGTAGGTTCAAGGAATTCAATATCATTCAAATGAACTAGTAATACCCAGTAACTAGTATCACAAGTATTATAGATAAGTAATTATGTAAGAAATGAGTATTAGAGGTGTGATGGGTCATGGATAAAAAGAAATGAGGCAAGAGACGTGTTTTAGTTTCAGACTTTCCAAATAGATGATAAGATATGTATAAGAGTTAAAGGTAGGCACATATGGCACGTACCAAGGACATATAGTCCATACTATTTTCCGCCCACTAAAGTTGTAATGGGATGAGTTTTATATTAAGCTTGTCCCACGATTTATGTTATGTTTAGTCATTATATTCGCCTAAGTCGTGTCTAGGGAGAGTGTCGATTAGCCTAGTTTCCTAATAGCTAAGAATAAAGGTCGGTTGGCAATGTCTAAGCCCAACCCGACCCGTAGGACTTGTATAGTCGGTTCCCCCTCATCTCTATAAAAGGAGGTGAGGGGGAACAAACCAATTACGTCATTCTTTCAATAAACTAATCGGGAAACGATTAGGGATATTACCTTGTGTGGGCGTCGATCTTTTTCTGTCGATTCTACTGTTGTGTGTTCTTCGATCATATAATTCCGCATCTAGTAATCAGGTTGTAGGGATTAAACCCTACAAGTGGTATCAAGAGCTTTGGTTTCGAAGATCTTCTGATTTTCTAGGATCGATCGAAGAAGTTGGGTTTCTTGTTGTTCTTGATCAACAAGGTTAGCAGCAGGTTCATCGGCAGTGAAGGGGTCTTCTTGAAGCGATCGGAAAAAGTGTTGTTGACTTTTTATATCCGAAGATCGACATTGGTGGTGTTCTTACCGCCATTGTTGCACTAGAGAAGAAGACGGCTGGTTTTGTTTTTTGCTTTTAGTAAAAGTCAACCAGTATACTACAAAGGAATCTGTTTAATTTATTTGGGCAGATTAATATTTTGGGCTTATCTTTATATTGGGCCAAAAATAATACTAGTTTTGTTTGGTTTATAAAATAAAAAGGGTATTATTACTTTGTAGGGATTTTTACACAAGGGGACTTCGTAATTCGTGATTGTGAGGTTTAACGTATCACAAGGTTTAGCGAGTTATCGAAGGGATTTTGTCGGTTTGTGATTGTGAGGTTTTCACAAGGTTTAGCAAATCAACAAAAGGGATAAAGAATGACGGGAGCCAAGTTCGACATCGAAAAATTCGATGGAACTGGTGATTTCGGGTTATGGAGAATCAAGATGCGTGCTTTATTAATCCAGAACGGATGTGAAGCAGCTCTGGAGGTTTTCCCCGCGAATATGGAAGCTGAAGAGAAATCTAAGCTTGACAAGAATGCTCACAGTGCCATGATTTTGTGTTTAGGTAACAAGGTCCTGAGAGAGGTTACCGGGGAGACGACTGCAGCGGGGGTTTGGTCAAAGCTCGAGTCTTTGTACATGACAAAGTCATTGGCCAACAAGTTGTACCTGAAGAAGAAGTTGTATACATTCTACATGCCGGTTGGACGAAAGATTTCCGAGCATATAGATGAATTCAACAAAATCGTTCTTGATTTAGCAAATATTGAGGTAAAATTCGAGGATGAAGATCTTGCTTTATTGTTACTCACGTCTTTACCAGCATCATACGAACACTTTGTGGATACCTTGCTTTATGGACGGGAAGATTTGACTTTGGAGGACGTGATGGCCACACTAAATTCAAAGGAAATCAAAGAAAGGTTCAAGGCGAAGGGGGATGATGGTGAAGGGTTATATGTGAGGGGAAGAACTGATCGCAGGAATTCACATCAGTCAAAGGGAAAGTCAAGATCGAAATCTCGAGGTGGAAGACTCAAATGCTTTATTTGCCAATCTGAGGAGCACTTGAGAAGAGACTGTCCGAAGAATAATCGCAAGAAGTCAAAAGGTTACGTCAAGAAAGATGATCAACCAAGCTCCAGTGGTTCGATTTACGATGATTCTGAGGTGATGATGGTGATGAGTGCAGAAAGACTGCAAGACTGGATCATGGATTCAGGAGGTTCATATCACATGTCACCCAGGTTAGATGTATTTTTTGATTTTCTGGAATGCGATGGGGGCAGCGTACTGTTGGGAGACAACAGGGAGTGCAAGATCTGGGGTATTGGCAAGGTAAAGGTACAACTGAAAGATGGGTCAAGTTTTGTGTTAAACAATGTCAGGTACATTCCTGAATTGAAAAGAAACTTGATATCGCTGGGAACTCTTGAAAAAGAGGGATATACCGTAAAATTGCAGTCAGGCAAAGTCAAGGTGATTAATGGTTCTAGGGTTATTATATATGGAACCAGAAGGGAGAACTGTGTGTACTCTTTGGATGGCCATGCATTGGCCGGTGAGCTTAATGCTAGTGTTGAAGAAAAAGACAGTCTTGTGCAGGTTTGGCATAAAAGACTGGGCCATATCAGTGAGGCGGGACTACACGTGCTGGAAAAGCAGGGTTTGTTTGGCAAGAAGAGTCTAGGTAAGCTCGATTTTTGTGAGAATTGTGTTCTGGGAAAGTCACATCGAGTCCGTTTCGGTGTAGGAAGGCACACTACTCAGGGAGTGATAGACTATGTTCATTCAGACTTATGGGGTCCGTCTCAGGTGGAATCATTGGGAGGTAAGAGGTATTTCTTATCTATTGTCGATGATTATTCCAGAAGGGTATGGGTTTATGTTCTCAGGTTCAAACACGAAGCATTTGGGAAGTTCAAAGAGTGGAAGCAGTTAGTAGAAAATCAGACTGGGAGGATGGTTAAGAAGCTTAGGACGGATAATGGTCTTGAGTTCTGTAACCGGGAGTTTAATCAGCTATGCACTGAGAGTGGGATTGCTAGACATTTGACGGTTGCCGGGACGCCGCAGCAAAATGGGTTAGCAGAACGGATGAACAGAACTCTCATGGACAAGGTACGCTGTTTATTAATACAGTCTGGATTGCCCAAGACCTTCTGGGCGGAAGCGACATGTACGGCCGCATATCTTATAAATAGGTCACCATCGACAGCGATTGAGAAGAAGACACCTATGGAGATGTGGTCGGGACATCCTAGTGATTATGGGATGTTGAGGGTATTCGGCTGTGTCGCATATTCACACGTTAAACAAGGTAAGCTCGAGCCGAGAGCAGTAAAATGCGTTCTTTTGGGGTATCCTGAAGGTGTGAAGGGGTACAGACTATATAGGCTTGATAATGAATCGCCTAAAATAGTCACAAGCAGGAACGTGGTCTTCAATGAAAGTGTCATGTACAAAGACACGTTGAAGGATACTGGTGCAGGAAAAGATAAGTCTGTTGAGGAATTACAAGTTGAGGTGGAACTGCAGAGGTTAAATAATCATACGCCTGAGGAAGACCATCCAGGTCAGGAAGATCAAACAGGTCATGAAGATCAGTCAGATCAGGAAGACCAGACAGATCAGGAAGATGGCGATGATGAAGATGCAGGGGTTCAAGAGATTGATCATCCACGGGATCTCACAGATTATCAATTGGTTCGGGATAGAGAACCAAGGACAAGAACGAGACCGGCAAGGTTTCGGGATGAGAGTAATATGGTTGCTTACGCGTTCGCTGCAGCAGAGGAAGAAGATACTCATGAACCATTGACATACCATGAAGCAGTTGCTTGTGAAGATAGTTCTAAGTGGAAAGCTGCTATGAAAGAAGAGATGGATTCTCTGAAGAAGAACAAGACCTGGGTGTTAGTAGATCATCCAGCTGGGCAAAAGCTGGTGAGCTGCAAATGGCTGTACAAAATAAAGGAATGGATTGAAGGTGTTCAAAAGCCTAGGTACAAGGCAAGGTTGGTAGCTCGTGGATTCACACAAAGGGCAGGTATTGATTACAATGAAGTATTTTCGCCGGTAGTTCGACACACATCTATTCGGGTTATACTTGCATTGACTGCGTGTAAAGATTATGAGCTGGAGCAGCTTGATGTAAAGACAGCGTTTTTACATGGAAATCTTGAAGAGGTGATCTACATGAGGCAACCACCGGGATTTGAACAAGGTAACAAGGTATGTTTGTTAAAGAAATCTCTTTATGGTTTGAAGCAGTCACCTAGGCAATGGTACAAGAGGTTCGATGAGTATATGCTGAGCAACGGGTTTAAGCGTAGCAATTACGACAGCTGCGTATATTACAGGAGTTATGCACCAGGGGAGTATATCTATCTATTGTTATATATAGATGATATGCTGATTGCTTGTAAAAGCAAGGCTGAGATCGCGGCTACCAAGTCTTTGCTTAAAAGGGAGTTCGACATGAAAGAGCTCGGGGAAGCAAAGAAGATTCTTGGTATGGAGATCTTCAGGGATCGGAGTCGCAAGATTCTGAGGGTGTCACAATCCGGGTACATTTCTAAAGTTTTAAAAAGGTTTAGAATGGACAATGGGAAGTCGGTTCAGACACCATTGAGTGGGCACTTCAAGCTGTCGTTGAAGGATTGCCCGGTTAGGGATTGTGATGTTGAAAGAATGAGTAGGGTGCCGTATGCAAATGCGGTTGGGAGCTTGATGTACTTGATGGTATGCACGAGGCCAGACATAGCGTATGCAGTAAGTGTAGTTAGCAGATATTTGGCGAATCCAGGTAAACTCCATTGGAAAGCAGTGAAGTGGATTATGAAATATTTGCAGGGCACTGTAAACGTGGGTTTGGTGTATGGGACAAATCGTGGCAACCATGTGGACGTAACAGGTTTTGTTGATTCAGACTACGCTAAAGATCCGGATAAAGGTAGGTCTCTCACTGGTTACGCATTTTTAGTACAAGGATGTGTTGTAAGCTGGAAGGCAACGTTACAACACGTGGTGGCTCTTTCAACTACAGAGGCAGAGTATATGGCCCTTACGGAGGCTGTGAAGGAAGCTATTTGGCTAAGAGGACTCTTGGAAGAATTGGGCGTGAAGCTCAACACTGTTGCAGTTAATTGTGATAATCAGGGCGCGATTCACTTATCGCGGAATCATGTTTTTCATGAAAGGACTAAGCACATCAATGTGCGTTATCACTTTATCAGAGAAGTCTTGGAAGCAAAGACGGTTGAAGTTCTGAAAGTGGGTACTGAACACAATGTTGCGGATGCCTTGACGAAGGTGGTACCTGGACGCAAGTTACAACACTGCTTGGAGTTGCTGAGTGTTGGGATAGGCTAATATATGCCTAAGGTGGAAATTGTTATGTTTAGTCATTATATTCGCCTAAGTCGTGTCTAGGGAGAGTGTCGATTAGCCTAGTTTCCTAATAGCTAAGAATAAAGGTCGGTTGGCAATGTCTAAGCCCAACCCGACCCGTAGGACTTGTATAGTCGGTTCCCCCTCATCTCTATAAAAGGAGGTGAGGGGGAACAAACCAATTACGTCATTCTTTCAATAAACTAATCGGGAAACGATTAGGGATATTACCTTGTGTGGGCGTCGATCTTTTTCTGTCGATTCTACTGTTGTGTGTTCTTCGATCATATAATTCCGCATCTAGTAATCAGGTTGTAGGGATTAAACCCTACAATTTATAAAGCGGGTATTATCGAAACCTGATATTTTAAACGTTTCGCGATTTGAAAGATACGCGTGAAAGACGAAAAATAAACGCTCAATATGAAATAAAAACATCGACATACGGAGAACGTTGATATTTTTATAAATAAATGAGGCCTTACTATTTAAAATACGTTAACGCGTCATCTAAACGAATGACGCCTAAAGGCATAACGTAAATTACGAAAAATTCTCATAAAATGAGAAATTAAAACGACGACAACAAAAAATATTTCTATGTCATAACGAGGATATTTATGGTCGATGACAGACATAGACTTTGTCGATAAATAATAAATAAAACTTATTGGATACATTAAAGCCTTAACCTCGCCGATTAGCCGAGAAATCAATATTATTCGTCGAACGAACATGAAAAATAAAAGTCTAGTAATAAATATTGATCCGAATACTAGAAATAAGAATAGATCTCAGTCTAATTGTTGATTTTAATGTTCGGGTTATTACATCATCTAACCCTTTAGGAAGCGACGTCCCGGCGCTTAATTCGTCTTAATCGTCTTTGGTTTAATGGCGAAGATGTGAGGAATAGACAAGTCATCACCGAGGTGTCTAACGAAGTTTGGTTGAACAAAAGTCAAAGCAATGAGTATACATAACGGCCACAATTGAACGGTTTGAATGTAACTTCAATCCTTATAAGGAAAGAATAATACATAACTCGAAAGAGAAGCCATTGAAAGCGAAAAATTAACAAGCTGTCAAATTTTGAAAGTGCTTCAAGGTACATTACTACTAGCTTATCAAGCATGCGGCGGTCGATATAAGTTCGAAAAATTCCACATGACAAGTGAAGAGTTGAAAGAAGTAGGCGCATTTGAAAAATCTTCAATGCGAGAATCAATTCAAAACTATTGATGATCACGTCGATCAAACGAAACACATATGGTCCACGGGTCTGATAAAAACAATTACGTCGTAAAAGAAAATCGCATGGATCACACATAAGCCCATCGAAACGTTACAAAATAATCAAGACGAGGTAATTAGTACTAGTCATACAAAATCACCTAATTGCATTGATCTCGAACATGCAAACTTATTTCGTCAAAAGTGAATTCATCGACACGAAAATCGTTCGGGTATACATTACTCGATCAGAGGAACTATGATCCAAATCAAATATAAAAGCCATCATTAGGCACATATATTCACATTACGACATGCTTGAAAAATAGACAAGCTATGCCAAATCAAATAAATTCAATCAAGTTAAATCATGCTTGCTTAGTAGCCAAGCCATGATAAATAAGAATATTTGATAGGATTTCCAAATAAGTCCAGTCAAAGGAAAGTTTGCAAGTTAAAGGATGTTCACGGGCCTGATAGCCATGGATGCATATCCAGAAATACTTTTATTATCGAAGGGTGCTCACACACGGATCCATACCCAAATGATATTAAACGGTGCTAAAAAAATAGATCCATATCAAAAAGATATTACAGGGTGCTCAAAGACGGATCCATACCGAACATATATCAGCGTGCTCACAAACGGATACATACCCAAAAGATATTAAAGGGTGCTCATCAAGAAAATTCATCGACAAACCCCCGATAAGCAAAATTACAAAATCGTTTCATTACGGTGAGTTTTTGGTGATAACCTAATCCTCAGTCAATCCACAATTACACACTTAAGTCCTGTTGTCGATTAGACAAATCGTCTATTCTCGGAACGGGTAATGGTTCTTAACAATTAACATATAAAGCTCGCGATAGTTGGGACATATTAGAAATGGTCCATAAAGATAAATCATAACTCGAGAGAAGACTAACGAATTACTCGAACATAGACGATAATCAATAATACCATAATGACAAAGGTAATGAACGATACATACCAACGAAACACGAGTCGAAGAAATACGTCCGTATATAAGATAATCAGAAACAAAGTCGGGCACACTTGAGCCCACTCATTTATAATTTGTTGTTTACATCCAAAGGCGTCCCAATCCATGTAAACAAGGATTATAAATTTATGGTTCGGGAACTTATAACTTTCTTGTTCAAATAAAAAGGCGTCCCAATTTATTTCAACAAGACGATTATAAATCATCCTACTCAGGTAATACCGTCACAAAACACGATATTATAACCAAATCAAATGCCAAGAAAAGTATAGGGTGTCAAACTTACTCCATGATTTGTGTATTCGAACGTCCCATACCATTTGAATAAATAAACCATCGACAATCTAAGGTCCAGTGGTTTAAAACTTTCTTATTCAAATGTCCCAATCCATTTCAATAAGAGAACTTTAAACGGCACATAGTTGGGCAATTTTAAAATCTCTATATTTAAATGTCCCATTCCATTTAAATACAAAGTTTTAAGTTGCTCAACTAATGACTACTATGAGCATATCTTTATTGTATCCAAATTATATATAGTTGATTAGGATATATATATCTCAAGTCCAACATTGGCATCCTACTTTTCGCCAATAAAACGTAGTTAATACGAGGCTTTTGCCCAGTATGGAAATTAAAGTTCGTTGAAGTGGTCTAATCGAATTGAGTACTGGTTTAAATGTGACTCAGTTGTTTTTGGTTAAGAAAAATATTTGTCGTTGTTGAAAAATAAAAGTGCGAGACTTTAAAGTAAATCTAAATCTAAGTGAAAATAAATGACGGGAAATTAAAGCGTGACAAAAAGTTAAAAGGCACTTAAAGTAAATAACGCAAACTTAAAACTATCCTAAAGGCAAACTAAAAACGCAACTAAAACTTAAAATAAGACAAGGCTTAAAATAAATCTAAGGCAAGTAAACTTAAAGTGTGACTAAGTAAAAAGGCGGGAAAAGTAAAGCTTGAAACTTAAAAATTTAAACTTAAAAGAAACTAAAAATGCTCATTCGGAAAATACGCTCATTCAGAATAATCACTCATCCGGAATGTCACCTTCGTTCGGAATAATTCTTCTTCACTCGGTATATTTACCTCATGCGGAATAAAACACTCTCATTCGGAATAACAAGACCAAAACCTTCATTCGGAGTATCTGTTCATCCGGAATAACGAGTTGATTCGGAATATGTCACTTATTCGGAATAACTGCGTTTATCCGGAATAAAATGCCTGAGATCCTTTATTCGGAATAACTGTGCTTCATGCGGAATATTGTTTCATTCGGAATATTCCGAATGAACACCCTTGATTCGGAATGCAAGTTTGGTGATCCGGAATATTCCACTGGTTCAGAATATTCCCTTTATCCGGAATATTTCTTTGGTTCGGAATTTGGCACTGATCCGAAATGTCAAGTTATTCCGAATGAAGTCCCTTGATCCGGAATATTCGTTTGATCCAGAATAAATCCTCTCGTTCGGAATATATCACAAAACTAACCAATGAATCCTTCATTCGGAATATCCACTGATCCGGAATAACCTGGTCAACAAACAGCGAAGAACACGGGAAAAAAAAAACTACGAATCTAAACAAAATCAATCAAATTAAACCAAAAGATTAAGCAAGACTAATCACAAAACATCTACTAATCATAAACAAACAATCCAAATCAATCAAACTAACAATACTAACCACAATAATCAAAACCCACTTGATTAAATCAATAAAAATTAAAGAACATAAACATGAACATAAAGCATAAAGATTAAAGATTAACCAAGAAAGGTAGATAGGAGATTAACAAGAAAAGTAAAGTTCAATAACAATAAAAGAAAACTTACTTGAATTTAAATGAATTAAAGGTGCAAGACAATTAAAGAAAATGACATGTATTTAAAGTGCAAGAAATGAAAATGGAAGACTAATTGTCACACTTAGCCAACAAAATGAAATGGAATGAAATGAAACCTATTTATAGGGGATTAGGGAGGTGCTTAGTGGAAGCTTCCTCCCCTCTTTCTTCTTTCTTTAATTATCATTAAGTCCTTGTCTTCTTAATTCTTCGACTTTTGTCTCGGGATTGATAACTCGTCTTGTAATTTCTTCAATAAATTAGACTTGAGTTCTTCGGCTTTTAGTAAACTTCCGTCTTTTGACTTTTTCTTCGATAAATCTTCAGAATTGGTCTTGGACTTCTGTTCTTTTTGCATTCTTGATTTCTTGACTTCGTCTTTTGTCTTTTTCTTCGATAAAAGCCCATGAATGCCCGTGTTTTCTCCCCTTTTAACATTTTCGTCCTAAATCACAACAAAAACACAAACCACGCATAATTTCGACATTTACGACATAAAATACACGTTTTGGCTTGGTTATTATTGTAGTTAAGTGGTAAAAAGGATGAGTGTTTACACACCTATCAAATCCCCTAAACTTGACCATTGCAATGTCCTCATGCAATTCATTAGTTACAAAGCACGATTACACTTTTCATCATAGTCAATCCACATTGGCCTTTATTAAAGAGATAGAAAATAACAAAACAAGTAAAGAAATCAAAAACTTACCTTAGGGTTTTTAGAATGTCATGAATGATCATCATTCTCAAGTTTTCACATTCTCCAAACCAAGCTTAAAAACGAGATCATTGTTATTATAAGTTAGCAAACTAACACGAACTCATGTGGGCCAATTATTCACTTAGACTCCCTTATTCCTAGGTGTATCTCTTATATTTTATTATTGTCTTGAATGATCACGAGGATGCATTATTGACTTATTTCGATAGTTATTTAGGCTGAAAATAAAGTGGGACGATTTAATCAATAGTTAGCTAAAGGACAAAATCTTTTAAAACTGCTTCTCGGGACCTTATAAAGTTCATATCTTGGCATAACTCGCTTCGCGATTTGAGACCTTTCTCGGACCAATATTTGGCAGCGACTTCATACTTCAAATCTCGAGAGACGTTCATGAAATAATGGTCTTCTCTTCATAATAGGAATTTCTTCACTTGAAGTTTTGAGAGATTCTTCATATTTGGACCACGACTTCTTCATTTTTCTCCAATATTTACTTTGGACTTTGATATACAACGATCCGCCTCCTTTTTGGACTTGGATCTATTTATCCTCATACCTTGTTAGGGCCTTTTTGGATAGACTTCTCCATGATCTTTACGGGAGTATTTGCTTTTCGTCGTGTGTCTCGATCCTTCATATTGATTTTTGATAAATGATTCTTCACATCACTTTTGATCTTTAGCAACAAAATATAACCCTCATGCCTTGTTAGGACCTTTTTGGACTCGCCAATCTTAGCATCCCGCTTCAATAAGTTATGCCTTGGCTATGAACTCTAATCCATACCGAGAAACTTTTAAACGATCTTGGGCTAGAAGCTAAGTAACTTTTCAAATCGTACAACCTTATTTATTGCAGATAAATTTATTAGCAAGAAATGGGAGAATAGGCTTATAATTAACTCACATAAATTCACGAAAGGATACCAAACTTATAATTGACTCTATCATCTCTCGTTCTCCACAGTTTAAAATCTCAAAGAATGAGACTCGTGGATGCTTAGCCTATTAAATCAAAGTTTTGGGTTTTCGAGTCATCTATAGGATCTTGCAAATTCTTAGACTTTTTCAAGTTTAGAAATCGCATTTTAAAGTTCCCTTGATAAACAACTCTCTAGGATCAATTATAGGAACTTGCGAAAAGTTCTTGTTCTTAACCCTTGAGAGTTAAGACTTTCGCGTTTTAAAGCTCCCTATATAAAAGCCTAGCAAAACTTGACTTAAACACGTTAAGGATACTAGCTAGAGTAAACTTAGATAAGTAAACTCGGGTTGAGTCAAAAGATTCACAACGTTTAAAAATAAAAAACCACTTTATTAAAATTTATTCTAGTAAAGAAAGAAAAATAACTATACAAAGGAAAAACTAATAGGCCAAAATAGATCAAAAATTTTAAAAAATGTCGAAAAATTGATTTTACGGTTAAAATGAGGACAAATACAAGGAAAAGACCACTTAACTTTGATAGAAGTCCCCCCTACACTTGATATAAACATTGTCCTCAATGTTTAAGCATGTGGGAGTAAACTCCCCTACGCTTAGGACATTGTGCACGCTGATTAAATCTTGCTCAGGAAGAGACAACTAAAGAGATTCCTATTTTAATATTGATAAATATAAAATAGTGAATCGAAAAGAATTTAGAATAGAACCGGGAAGACGGAAACACGGAATCGCGGGTCGTCAAAAATCATCAAGAGTGGATCATTGAAAGCTCGAATCCCTGAATATGAGAAGAGAGGAAATAGCAAACACCAACGGGTCTCCCCTACACTTAGGATATAAATAGGTAAAAGATAGATACATGGGTTGCCTCCCAAGAAGCGCTTGATTTTTGTTCACCGAGTCGTGAGCCTGACTCGACCTTGATTAGCATAGGAAGAAGCATGAAACACATCCACCGGGATCAAATACATAGTTTTCGTCCATCGAATAGCACAAGCTTAAGGCGAACAAGGCAAGCCAAAGAAGAGTAGGCAAGGTTCCCTTAAGCGAAGATGGAGCACGGTGGTAGCAAGGGTGAAGAGGTGCAAGCATATCTCCAATACGTCCAAAAATCTTTCCTTTTATTTCATCAGATGGATACTGAGATGGCTGAAGAATATCGATACCGGGGTCGAACACCTTTTCCTTTAGGGGAAAATAGCACTCAGGCTCAGCAGAATTTGAAGAAGATCCGCGAAAAAGATGCACAACCTCGCCCTCAGAAGGTGGACAAAGAGGTGTTAAATCATACGTGCTGCGGATGTTGGTGTCATCCGGTTGCTTCTCCTTTGAAAGAATTTTCTTCAAATCCGTAGAAGGATGAAGACGATAATCATCGAAATCTAAAGGAGGAGCATCACTCTCATGAGGGAAGTAAGTATTAAGAAAAGTAGAAAAGTCTTCCTCAAATGAGTAATCATCCAAAGTAGGATCAAGTGATGGCGGAGGATCTTCATCATGTGAAGAATCACTCAAAAGAGTATCGGCCTCATCAAAATCATCATATGTGGGCATGTCGGGATACTCGGAGGTAAAATCATCATAATCATCCCCATCAGAGCTAGAATCATCATCATAAGCATCATAGATCGGTGGAGAATCATATATGGGTGAAGGTTCCAAATTGGAGAGAGAATCATCCACATTATCTTGAAACAGTGGATTATCATTGCAAGAATTGAATAGAGGATTGTTGTAGACGACAAAAACATCGAGCACATTAATCATATTCACCGATTCTCTTCCATAGGATTTGCTTGTAAGCTTACCCTTTTCAAAAACTTGTGCATCATCCCCGACTCTTAAGATGAGTTCACATTTATCCACATCTATTAAAGCTCGACCGGTTCTCAAAAATGGGCGTCCAAGTATTAACGAAATGTAACACCCCCACAATTGTTATGCGCAGCGGAACTACAACAATGGGTGCTACACAGTATTCATTGCACACAAGATATATCAAACGACGCTAAAAAGACGTCGACTTAAAACTTGAAATTAAAATTGTTAGATAATACATGTCCACAGTTTTTCCAAC
Organism: Glebionis coronaria; assembly: GCA_025667525.1. Taxonomy (NCBI): domain Eukaryota; kingdom Viridiplantae; phylum Streptophyta; class Magnoliopsida; order Asterales; family Asteraceae; genus Glebionis; species Glebionis coronaria. Next base: position 602,738,516 of record CM046878.1, on the reverse strand, counting down.
CCCAAATAGTGCACAGAGTTTAGCGTTTTCGGTCCCCATGAATCTCAACCCCAAAAACTTCAGTTTTACAACCACATGACTTTAAACATAAAAATTGTTTAAGTAGAAAAGGAGGGAAAAACAAGCGGACACCAAGCCGATCACACAACATCCATCCCATGCATGCTCCATCCTACTGCTCAGCGGTTACCTGAAACACATGCCAAAAATTTGGTCAACGAAAACGTTGAGTGGAATTCATAGGTTTTTCAATCCATTTGAACGTATATATAATAAAAACCATTCGTGATCATTTATAGTCTTGTCGATCAAACAAACTATAATCAGGATACTGACAATTGTGTTTAAGCTCATGACACTAATCCGTTAACTCAATCACCCGCGTAAATATACCGGCATGATTCAGATGAAACTAGTGCCCCTTCTAAAGGCATCAGTTGCAATTATACCTTATTTCTCATACAAAATAATCTACCGCAGAACTTACTATAAGTACAGCTTCTCGGCTAGCATTGGGTCGTTAACCCCGTAGTACTACAAATTGCATAAGCGGCTATTTACCCCTACTCGAGGGCAAGACAATAGTTAATAGTTCATGAATTTAGGGACTTTTGCAACTTTGGTACTCAACACAATTTCTAAGGCAACTTTCGGGTCTAACAATCATTCATGATATACGTTCCTTTTTAAAAACTAGCATGCATTTCCCTCGCGGGTAAAACAATTTGAAATAATATAAGCGAGGCTATAAATTCACACCTTAGATATTAAGTAGTCGGTAGTTCGAGGAGTGTTCACTGACGATGAAACGGATGCCCGGGTAAATCAACACCTATCACAAATAACGCGTAATGAGTAATCTCATTTATATACTTACGGTACTGTATAAAATACATATATACAAGTCACTTAAGACAAATATAACTCACGCCAAAAACAAAACAACAAGTATCATTCATTTTATTCCATTCGTTCTTATAACCTACGTTGTCCATTTTTACTCATTCTCGCCGGTACTTGACTAAAGTACGGGCTGTTTTATCTTATTAAACCATGCTTATAAAATTTGACAAAATTTCCAAAAATCCTATATGACCTGTAGATAACATGTTTTTAAGCCCAACAAAAGTTTTCACTTTTACGACCCGTTACGCAACTCATTTCCACGACTACATTTTACGGGCTGAAATTGCGCTTCGACCAATTTTGACCACTTTGACCTACATGAAAAATACCTTTGACTTTCTTGACTCATAAGTCAACATATAGACCCATTTGTACAGGTTAGGGACCAAATTTTGACCCTTGACCATTTACCAAATTATACTTGTGACCCTCGGGATTTGACTAAAACTTTGCACAAATCCGGATTGTGAAAGTCCTCGTCTCCCGGTACCCGATCTTTAAAATGTCATAACTTTTAGCTCGTTTTGAGTCACGGGCTCTACCTTATACCAAATTAAAGCTAGAAAAACCCTCCATCACTATATTTAGTTTTTAAGACCTGGAACAAAAATCATTTTTCCAAAATAGACCAAATGTTTCTGCCTAAAAATGACTATACCAAAAACATGCTTAGACTCGATTCCAAGACTTCTAACCAATACTAAACTTCATCCTAAGCCTTCCCAACCATATCCTAACATCAAACTTCCATCCTACCCCTATTGATCAATCAATCTCAATATCAAAAATCAAAGAAAATAAACATGCAAGTAATAAAACCTATATGAATCTTCCTAAAACAACAAACCAAACACAAATATAACATGCAAAATCAACAACCACCATGGCTCCCCAAACACCCCCTTTGCCGTGGGGTTTGGGTGACCCAATCACCACAACCAAATTAATTTTGGTGGGTTTTCATGGTGTTTATACTTCCATAACACTAAATTATTAACATGCACTAGCTCTTTAAGCCTCAAAAACGAATTTGGATCATATGGAAAAATCTTGAAAAATTTTTATCAATGCATGTTGGATTTGAGCACATGAATAGGTGGGGAATGACCAAACTAAGCGTGGTCTAACCTTAGATTTTTGAAAAATCAAGTAGAAAAGATTTTAGGTGGATTTTTGTGTTGGTTGGGTGTGCCGTGAGTTTGAGAGAGACAAGGAGGGAGTGGGTTTTGATTTTTGGTGAAATGTTTAGTATGTGTTTGTGTGTTTAGTCATTTAGGCCCTTTTGATGGGTTAGGAGGGACCTAAGTGCAATATTGGGCTTCTTTTGTCCTTAAATAGAAAACGACCTCAAAACTTTGCGGGTTTGACTCATTTGTCAATTTGGAAAATTTTACGGGAGTCGGAAATCTTCCCGAATGCTCCAAAATATTTTTGGGATACTTTAAATGTACTTGGAAGGCTATAAAACTCACCCGACTCAACTTAACACGAACCGTAAATAAAATTCTCGAAAAATTACATTATCGATAAATCGTCAAAAATTATATGAAATTGGGCATCCCTCGGGATCGTAATCGTCATCGTCCTTCTTAAAACGTCAAACGTAAAAATTATAACCTCGAACATCGGTCTTAACCAAAATACTTATAATTATAGAAATTAAAATTTATCAAAAATTTCAAAAATTAGCGTAATTTAGGGTATCGTTAATGACCTCGATTCTAGGGTGTCACATCCACCCCTCCTTAAAGAGAGCGATGTCCCGGCGCTCGCCTCTTCTTGGACTCACATTTCGTCTACTGGAACAGATGAGGATACCTTTCCTTGAAAAAGTCCTCACGTTCCCAGGTGTATTCCGGTCCACGCTTAGAATTCCATCGGACCTTCACAATAGGAATCCTACTACGCTTCAACCGCTTGACCTCCCGGTCCATAATTTCCACAGGTTCTTCCACAAAGTGCATTTTGTCGTCTAGTCGAATCTCGTCCAAAGGAATCACCAATTCCTTGTCCGCCAAACTCTTCTTCAGGTTCGATACGTGGAACGTGTCATGAATAGCACTAAGCTCGGTCGGCAATTCTAACTTGTACGCTACTGGTCCAATTCGTTCAACAATCTTAAACGGTCCAATATACCTCGGACTCAACTTTCCTTTCTTTCCAAAACGAATTACACCCTTCCATGGCGATACCTTGAGCATAACCATATCTCCAACTTCAAACTCCAACGGTTTCCTTCGGTTATCGGCATAACTCTTCTGTCGGCTTCTCGCAGCAAGTAGTCGGTTCTTGATCTGCACGATCTTCTCTGTCGTTTCTAAAACCATTTCGGGTCCAGTCAATTGACTCTCCCCTACTTCACTCCAACACACGGGCGATCTACACTTCCTTCCATACAATGCTTCGAACGGTGCCGCTTTGATACTCGCATGATAACTATTATTGTACGAAAATTCCACCAGAGGCAAGTGGCGTTCCCAACTTCCTCCAAAATCAATCACGCACGCTCGGAGCATGTCCTCCATCGTTTGAATCGTTCGTTCACTCTGGCCGTCAGTTTCCGGGTGATAAGCCGTGCTTAAACTCAGTTCAGTGCCCATCGCACGTTGAAGCGATTTCCAAAATTCCGACGTAAATCTACTGTCGCGATCCGAAATGATCGATAACGGCACTCCATGTCTACAGACGATCTCTTTCACGTACACGCTGGCGAGTTTTTCCATGCTGTCCGTCTTCTTCATAGGTAAGAAATGAGCAGATTTCGTCAACCTGTCCACAATTACCCATATCATATCGCTTCCACTAGGAGTCCTAGGTAAACCCGTCACAAAATCCATTGCGATTTTCTCCCATTTCCATTCTGGGATTTCCGGTTGTACCAACAATCCAGATGGTTTCTTATGTTCTGCCTGAACCTTCGCGCAAGTCAAACACTTACTGACGTAACGAGCAATATCTGCCTTCATATTCGGCCACCAATAGACTTTCTTCAGGTCGTGGTACATCTTATCCGATCCGGGATGTATCGAATACTTCGACTTATGCGACTCATTCATAACCAATTCTCGAACTCCAGGCTTTCCTTCCTCAGATGAACACAATGGTAACCAAATCCGATTCTCAAAATATCTTAGTCCGTCAGATCTAATCACAAAAAGAGGTTTCAACATTCGTCCCAAGTTCTCGGCTTCAACATTCCCTTTCATCAATCCTCTCTCCTGAGCCTTCAGTATGGTTTCGGTTAAGTCAACGCTCTCACTCATCACTAAAGCTCTAACCCTCAAAGGTTTCTCCCGTTCTTTCCTACTCAGTGCATCTGCTACAACATTCGCCTTCCCAGGGTGATAGCGAATTTCGCAGTCATAATCACTCAATAGTTCAACCCATCGTCTTTGTCGCATATTCAACTCCTTTTGATCTAAAATGTGCTGCAAACTCTTGTGATCAGTGAATACAACACACTTTGTCCCATACAGATAGTGTCTCCACAACTTCAACGCAAAAACCACCGCTCCTAATTCCAAATCGTGCGTCGTGTATTTCTCCTCGTTCTTCCTTAATTGCCTCGACGCGTAAGCTATCACCTTTTCACGTTGCATTAATACTGCTCCATAACCTTTACGAGACGCATCACAATACACCACGAAATCTTCGGTTCCTTCAGGCAATGATAAAATCGGTGCGGAACATAACTTATCCTTGAGCGTTTCGAAAGCAAGCTCTTCCTCATTTCCCCATTCATACACCCTATTCTTTTCGGTAAGCCGCGTCAATGGTTTCGCAATCAACGAAAATCCTTCAATAAACCTTCTATAGTACCCCGCTAAACCCAAAAATTGTCGAACTTCGGTCGGCGTCGTCGGTGCTGACCATTCCCTGATCGCTACGATCTTAGCAGGATCTACACGAACTCCTTCACTATCAATCACATGACCTAGAAACTGCACTAATTCCAACCAAAACTCACACTTAGAGAATTTTGCATACAGCTTCTCCTTCCTTAACAACTCCAAAATCTTTCTTAGGTGCTTCTCGTGCTCCTCCTTACTCTTAGAGTAAATAAGTATGTCGTCGATGAAAACAATAACAAACTTATCTAGATACGGCTTGCACACGCGATTCATAAGATCCATGAATACAGCAGGCGCGTTCGTCAACCCAAACGGCATCACTCGAAATTCAAAGTGTCCATACCGCGTACGAAAGGCAGTTACAGGAATATCCTCCTCTCTTACACGCAGTTGATGATACCCTGATCTTAAATCGATCTTTGAGTATACACTGGAACCTTGTAATTGATCGAACAAATCATCAATCCTCGGTAATGGGTACCGATTCTTAACCGTCAGCTTATTGAGTTCTCTATAGTCGATACACATCCTAAACGAACCATCCTTCTTCTTTACGAACAACACTGGCGCTCCCCAAGGTGATGAGCTCGGCCTAATAAATCCTTTGTCCATCAACTCCTTCAATTGATCCGCTAACTCCTTTAACTCAGATGGTGCTAAACGATAAGGTGCACGTGCAACCGGTGCAGCTCCTGGCACTAAATCAATTCGAAATTCGACCTCACGATTAGGCGGTAAACCTGGCAACTCGTCTGGAAAAACGTCCGGATACTCGCGAATAATTGGTACCTCTTCAATCCTCGCCTCTACATCACCATCGCTCGAAACTTGTGCCAAAAACACATCGCATCCGCTCTCTACGTACTTCATCATCTTCAAACACGAAATCACCTTCAAACGAGAAGTGCATTCGTCTCCCTTAACCGTCAAAACCCTATTCCTCAGCGGAATCTGCACCAATCTCTCACCACAGACGATCGTAGCACTATGCGCCATTAGCCAATCCATTCCCACAATCACGTCAAACGATCCTAGCTCTATAGGCATCAAGTCGATTTTAAAAGCGTAGTTTCCTAACTTCAAGGTACACCCTTTCAGTATAGTATTCGTACTAACAATTTTTCCATCGGCTAATTCAACATTATAACTAGTCGTTAACAATACCGGTTCTCTATCGATATGACGACTAAATCTAACGTCCACAAAACTCTTGTCGGAGCCAGAATCAAATAAAATACTAGCATAACAAGCGTCTAGCAAAAACGTACCGGTAACCACATTGGGACCTTGTGGTTTATCAGCAGTTCCCACTTGATACACAGCTGCCGCATTATTTCCTCCCCGTCTGTTCCCTGCCTTCGGGCAATTTGCTTGCACATGCCCCCTTTCACCACAGCTATAACATCCTCTCATCCTGATAGCATTAGCCCCAGTGGCTACTCCTCCCGTTCGACAACTAGCAGTCCTATGACCTGCCTTTCCACATTTGCCGCATGCCGGCGGGCAGTTTCCAACATGATACAAGTTGCACTTTCCACAATGGGGGTTCACTTTCACACCTCTAGGGTTCGTCACGGCCCTCATCCCTTCGTTCCTTCTCTGATTAAACTGCTGATTACGGTTCGGCCCTTGGTTGTTTCGATTTCCTCCTCGGTTCTGGCCTTGGGATTGATTGCCTTGTGCTGCCTCCCATTTTCTTTTGTTGCCCTCAGCAATGTAATTCTGCTTGTCCTGAAGCTTAACGTCCATCAAAGCGTGTGCCATTTGAACCGCCTCGTCAAACGTTCCAGGTTTCGACGAAGTTGTTTCACCTTTGATGTTGCTAGATAAACCCTTAATATACTGCTTCATTTTCTTGGCATCATTGGCAAATATGTCCGGACACAAAAGACTTAACTCATTGAATCTCCTGGTGTAAGCAGCTATATCGTTGTTCTTTAAGGTCAAATGTCTCAGTTCGTCCTCCAATTGCCCCAATTCCTCCTCTGGGCAAAACTTCTTGGTCAACAAAGCTTTGGTTGCATTCCATGTTCTTGCATTTGCCACAGCCAATCCCACCGTAGCTACCTGAGTATTCCACCAGCTTAACGCATCATCCAGAAATGTAGCTGCTGCAAACTTTACTTTATCCGCCTCTGCACAACCACTGATTTCAAACGTACTTTCAACTTTTTCCAACCATCGCCTAAGTTCTAGGGCTCCACCCGATCCACGGAACTGCGTAGGACCGCACTTCATAAAGCTTGAATAGGTACACACTCTCGGGGCTGGTTGTCTCCCCGCGTTCCTTCCTGGATCCTGATTTCTCCCAGCTCGGTCCGCTTGCAACGCATTAGCTATCGCTTCCTGAATCATGGTGTTAACACGATCGGCAGTCAACTTTGGAGGCATGGTGTTATCGAATATCTCTTTCTACAAGACAAGGAAAATAGAAAAACAATGTAAGTATTCATATCAAGTTTCCCAGACATAAAATACATACAACGACACATCACTACGGAGTTACTAATATTCATCAATTCACACCACAAAAGATCAAATTTAAGACATATCACAGATCATGAAAGGTAACATAGATTGTATTGATAGTTAACCAAAATCGTGACAAGTAATGCCACTACAATCATTCACCACAAAACATCAAGTACTTGAGTTTCTCGTCATAATACCATCATACAAAGGTCTAAAATAGTTCTATTACAATGATCAAAGAAAATACAAAACAAGTAACTAGGCATGTGGTGATCCACACTGCCTCTTGGATGGCGGCTCGTCGTCGTCCTCGGTTTCCTCATCACTCACGTCCTCGTCCACATCATCCACTTTTCCCTTTCCTTTCTCATCTGGCCCACATTCTGCTTCCTTTCTCGTCCCTGATGTGGATCCATGCTCAATCGCTACCTGATTTCCCACCGAAATACAAGCATCTCCAGTAGGCGGCTGAACCATGAAGTCATTCGCCTCCATCTCCACATCGTCCACGAATCTCCAATCCGGGGGCAATGAATCCCTCACACGATGCTCCCAACTCTGCATCCTCGACAACCTCATCTGATCTTCCCTCACACGATCAAGACTAGCACTTAAATTCGCAACCATTGATTTCAAACTGTTGATGGCACTTGTGTTCATCATCCCATCATACGCAATCCTTGAAGTTCTTTCCAACAGTCTTTCATCCGCCTTATCATTCTCGTTGAACCTACTGACCACCCTTGATTCCACTACATACCTCATGCACATCGATCCTTCCAAACCTCTCACAATCCGTCGTACGTCATGATAAATCCTCGGTCCGGGACAGCAAATTCTTGGGATGCCTTGATGAAGAGAATTTGCGCTCATTGCACCTTCGGCTCTTCTGGGGATATCTGGTACACCAACCAGATGGGAAGTACGCATAGGCGTGGGGCAAGTAGTCCTCCTTGGGTCGGGGTCCTGGGCTCGTACATCGTTTCCGTTATCGTTAGGCGGTACCTCGGCCATTCCTGCAATAACAGCGAATTTCGGAGGGTACATAAGTAATTATACAATAATTATAAATATATGCATGCAAATGCAATGCAAAGGTGGTACATATGCCCGAAATGTAATAATATGATGCTCATGCATGATTAATATGAAAATTACGATGTCGGATATTTCACGTAAAATTTAACGTCTACATATAGTAATTCCATACTTATATAATAATTACCCACATATATACTTTACTCAAAAGTATACGTCAAATGCCATAAATACAACAATAAATCTTACCGGAGCCATGCAGGATAGTTGTGTGTGCTTGGACCCTTTTCTTACGACACCAAAAGTTATAGTTTAGGATTTTCAAAAACGACCTAGTTCTCTATAACTCGTGGCTCTGATTACCAATCGGTAACACCCCCACAATTGTTATGCGCAGCGGAACTACAACAATGGGTGCTACACAGTATTCATTGCACACAAGATATATCAAACGACGCTAAAAAGACGTCGACTTAAAACTTGAAATTAAAATTGTTAGAGTTTAGCGTTTTCGGTCCCCATGAATCTCAACCCCAAAAACTTCAGTTTTACAACCACATGACTTTAAACATAAAAATTGTTTAAGTAGAAAAGGAGGGAAAAACAAGCGGACACCAAGCCGATCACACAACATCCATCCCATGCATGCTCCATCCTACTGCTCAGCGGTTACCTGAAACACATGCCAAAAATTTGGTCAACGAAAACGTTGAGTGGAATTCATAGGTTTTTCAATCCATTTGAACGTATATATAATAAAAACCATTCGTGATCATTTATAGTCTTGTCGATCAAACAAACTATAATCAGGATACTGACAATTGTGTTTAAGCTCATGACACTAATCCGTTAACTCAATCACCCGCGTAAATATACCGGCATGATTCAGATGAAACTAGTGCCCCTTCTAAAGGCATCAGTTGCAATTATACCTTATTTCTCATACAAAATAATCTACCGCAGAACTTACTATAAGTACAGCTTCTCGGCTAGCATTGGGTCGTTAACCCCGTAGTACTACAAATTGCATAAGCGGCTATTTCCCCCTACTCGAGGGCAAGACAATAGTTAATAGTTCATGAATTTAGGGACTTTTGCAACTTTGGTACTCAACACAATTTCTAAGGCAACTTTCGGGTCTAACAATCATTCATGATATACGTTCCTTTTTAAAAACTAGCATGCATTTCCCTCGCGGGTAAAACAATTTGAAATAATATAAGCGAGGCTATAAATTCACACCTTAGATATTAAGTAGTCGGTAGTTCGAGGAGTGTTCACTGACGATGAAACGGATGCCCGGGTAAATCAACACCTATCACAAATAACGCGTAATGAGTAATCTCATTTATATACTTACGGTACTGTATAAAATACATATATACAAGTCACTTAAGACAAATATAACTCACGCCAAAAACAAAACAACAAGTATCATTCATTTTATTCCATTCGTTCTTATAACCTACGTTGTCCATTTTTACTCATTCTCGCCGGTACTTGACTAAAGTACGGGCTGTTTTACCTTATTAAACCATGCTTATAAAATTTGACAAAATTTCCAAAAATCCTATATGACCTGTAGATAACATGTTTTTAAGCCCAACAAAAGTTTTCACTTTTACGACCCGTTACGCAACTCATTTCCACGACTACATTTTACGGGCTGAAATTGCGCTTCGACCAATTTTGACCACTTTGACCTACATGAAAAATACCTTTGACTTTCTTGACTCATAAGTCAACATATAGACCCATTTGTACAGGTTAGGGACCAAATTTTGACCCTTGACCATTTACCAAATTATACTTGTGACCCTCGGGATTTGACTAAAACTTTGCACAAATCCGGATTGTGAAAGTCCTCGTCTCCCGGTACCCGATCTTTAAAATGTCATAACTTTTAGCTCGTTTTGAGTCACGGGCTCTACCTTATACCAAATTAAAGCTAGAAAAACCCTCTATCACTATATTTAGTTTTTAAGACCTGGAACAAAAATCATTTTTCCAAAATAGACCAAATGTTTCTGCCTAAAAATGACTATACCAAAAACATGCTTAGACTCGATTCCAAGACTTCTAACCAATACTAAACTTCATCCTAAGCCTTCCCAACCATATCCTAACATCAAACTTCCATCCTACCCCTATTGATCAATCAATCTCAATATCAAAAATCAAAGAAAATAAACATGCAAGTAATAAAACCTATATGAATCTTCCTAAAACAACAAACCAAACACAAATATAACATGCAAAATCAACAACCACCATGGCTCCCCAAACACCCCCTTTGCCGTGGGGTTTGGGTGACCCAATCACCACAACCAAATTAATTTTGGTGGGTTTTCATGGTGTTTATACTTCCATAACACTAAATTATTAACATGCACTAGCTCTTTAAGCCTCAAAAACGAATTTGGATCATATGGAAAAATCTTGAAAATTTTTTATCAATGCATGTTGGATTTGAGCACATGAATAGGTGGGGAATGACCAAACTAAGCGTGGTCTAACCTTAGATTTTTGAAAAATCAAGTAGAAAAGATTTTAGGTGGATTTTTGTGTTGGTTGGGTGTGCCGTGAGTTTGAGAGAGACAAGGAGGGAGTGGGTTTTGATTTTTGGTGAAATGTTTAGTATGTGTTTGTGTGTTTAGTCATTTAGGCCCTTTTGATGGGTTAGGAGGGACCTAAGTGCAATATTGGGCTTCTTTTGTCCTTAAATAGAAAACGACCTCAAAACTTTGCGGGTTTGACTCATTTGTCAATTTGGAAAATTTTACGGGAGTCGGAAATCTTCCCGAATGCTCCAAAATATTTTTGGGATACTTTAAATGTACTTGGAAGGCTATAAAACTCACCCGACTCAACTTAACACGAACCGTAAATAAAATTCTCGAAAAATTACATTATCGATAAATCGTCAAAAATTATATGAAATTGGGCATCCCTCGGGATCGTAATCGTCATCGTCCTTCTTAAAACGTCAAACGTAAAAATTATAACCTCGAACATCGGTCTTAACCAAAATACTTATAATTATAGAAATTAAAATTTATCAAAAATTTCAAAAATTAGCGTAATTTAGGGTATCGTTAATGACCTCGATTCTAGGGTGTCACACGAAATACGAGGGTCCATTTCATAATCAACAACGACAGAGTCGACCGGAAAAGTGAATGTGCCAACTTTAATGAACACATCTTCGGCAATACCAACGGGGTAAGCGAGAGTGCGATTGGCGAGCTCAAGAGTCATTTTGGTGGGTGTAAGGTCGGGCAATGATAACTTTTTCCAAACACTTAAAGGCATCAAATTTATACTTGCCCCGAGATCGGCTAAGGCAGTAAATTTGTCAGTTTGGTTAAAAGTACAAGGTAGGACAAAACAACCGGGATCTCCAAGTTTCTCCGGAAGTTCTTTAAGAAGGACGGCAGAACAATTTTCATTTAATCGAGTATTAACAAACTCGGCTATCTTCTCCTTCTTGCTAAGCAATTCCTTAAACATCTTAACAAATTTAGGCATCTGTGCTAGAGCTTCAACAAGGCAAAAAGTGATGGTCATTTCCGAAACTTTCTTCAAATAGTTTGACACTTGAATGTTATCCTTGGTGTGCATTTTGGCCTTGTCTAAGCGAGATGGATAAGGAATATTGGGTTTGGGTGGTGGAGGTGTAGAAGGTGAAGGTTGAGATGTTGAAGGGTTAAAGGTGGAAGGTGGGGTTGGTGGAGGATTCGTCTTGGGTACTTCTTCACGACGAGGCGGAGACGGTAATGGTGAACTATACTAGGTGTGGCAGTAGTAGGGATAAATGGTGGTGGAGGAGGTGTAGATAGTGTAACTGGGGGTGGGATAGATGGTCCTACTAAAGTTGCTCCACTACGGGTAGTAATAGCACTCACATTCTCTCTCGGATTGGTGACGGTGTTTGAACGTAGAGAACTCGAAGTAGAGGGTTGAGTGGTGGGTAAGAAACTAGCCAGCATATTCTTTAAATGATTCGTTTGATTGCTGAAGGAGGATTGTATATCATTTCGAAGATCGGATCTAATGTCTTTCCCTTGCTTGGTGATATCCCCTTTCAAATTGATAATTTGGCTTTGTAGATTATTAATTTGCTCTCCTTGGGTTCTCATTAAAGCTTCAACATCTTGATTGATGGGTGGGGCTTGTTGAGCGGGTGGGTGATAAGGATTAGAAGCTCTAGGTGGGATTTGGTTGCTTCTATTGTAGTTGTTGAGGTTTTGGTTTTGAGGAGAAAAACCGGGTGAAAGATAGTTGTTGGACCGGTAACTTAGCAAATTTCGATCCCCTTGAGGTCGGGCTTGGTAATTATCCGGTGAATAATTACCATAAGCCACATACACGTTTTCCGGATTTCCTTGAGTAGAAGGACAATCAGTGTATGAGTGAGGACCGCCGCACGTCTCACAAGTAATTGCTACCGCTTTAACTTGTTGTTGGTTTGAAGCGATGAGCAAGATATTTTTGTTCATTTCGGCCATCATGCGGGTGAATTCGGTCATGTCGGGGTTTGCTGAAGTAGAAGAAACATTGACTCTCGGGTTGTTCCTTGAAGAAGCGGAGGAATCCCAGTTTTTTTGATGAGTAGTCATGTTCTCAATAAGCTCTCTACACTCCTCATGTCTTCTTTTCATAAATGTGCCACCGGCGGCTGCATTAATCGTATCACGATCACGAAAAGTCAAACCATTGTAGAAAGTATCAATCAATGTGACTGGAAGCATGTTTTGGTTTGGACATCAATCGATCAAAACTTTATATCTTTCCCAAGCATTATAGAGAGATTCATCATGTTCTTGCATGAAACCTCTGATTTGATTTCGAAGGCTCGTGACCATGGATGGTGGAAAGTAGCGCGACAAAAACCGTTGAGTCATGTCATCCCAAGTATGAATGGAATTCTTCGGGAGACGATCAAGCCATTTTTCGGCGTGGTGTGATAAAGTATGTGGAAAGAGTTGAAGGCGAAGAACATCCATAGTAGCACCGGGCAACTTCATGCTTTGAGTAATAGTAATGAATTTGTCGAGGTGTTTGTTGGCATCATCATCAGGCAATCCGCGGAATGGATTAGTTTGCACTTGTTGGATCATGTGATGCTTCAACGAAAACTCCGGATCCGTGATTTGCATCGGCGCAATCGGTCCTCCTCGTCCAAACATTGTTGGTTGACAAAGCTCCTCCATTGTCCGAAGATCGGGCTGTGGAAGAACATTGTTGTTGTTATTGTTGAGGTGCGGTGGATTATTGTTGTTGTTCACACCTGTCATAGCTAAATCTTCACGAGTCTCGGGCTCTGGATAAGTAGAAGATCTAGTACGCATACACCTGCAAAGGCAAAAGAAAAGAATACCAAACACAAAGAGAATATATATACACTAGAAAGAAAATAAAATCTTTTTGGATTTTTTGAAAATTTTTAATTTTTATGGATTTTTAAAATTTTTTAATTTTTATGGGTTTTTTGAAATTTTTTAGCAAGAAAAATAACGCTCACGAATGAACGGATCCCAAAAAAGAACGCGTCTCTCACAAAAAACCGTTAATCTTTACGAAAAGAGCCGGCATCGGCGCCATTTTTATACGAGGCTTTTGCCCAGTATGGAAATTAAAGTTCGTTGAAGTGGTCTAATCGAATTGATTACTGGTTTAAATGTGACTCAGTTGTTTTTGGTTAAGAAAAATATTTGTCGTTGTTGAAAAATAAAAGTGCGAGACTTTAAAGTAAATCTAAATCTAAGTGAAAATAAATGACGGGAAATTAAAGCCTAACAAAAAGTTAAAAGGCACTTAAAGTAAATAACGCAAACTTAAAACTATCCTAAAGGCAAACTTAAAACGCAACTAAAACTTAAAATAAGGCAAGGCTTAAAATAAATCTAAGGCAAGTAAACTTAAAGTGCGACTAAGTAAAAAGGCGGGAAAAGTAAAGCTTGAAACTTAAAAATTTAAACTTAAAAGAAACTAAAAATGCTCATTCGGAAAATACCCTCATTCGGAATAATCACTCATCCGGAATGTCACCTTCGTTCAAAATAATTCTTCTTCACTCGGAATATTTACCTCATGCGGAATAAAACACTCTCATTCGGAATAACAAGACCAAAACCTTCATTCGGAGTATCTGTTCATCCTGAATAACGAGTTGATTCAGAATATGTCACTTATTCGGAATAAATGCGTTTATCCGGAATAAAATGCCTGAGATCCTTTATTCGGAATAACTGTGCTTCATGCGGAATGTTGTTTCATTCGGAATATTCCGAATGAACACCCTTGATTCGGAATGCAAGTTTGGTGATCCGGAATATTCCACTGGTTCGGAATATTCCCTTTATCCGGAATATTTTTTTTTGGTTCGGAATTTGGCACTGATCCAGAATGTCAAGTTATTCCGAATGAAGTCCCTTGATCTGGAATATTCGTTTGATCCGGAATAAATCCTCTCGTTCGGAATATATCACAAAACTAACCAATGAATCCTTCGTTCGGAATATCCACTGATCTGGAATAACCTGGGCAACAAACAGCGAAGAACACGGAAAAACAAAAAATTACGAATCTAAACGAAATCAATCAAATTAAACCAAAAGATTAAGCAAGACTAATCACAAAACATCTACTAATCATAAACAAACAATCCAAATCAATCAAACTAACAATACTAACCACAATAATCAAAACCCACTTGATTAAATCAATAAAAATTAAAGAACATAAACATGAACATAAAGCATAAAGATTAAAGATTAACCAAGAAAGATATATAGGAGATTAACAAGAAAAGTAAAGATTCAGTAACAATAAAAGAAAACTTACTTGAATTTAAATGAATTAAAGGTGCAAGACAATTAAAGAAAATGACATGTATTTAAAGTGCAAGAAATGAAAATGGAAGACTAATTGTCACACCTAGCCAACAAAATGAAATAAAAGCTATTTATAGGGGATTAGGGAGGTGATTAGTGGAAGCTTCCTCCCCTCTTTCTTATTTCTTTAACTATCATTAAGTCCTTTTCTTCTTAATTCTTCGAATTTTGTCTTGGGATTGATAACTCGTCTTGTAATTTCTTCAATAAACTAGACTTGATTTCTTCGGCTTTTAGTAAACTTCCGTCTTTTGACTTTTTCTTCGATAAATCTTCAGAATTGGTCTTGGACTTCTGTTCTTTTTGCACTCTTGATTTCTTGACTTTGTCTTTTGTCTTTTTCTTCGATAAAAGCCCGTGAATGCCCGTGTTTTCTCCCCTTTTCACATTTTCGTCCTAAATCACAACAAAAACTCAAACCACGCATAATTCCGACATTTACGACATAAAATACACGTTTTGGCTTGGTTATTATTGTTGTTGAGTGGTAAAAAGGATGGGTGTTTACACACCTATCAGTAGTCATATAAAATCAAATCACCCATCGGATAAATGATTCTTCAAAATCATAAGAAGTACTCGAAACACGAATATCACATCAATCAATTAAGTTTCAAAAAGAGATGTCCTAAAATGGCACATCGCGGTCCGATGATAACAATCGAGCTTAAACAAGTCGATATGCAATAGATTACGAAACAATATATACATACTCAATGTATCAAACGAGTTTCACACTCGTATTTAGATAATACATAATCATCAAGATCGGTGATTTGCGGTGAGACCAAATCCGATACAAAACCGCATCATAAGATGTACGATAATCACGCAAGGACCATTGCTTCACGCGTAATGCCCTTAAATACCATAGTATATACATTCATATACATAAAACTATTTCTACATACACATAGGATCACATTATCACAACCAAGCATTGGTTTCTAGGAGCCATGAGCTCGTGGATACTTTGTAAGGCAACAAAATAGTTTTACGAAAGAGCAGTTATAGTCTAGGTTTTGAAAATGACCTAGTTCGCTATAACTAGTGCTCTGATACCAATCTGTAACACCCCCAATTTCACAAGGCAGCGGAATATTAACTTTGGGTGTTACTTCATAGCACATCACACATAGTCATAGAAAACGAACTCAAAAGAGACGTTTTATTAAATAAACCATTCGATAACTTTATTAAATCATAGTTTAATATAAATAGGTCCCAACAATTTATACAAACTTTAATAAATATATAAAAGTTCGTCAAAATGTATCGAATGGAAATTGTTTGTTTTGCCTTTACATTATCCCGCGCGGCTCCAACTTCAGCTGCTCTTAAACCTATACACCTGAGAATACATGCTAAATTATCAACACAACGGTTGAGTGAATTCATTGGTTTTTAAATAAAAAATAATGGGGTTTTAAATAAACCATAGTGCTCTTGAACACAAGAATCTCATCCACTGTCAATATTGTAACACATATAATATCCAAAGTCTGCGCTATTCTACTAAGCCATGACACCGAAGCCTTAAGTATAATAATGCCCTAGTCAGGTATTTTGCCGAATACCCCCTTACTTCTAATAAAACACACCTGGCTGAGCCTCCAACCCACAGGTGCGACCTGCCCAGGTGGGGGCCATCCCCGATGGATCCATCAGTATGTACCAGCGCCTACCCATCAAAGGTAGTTAACGGTTCATGGGTTTATAGGGACTTTCCAAATTATGGCAATACAGTACTTAACAAATAGAGATTCACAATCAATACAATCAATGCTTGTGTTCATCTTTCAAAACCATTTAATCAACCATCTTACATTCATTTACAACAACATGTATTCGTTCAAAGCATATAGCAAACCACATGTTTATTCGTAAACATGTATTCTCTCAAAACCATATATATAAACATCATATATTTTTATACCAAGAGCATGTATTCCCCCTTGCGGGTTTATAAACACATATAAAGCAGTAAAAGCGAGGCTATGAACTCACCTGATATAGCTATCACACGTAGATCAACGAACAAACGTCCAATAGTCGATATAAGACTTCACGAGATATCAGTCGCTCATTGATCGAGAACGAGATGCCCAACGGTCGACATATGACCGAACGAGACCTAAAATGACGAGACGCGTCTTAGGCTCAAGATTATACATAAGTCATATATATATATGTAAATAGTTCATTTTAGTAAGTTTGTACATTGTATAAGTTTCATTAAACTTTTTATAAAACCTTTGATAATAATTTGCCATCAATTTTCTCATTTTGACAATTAAGCCCATTAAAGCTCATTAGTGGCCCATTAAATATTCATGTGAGTTAAGTCCATTTCAAAATTAATATCAAACTTATTAAGAATCTCAAGTCCAATAATGGCTCAATAGCCATTATAAGTGTATGTTGGGCTTTTGTTGCCCAAATCCACTTTATATGCTTTTCGGGTCCTAGAACGCCTCCAAACAATGTCCATATAATATTTCACGTTGGTCGAGTATCGGGTATTCTAATTATCATTATGTAAATGGGTCTCTAATTCCCGATAAGTAGGTCATACCACTTCGGTTTTTATAAAATCGTCACGTTAAACGTTAATTTAATATAGTCCAATTCTTACAGTTTCCCGACATCCCTCGTAGATTACGTCGCTTCTCCTAAACCGTAAATAATATACATGAGTTATTTTTACCAAAGACATTATTAATTTACGTAGTTTACTTATTATAAGTTCAATTACGACTAATGTATACTAATCATAGCTCATTTGCCCATTCTCTCACTTAGAAGAGTTGGCTGTTTTTGGCTGTCAATCTCGTTCTCACCGTTTCGGCCGCCATTTCCAAACCGTAAATAACTGGTGGACTATCCAATTGATTCTAGTTCTTCATAAATTTATGTAAGACCCATAGTTTTACCTTTTTTGATGGTTCTGATTTCTTAGAAGTGTTTTCAGTCCGTCTACACAGCATGTTCAGATTTTACATTTTTTATCGTTTCGGTCATACCTAATTCATCGGGTATCGTCACGAGGCGAGTCACCCGGCCAAATCGCCAAAAAACAAAGACCTATCATCGTGTACTATTATCCAAAGTTTAAAACCTGCTGTGTTTGAAAATATAGCACGTTTTAGCCACTGTTCGAATTTCTAGATATTACAACTTAACCAAGTTTTGTCTAGCTTGCATATTTGGTGTCAAAAATTCATATACAATGTCCATTAACCCCTAATCAACTATTATAACTTCAATATCAGTATAGAAATAATATATACATACATATAAATATATAAAAATTAAATTAAAAGAAATAAGTAGAAAACCTTCAATGATTGAAGTGTAAAATCTAACAATTTCATCACCATCATCAACCAAAGCAACCTTGATAAAGGTAGGTTCAAGGAATTCAATATCATTCAAATGAACTAGTAATACCCAGTAACTAGTATCACTAGTATTATAGATAAGTAATTATGTAAGAAATGAGTATTAGAGGTGTGATGGGTCATGGATAAAAGGAATGAGGCAAGAGACGTGTTTTAGTTTCAGACTTTCCAAATAGATGATAAGATATGTATAAGAGTTAAAGGTAGGAACATATGGCACGTACCAAGGACATATAGTCCATACTATTTTCCGCCCACTAAAGTTGTAATGGGATGAGTTTTATATTAAGCTTGTCCCACGATTTATAAAGCGGGTATTATCGAAACCTGATATTTTAAACGTTTCGCGATTTGAAAGATACGCGTGAAAGACGAAAAATAAACGCTCAATATGAAATAAAAACATCGACATACGGAGAACTTTGATATTTCTATAAATAAATGAGGCCTTACTATTTAAAATACGTTAACGCGTCGTCTAAACGAATGACGCCTAAAGGCTTAACGTAAATTACAAAAAATTCTCATAAAACGAGAAATTAAAACGAAGACAACAAAAAATATTTCTATGTCATAACGAGGATATTTATGGTCGATGACGGACATAGAATTTGTCGATAAATAATAAATAAAACTTATTGGATACATTAAAGCCTTAACCTCGCCGATTAGCCGAGAAATCAATATTATTCGTCGAACGAACATGAAAAATAAAAGTCGAGTAATAAATATTGATCCGAATACTAGAAATAAGAATAGATCTCGGTCTAATTGTTGATTTTAATGTTCGGGTTATTACATATATTAAACTAATACAGATTTTCATAAGTAAGATAAGCTATGTTTTCAGAACTAAAACTAGTAAACATGACCTACATCTTGGTTTCCCAGGACTTACTCATCTATGCTGCAATTCATGCTTTACATGCTTTATATGCTTTATATGCTTTCATTCCTTTACTTCTTTATGTTATGCTATATATCCGTGCACTAAGCGTTATGCTCAGCCGTTTTCCCTTTTCCATGTTCCTAAACGGCAGGTACCCAAGGTCGCAAGTAGGATCTCCAGAGTATGTGCATTCGGATGGAAGCTATCCAGCCTCTTTTACCTTATGCATTTATTCTTACTTTTCATACTTTACTTCATTTGGATATTGTTTAGTCCTTTCATTTACAGTACTTAATATTGCTTGTGTGTGAGTTACTTAGACTATCGATGTTTGATTCCGGTATTTCTATTTCTGGCCATGAATGTTTAGAAATTTACCTTCATGCTTTGATGACACACCATATTTTACTGTAGCATTCCATCTTAACAAATAGGGTGTTACAATTATGGTATCAGAATCTGTAAAACATGACCTGTGACTTATGGGTAGTCACTGCATCTTCCTAAAACTAACAGTTGGTTTTCATGCATTCATTCATTTTCATGCATTCATGTCATTGTCGTGGGATTATGACTAAGTAATGGGTGGTACAGGACTGGACCTATTTAGTCGCATGTGCTTTTATCGAAACTTTTAACTTTGGGACCGACCCATAGGCGTCCCTCGCTATGTCTTTTGTTTTGGGTGAACTAACCATAGGCGTTTACCCTCGCGCATATAAAAGTTTTTATGAAAAGCATCATGCATTCTAAACTGTTTCATGCATTCTAAACTATTTCATGCATTATAAAATGTTCCATTGATTTATACATTGTTCATGCATTTTATGTTCATCTCATTTCAAACTTATCATTTATGTTGAATTTTGTTTAAACTGTCAGATGCTAAACATACACAATCCTCAGGAATTGGCTGCAGCTGTCAATGCAGTTTTGCAAGCCATCCTTCCCCAACTTTGCAATGAAATCAGGGACGAAATTCATGCTAAAATTCAAACTCAGGGCGTTCAATTTGGCCCTCATCCTGAAAACCACTACAACAATAATCCTCCACCACCACCACCTGTTACCCTTATGACTTGGTTGGAGCGATTCAACAAACAGCGACCCCGTTCGTTTGAGCAGACTAACAGCCCCAATGAGGCTGAGGCTTGGATTTCTCACATCGAGAAGATATTTGATGCGATGGGTTGTGACGGCGTTTTCAAGGCAAGAGTGGCTTGCTATAAGTTTGAAGGTGATGTGCTACAGTGGTGGAAATCTTTCAAGTAGTCCAATGGTGGTGATAATTGGGTTGCACTGTTGACTTGGGACCAGTTTAAGGATGCTCTTCCTTAATCATTACTTCCCACATGCTGAGCAGGAGAAGCTTAAGAGGGATTATCATAATATCCGACAGGTTGTTGGGGAGAATAGCAACGAATTCATGTAGAGGTTTCTCGGTTTGGCTGGTTTCTTGGGAGCAGTAGCTGGTACTGCTGAGGAGCAAGCTGAGAAGTTTCGCTGGGCTCTTCGCACTTTGGTTGCAAACAGTTTGGTTTATGCCACGTTCACTACAGTGGCACAGGTGGCCGATGCAGCCCGAAAGCTTGAGATGCTTCAGCAACGAGAGGAGTTTGGTGATGACAGAGCAGTGAAGAGGTATCTTCAATCACCAATTGTAAACCACTCATTTCTATCAGTATTTTCCTTTTCATATCATCCTCTGTTCAACTTTACGTTTCAGGCAGAAGACTGACGACCGTAAGCATGTGGCTGTTCAGCAGCAACTCCAGCAAGCATCTAAGGGAAACTGTCAAACCAACGACCGTTTTGGTTCAGAGAGGCGTGGCGGTAATTATATTTACCGTAACAACGCTAATAACTCGAAAAATAGCAGGTCCCTACATTTACCTTCTATCATGTTAAAATATCTTATGTTATGGTATTCTTACACTCCAACGATTCAAATTTAGTAACAACAACAACCAGGGATAAAGACCGTAGAGATTCACAGCCTAACCGTTCTACCTCATTTGGTAATTTTCAAACCTTCTATGTAATCATGTTTATGCTCCATGATCATGTCTCATGCATGTAATGCTGAAACAGGCTCTCAACTAGCTAGGACGCCTGCTAGAGGATTCATGCATCCTATCTGTCCTACTTGTTCGCGCATACATTCTGGTGTTTGTCGCCGAGGTACTGGTGGTTGTTTTAAGTGTGGCCAACAATGTCATCAGCAAAAGGACTGTCGCCAGGGTGAGATAGAAGGCACCTCTGGACATGCCGACACCAAGCCACCTCCTACTTCTGGTCGCGTGTTCACTACTACTAGAGATCAGGTGAACAAGACTTTAGGTACCATCACCGGAAACTGAAAGGAGAGGAGCGAGAGCAACTCACCAGAAAGCAACTAGCTGTCGCCCTGCTTCCCTCTTCCCTCTCGATAGAGGGCTAAATCACCTACTTAACACTAACCCAATAGAACCAGGAAAGCATAATTTCGCAGTTCCCCTCGCCGGCAAGCACCTAGCCGAGTTCCAGAAAGCAGCTTACCTTGCTATGATGAGTTATAGAATCAATTGAGGAAAGCTACCTACTTAGCTGATCTAGTTAGAGGACTTCTTTAAAGAAGGGCTTTAATCCACAGAATTGAGTTTCCGTTATAATGGTCAAAATGCTAATGGTGAGATTGATTACAGGAGCTAGTTTTAAAAGAAATCTATTTATGAAAGGTTTGGCAGCATGCGTTCTGTTTGATACTAGAGCGACTCATTCAGTCATATCCACTACTTTTGCTACACGTGTTAGGATTTCCCCTATGCCGTTAGATAATGCCTTATTCATTTCCACGCCACTTAGGGACTCTGTACGAATCACTCAGGTGTATAGAGATCTTCCCCTAGAATTTGATGATAAGACCCGCAAAGTTGACGCTCTTCCTTGGACATGTGCGATTTTGACTTGATTTTGGGCATGGACTAGTTATCCAAACACGAGGCTACGATTGACTGCCACACTTATCGGGTTATCTTCGGTGATGTTAAATATCCAGAGTACATACACCATGGTTTTCTACCAGGGAGGTCAGTATAAATTATTTCATCCATGGAGGCGCGTACACTACTAACACACGGCTGTCAGGGCTTTATAGCCAATATTCATGACATTACTACCGAGTCTCCATCGATCCAAGATTAGCCTATTGTGTCCGAACATCCTGATGTCTTTCCCGATGAACTTCCGAGCATACCACCTGTTCGGGAAGTCAAGTTTGGAATCGAGCTCATCCCAGGTGCACATCCAATTTTCCAAAGCTCTTTATCGCATGGCTCCTATAGAGCTTAAAGAACTAAAAGATCAGCTGCAGGAACTTCTGGAACGAGTATTCATTCGTCTCAGTGCATCGTCATGGGGTGAACCCGTACTGTTCATGAAGAAGAAAGACGGCAGCATACGTTTGTATATAGACTATCGTGAGCTGAACAAGATCACGATCTGAAATCGGTATCCTTGGCCGCGAATTGATGACCTTTTCAATCAACTTCAGGGTGCCAAGTATTTCTCCACGATTGATCTGAGATCCGGCTATCATCAGTTACGGGTTAAAGAGAAGGATATCTCTAAGACTGCTTTTCGTACACGTTTTGGGCACTACGAGTTCATAGTCATGCCATTCGGACTCACAAATGCACCAGCAGTCTTCATAGATTAGATGAACCGTGTCTTCCATGAGTTTCTGGACAAATTCGTTATCGTGTTCATTGATGACATCCTGATTTTCTCCAAATCCAAGGAGGAACATGAGGAACACCTTCTTACAATCTTGCAGATTCTTCGTCAGAAGCAGTTGTATGCCAAGTTCTCCAAGTGTGAGTTCTGGTTAAGCAAGGTGGCATTTCTGGGCCATATTGTATCTGTAGAAGGGATCACCATGGATCCTACAAAGACTAAAGCTATCACCAAATGGCCGAGACCTACATCTGCTAAAGAGGTCAAAAGTTTTCTGGGTTTAGCTGGCTACTACCGCAGGCTTGTAGAGAACTTTTCACGGTTGGCCTTACCTTTGACTAAGCTGATGAGGAAAGGAGAGAAATTCGTCTGGACAGAAGAACGAGAGAAGAGCTTTAAAGATCTTAAGTAGAAGTTAGTGACTGTACCTATTCTTACTCTCCCATCTGGCTCAGGTGGATTTCAGATATATAGTGACGCTTCATGAAAGGGTTTAGGCTGCGTTCTCATGCAACATGGGAAGGTTATTGCATACGCATCACGACAGCTGAAACCTTATGAAGAAAACTATCCTACTCATGATTTGGAGTTTGCAGCAGTTTTTTTCACATTGAAGATCTAGAGGGATTATTTGTATGGTGAATCTTGTGACATATTTACCGATCACAGGAGTCTCAAGTACATCTTCATCCAAAAGGAACTGAACATGAGACAGAGGAGATGGTTAGAGCTATTAAAGGAATACGACACCAACATTCAGTACCATCCTAGTAAGGCGAATGTGGTGGCAGATGCTCTAAGCAGAAAGTCGGGTATGATTGCTGGCATCTGGATTGCAAAGGAGATCATCCGTGACCTAGAGATGACTGATATTGAGTTTTGTGTACGAGCACAACACGGTTACTGGGCGAATCTTAGAGTGGAACCAAACTTACATTCTAGGGTCAAGGAATATCAGAAGGACAATGGTGAGATTTGGGCTATCATTTAGAACCTTGATCAGCAGACGGAGTTTCATGTTGATGATAACGGTATTTTATGGCAGGGCACTAGACTAGTGGTTCCTGATGACTCTACACTCAGGGAAATTGTGCTGACTGAAGCTCACAGCTCTCCATTTACCATACATCCTGGTTCTACCAAGATGTACCACGACATCAAGCAGCATTTTTGGTGGAGTGGTATGAAGCAGGATGTTGCCACCTTCGTTTCTAAATGTATGATCTTCCAACAGGTTAAGATCAAACACCAGCGAGCTAGTGGTTTACTATAACCACTAGATATTCTAGCATGGAAGTGGGACAAAATCGCCATAGAGTTTGTTACTGGTCTTCCTGTGACTCAAAGGAAGAACGACGCTATCTGGGTTATTGTTGATAGATTGACTAAATTTTCTCATTTTTTGCGGATCCGCAAGGAGCATCCGGTCAGCAAATTAGCAGACACTTCTTAGAAGGAGAACATGAGACTGCATGGTACTCCATCAGAAATCATCTCTGACAGAGATCCTCGTTTCACATCACGTTTCTAGCAGAGTCTGTAGAAGGCTTGGGGCACCAGACTTAAGCTCAACACTGCCTTTCATCCTCAGACCGACGGTCAGTCGGAACGTACCATTCAGACATTGGAGGACATGCTACGGGCGTGTGTTCTATAGTGGTCAGGAAGTTGGGATGATTATATCTATCTAGTGTACTTTGCATACAACAACAGTTGGCACGCTAGCATCAAGTGTTCACCTTTAGAGATGTTGTATGGGAGAAAGCGTCGTGCCCTAATCTGCTAGGATCAGGTGGGCGAACGACTACTTGAGGATCCAGATATGATTGAGGTAACTAATGAGAAGGTCTCCATCGCCAAGGCGAAGCTTCAGGAAGCTCGTGCTTGTCAGAAGAGCTATGCTGATAAATGTCGTAGAGATGTATCTTTTAACGTAGGTGATCACGTTTTCCTCAAGGTATCACCTGCATGAGGAGTTAAACGTTTTGGAATCAGAGGGAAGCTCAGTCCTCGCTTCATCGGACCGTTCGACATCATAGAATGCGTTGGTGAAGTGTCATATCGTTTAGCGTTACCGCCTCAGCTATCACACATTCACAACGTGTTCCATGTGTCCTTACTCAGAGGATACAACTATCATCCAGTTCATGTTGTCCAATATCCGCTTGATCAGATTCGAGAGGATCTTTCATATGTCGAAGAACCCGAGAGAGTTCTTGAGCAGATCATGTCATGCGGAGGAAGATTATCCCTTTCGTTAAAATCCTCTAGAGGGATCATCCTGAGCGGGAAGCCACTTGGGAGCGGAGGAGTCTATACGGGCTTCTTACCCTAATTTCCAGTTCTGATTCGGGTATGTTTCTTTCAGTTTATGTTTTCTCCAATTCGAGGATGAATTGTTCTTTTAGAGGGGAAGAGTTGTAAAACCCGCATTAAAATACCATGAACAGTGCACATGAACAGTACATACACGAAAATACGATAAAATTAAAACTTTCCATTTATAATATAATTCACGAGTCATGATATTTAATAACAAGTAATTACGTATATATTATAAATGTGTTACGATCATGACATATAAAATCCACGATAATTAAACATGTACGTTCACGAGTATAATATTTAACTTAGAAAAACTTTAGGTTTTCCCTTGTGGGCCCCATATGCCGCGGTTGAGAGGCAAAAGAAAGGAAGAAGTGGGCTTTGGCCCATGACCCAACTAGAAACCATGTTAAACAAAACCAAAGGGATATTTTTCTCATAATTTTAGGGTACAGAAAAATCATCACCCTTGCCTCCCTTTTCTTCCTTGTCGCCGGCTACCAGCACCACCAAGGGCATTCGGGACAAATTTTTGCTACTTGATTTTGTGTGTTCGTGCTCGTGATCATAACTTTTCTTTTCCACGTGTTTGGTATAATCAAACAATCCTTTTCTTTTTAATTCTTTGATGAATTCATGATTATTGTTTAATTAATCTTAAAAACAATAAAGAAACATCTAGGATTAATTAAAAACATGAATTAAGGGGGTGTTTTGTATTGCTTTGTTCGGTCGAGCACCAAACCAATAGCAATGAAGCTCTCGGTGGTGTTTGTTTTTCCCAACCGATACCTTAAGGTCTCGGTGTGGGGTTCATTTGGTTCGAACGCAGGCCAGGGGACCCGACCACGAGTCGGGGGTGTGTGTTTTGGTTTGATTTCATGTCAACCAAGACCAATAGGGTCTCGGTGGGACTTTGTTTCGGGAAGTGGGGACCGAACAACAAAATAGTGGGAACCGGTCACAACCGGTGGGAACCGGCTGTGAACCGGGCTCGGGCGGCGGTTAGCCGTGGCTCGGGCAGTAGGAAAAAGACTCGGACAGTGGCAACCGGCTAGGCCGGGTTAGCCACTATCAAGGGTATTTGGCTCGGCTTATATGTGTGACACGGGTTCGGGCTCGGGTTAATATTTAAAACACGTGTTCGGGTTTTGGGAAAAATATTAGAATCTGAAAATATGTTTAATTAAATTACTTCTAGATTATTTAATTTAATTAAATGGATGACTTAGGTTAAATATTAAAATTAATATTTCATGTGTAACCTAAAGTATTTTACTTGGCTTAATTTAAAACATGTATTTTTAATTAAATTCTTATAATGTATAGTTTAATTAATTAACCAAGTTATTTAATTAATAAGCTATAACCTTTAAACCATGACTTGTATTTACTAATTAAACTTTACTTATTATTTATAATCCAGCTTATTTCTAATTATGGAAAATTACTATTTTTGGAAACTTTCTATTTTAGAAACTTACTATTTATGGAAACCTGCTATTTTTAAAAAGTTACTTAGTATTACAATACAAGTATTATAATACTAAACTACAGGAATAATAAACAACATAATAAAAGAATACCTACAGTAAACACTTAAAACAGTTAAAACATGACTTAACATGAATAATAAGCTAATAACACACAGGACCAGTAAAACACATGTAAATCAGACAACTCATACACGTTCCCATTCTTATGTAGTATTATCCGTCAAGGCGGAGTAGGTTCTTCAGTGTTTCCGTTAGCTTCTACTGGACACAAGGTACGGATTTCCCGTCCTTCAGTAAGGAAAACCTTTTCCTCTATTAGGATTTCTCGTATGAAGCCAAATGTTTTCCCCAGTAGTTACAGATTAAATTCTTATGTTTTATTAGTTGCCTTAGCCATATACATGCATGACCAGTTTCACCTAGTTATGAAGGTACCATAACCATAACACTGGAGGCACCAGTGTTATGACTTCACCACGGCGGAGTGATAGCTTGTGGCGTCTCTTTCAGTTATTTGGCCATTATTATATTATGATTATCATGTGGGGCGTATGGGTGCATCCTAGGTTTAGTTTTAGTCGAGATTTCATGGTGAATGTGGTGTGTGACTTGAATCCTTCACAAGGAGGAGCTGATCCCTCCTACCCATTACCATTTAATTAGAGGCATCCCCTCTAATTGCATGACGAGGTCACCCCTCCAAGTATTCATGTACGTTGTTGACCTTATGACCTATATTGGACTTTTGTATATTAAAATAATATAGATTTTCATAAGTAACATAAGCTATGTTTTCAGAACTAAAACCAGTAAACATGACATACATCTAGGTTTCCCAGGACTTATTCATTTCCGCTTCAATTCATGCTTTACATGCTTTATATGCTTTCATTTCTTTACGTCTTTATGTTATTCTATATATTCATGCACTGAGTGTTATGCTCAACTGTTTTCCCTTTTCCATGTTCCCAAACAACAGGTACCGAAGGTCGCAAGTAGGATCTCTAGAGTATGTGCATTCGGATGGAAGTTATCCAGCCTCTTTTACCTTATGCATTTATTCCTACTTTTCATACTTTACTTCATTTGGATATTGTTTAGTTCTTTCATTTACAGTACATAATATTGCTTGTGTGTGAGTTACTTAGACTACCGATGTTTGATTCCGGTATTTCTATTTATGGTCATGAATGTTTAGACATTTACCTTGCATGCTTTGATGACACGCCATATTTTACTGTAGCATTCCATCTTAACAAATGGGGTGTTACAGCAATAATATTCGCCATTGATGCTGGAGTCGTGAAAGGCGCCAGACACTTTAAGCGTAGACATCACTACGTCCGAGAATAAGTTGAAGATCGTGAAATAAAATTAATAAAAGTTCACATAGATGATAACGTAGCTGATCCTTTTACTAAGGCTTTGCCTAGACCAAAGGTAGTTAAGCATGCCAAGACTATTGGGCTGCATCTAGCTAGCGAACTCATGCAATAAATCTGTGATTAGTGTTTGGATAAAGGATGTTAGGACATTATTATTTAATAAAATAAAGATTGGGTTTCATTTATTCTTATTATTTAATTTTGTATCATGTTTTACATGATTTACTTAATCCATGAATAAGTTGTTATTAGGGATGGCAACAGGGCGGTTTTGGGGCGGGGCGACCGTCCCCATCCCCAAACCTGATTAGTAAAGTTCTCCCCAAACCCGCCCCGATCCCCGTCGAGGATTTAATCGTGGTTCCCTGTTGGGGCACAATGCTCCCTCAAACCCGCCTCGTACTAATCGGGGATTTTATCGGGTACCCTCTTTGGGTGAAAGTTTCAATCAAAACCGCATCTTTTTACATTTATTATTATTTGTAGATTGTTAGAAATAAGCTTGAAGTATTAAAAACTTACTAATTGTATAATAATGAATTACAAACAAGACTTGTAAGGTTTAAAACGATACTATTATACATAAATAATGATATGTTACACCACAAAGAACTTACAATATATTAAACAAGTTTCTATAATAACAATTTGCAATAGTGAAAAGATAAAATACTAAAGAAATATTTATTATGACGTAAATAGTAAGAAAATACTATATAAAAATACTTATATTTGTATATGTGTATATTAATCAGGCGGGGTGGGTCGGGGACCTTATTCCCTGCGTTTGCCCCAAACCCGATTAAAAATTCCCGTTTAAGCCCCAAACCCGCCCCATAACCTAATAAAGTTAACCCGCCCCGCCCCAATAAATCCGGGTTTCGAGATTCTCGTCGGGTTCGGGTTTTTTTGCCATCCCTAGTTGTTATGCTGAATCTCCATTGTCAATTAATAATATGGGAATATTATTAAATTAAGACAAATCAAAATTGCGATAGAGTATACTTGAAAGTATATTGATCGATTTTGGATGATGTTCGATGAATCGAATATTGGACTTATCCCAATTATATCATTTTACTTTGTGGATCTTTGTCATCAAGTAAATCATAAATAGTTATCCTTAGACCTAAGATACCATGAAACAGTTTTGAATCTAGTGCATTTTTGTGGAATAATCTAACGCTAAACGTAACTGGTAGCTATAAGGATTGTTTTCAAAAGTGTTGCAATATTCATAAGTTTTGCTTGTAGTCAATATGGGATTTATTTCCTCCAATTTCGTTTTGGAGTATAATACAGATGGGGCCTCGTGGGATTAGTAAGATGTTTGTGTGGCCACACCCAAATTTGTTTTGGTAATCTTGCTTAATCTGTGAACGAAAAACATAATGGTTAATGAAAGGAATGACTGAGATCCATATCCTTATTAACGTAGTATTAGAAATAAAAGGATAATAATAATGATGAATCATTAAGAGGTTTTATCCAGGAGACTTTCCTCGAGTTGTACTAGAGACATTGCTAGTGTAACTAGACGCTAGTCAATGTAATCACGATATTCAAAATATGTCCAAGTGGGAGCTGAAAGTTTATGGACTTATATTTAATAGTCGTGTGATAGGATCGAACTCGAGATTACGGGATTGCACTCAATACGTAAAGAGTTAATTTATTTAATAGATGTATTTATTATATTTATTAATATATTTAATAAATATATTTATATTTATTAAATTAAACCGAGTTATAACTTAACGATCATTAAATAATTAAGAGTTAAGTATTAAACGAGCGTTGTTGAATAAATAAGAAGAAAAGAAGGTTCCGGAAACACCCTTGTGGGTGTAACCGACCGTCGGCCAAAGAGGGGAAGAAAGGAAAGATTTTCTTTCCTAGTTGGTTTATTACTTGGACTTCAAGAAAGTTTAAGGCCTATATAGACACTCCTTGGCCCTCATAATTTTTACTCCTTCTCTTCTTTTCTTTTGAGCCGATCACAACACCAAAACCACAAAGGGTTTCGGTTGGTTTTCTTGTTCTTTTAGTTTAGCTTATAATCTAGTCCTAGCCCCTCTCTAGGGTTGTTGGGTAGATTTTCCATAAGCGTTGAAGCTCGGTTTACACGTGCTAGAATCACGGTTAGCTCGTTGTATTACGTGTGTACAAGAACGTAATATTGTCTTACTTTAGACTATATCTTGGTGGTGTACGTTATAAAACCTTATTTGTGATTCGTTCTTATCTTGGGGATTTGCTTTAGCGAAAAGGTATGTAACCTTAATTCTATTAATTACAATTGTGTTATTATGATCTTGTTAAATCGCTTCTGCTATATGTGTGTTTTGATCTCGTTTAGGGTTTTATATAATTGTTATTGTAACATCACCAAATATTCATACTTTGTTAACCGGAAGAGTCATTGGTCTTACGGGATAGCACATTACTCAAATCATAGACAACGCTTAAAAATCACGTCGTTTAATAATAAAGCATTTTCCATTCATGAAGATCAAATTAACATAGGTCCCAAGTCATAGTATTACATGCAATTTTACAAAACATTTGAATGGAAATTGTTATTTAAGTGCGGGTCATAAATTCTTGTTGTCTTTCCGAGAATTACCTTCAAGTACCCGAGATAAAACATGTTAAAAAGCAAAGGTTAGCGAAAAAGCCGAGTGAATTCATAGAGTTTAATAAAAACCATTAATATGTCATCGGTATATAATTATTACCAAAAAATCATTTTGTACAAATCTTTGTAATTGGCCATAAAATAGGCCAAAGACATTTTATACAACTCTTAGTAGTAAATCATAATATAGGCTTCAGCCTTCAAATCCATTATACGAGCCATTGTCGTAAAAACATCATACCATACGTTTTATAACGTTGTATAGAGTTTAATAAAACCGTTATAAGAAAATGGTTATGTAAAACCAAAACACGAACATAATATCAATAACAAGACCCTGTATTTCTAGTCAGGCAATATATCATAAATCAATGCGTATATCAGTATTTTCGATATTGGATTATTATAAGCCGCATGACATTGCTACCATACTATACCAAAGAACGGGTAACTTACCCGAAACTCATTTGCCCATCTAAAACAGCGTGTCATCGCAATAATCACGCTTATATAATTCTTCTCATACATAAATTCGCTTACCAATCAATGTGGCACGACGGGGATCAACCGTCAAGGCGCGAACTAGGGTGATCTTCCCCAAATAGTACTATTATATGCATAAGCGTCTACCAAATCTCGGTAGTTCACAATTCATGCTAATGGGACTTTTAGTGACATAACCTAACTATAATAATCCATTTCATTTCATACATCGGGTCATTAATCATTCATCGGGTTATATAATCATTCGGGTCCAAATCAATAAACAAACAATCGGGACAACTGGTGTCCTATTTTATTAAAACTAACAGGTTATCTCCCTCGCGGGTTTATAAAACATTTCATAAAAACATTTAAAAGAGTCAAGGCTATGAACTCACGTTGATTGGGAAAGGCGGGTTATCGACGATGTGGATGTACGGTACGTGCTTCAATCACAGAAACCTAGACAAATAATACTCGGTCTTAGACTCTTGTCCAATGACTTCATAAAAACAATGGCTATATATATATATGATGATATCATGAGTATGATGATGATCATGTGGGATTTTATATCTTCATACTCATTATAGTGTTATGTGTTAGTCAAAATTTTGACTAGTTACACTAGTTTCAATCAAATTCCATATTAAGGCCCAATAAGCCAATTAAAGTCCAATACTTTATATTAGCCCAATTATAATTCTAATATCAGGCCTATACTCATATGTTTGGCACAAGTGGGTTAAGCCCAATGAGTAAGTCCATTAGTGTTTATCCAAACTAATTGGGTCAATAGACCAATAAGGCTACTTTGGCCTGTTAATGTCCATAAGTTATAAAGCTCGGGTTTTATCGGTTTTTACCTGTCAAATGTACTTATACATCAGTAGATAAGTTATAAAATTTTTACATTAGACGGGTCCGACCGTCTAAGTTTTAATTGACGAAAACATTAATCTTTCGGTTTTAGCCGAAAAGACGTAAAACTTATGTATATAGTTTTATAACTTATAAAACATACCAATTTATAATTTTTATAAAATATCTCATTTACTTATCAAAGTATATACTTATTTATATGTATTATATAAGTTAGTGGGTTTTAGGTATACATTTTATATTAGTTTTATTTGAGTGCTAATTTTATAATATATACTTTTATTTTACAAATCTAATTATGAATTTCACTTTCACCATTTTTACCATATCTTGAGTTCTACAAGGAGATAGAAGCTCATTTTTTGGCAGCACAAACTACATAACTTGTTCTACAATTAACTTTACTTTAGCTACTTCTCAATCATCCTCTAAATGTCGCTAATAGTTCGTCCAAAACAGACTATACAGATTTGGACTTCAGTGTTTTGATCATATCTCACTCATTTTATGGATTCCATTGTGTGGCCAACTCTCACATATGTGCAAGTCACTTACCTTACTGTATATTATATTATCCAAGCCACTTTAACAAGTTATCATATAGTTCTTTACTGTTTTATGAAGCCTACATTTTAGCCATGATTTTAACATCCTTTCATGTAGCTTTTAATCATTTTAACCAAATTTATCAACACAAGATCCCCACATAATACTTTTGATCATAATTAATCATCATATACATATAAATAAATGAAGAAAATACATGATTACATATTTAAAATAACAAGATGATAGGAAGAAATAATCTCTCTACCACAAAAGTGATGAAATGATGAGTTTTTGGATGAACAAGACTTGGTTTTGGGTAACCAATCTTATGAGATATCAACACCACTTCTAGGATCACCAAGTATTTGTAGACTCCTTGAAAAATAAGCCTTTGATCTTCATGAAATCTCCTTGCTAGTTGTTAAGATCACCTCTAATCTACAAGTCTTCAAAGGGACATCATCTTGTGCAAGTTTAACACAAGATTTCATGGATAAATTTTGATCAAAGGGTGTTTATGGATGGAGATGGGACGGCATAGGGGAGGGATAAAGAGAAAAATAGAGTGGTTTGCATGGAGGAAAATGAGGTAGCTAGTTTAGTTAGCTTGTTTTTGTTGTAAAGTGGTTTTGTAACAAGAGAAGGACAAGTGTCCCATGGCTTAGGCCAAAACTTGACACCAAAGGGTTTGTGTGGCTTGTTATAGCCGGTTATTAGTGGGGGTGGGACAAGTGTAACTTGTTTCATCCCCTATTAATTTATGGGTACTCCTTGATTTGCGTTCCCTCGAGTCGTTTTACGAAAAATGTTTTTATAAATTATGAATCAACGGCACAAAAAATCTAATAAAAATTGTCTCATCAAAAACGGATTTCAAAAACGTAAATACGTAAACCTAGGGTTTCCGGTTTAGTCGTAAAGGACGTTAAATTATGCACGTAAGTCCTAGTCTCTTCTCGTAAATTTGTGAGTTTATGAACCAACACAAATTTAAAATTCCAAAATAATATTCAAGGATAAATTTATTTTATGAATGTTAGACTGTCACCAAAAACGGTGTATGTAAACGTAAGCACGTAACGTAGAGTCCTCCGGTTTAGACGTAGTCGATGCTACTTTAAAATGTAAACTCAAATTTCTTCCCAAAAATGAGTGAGTTCATATTATAACTTTAAAATAATGTTTTTAAATAACACTTGAGAATAAAAATATCGATCATAAATTGACGGATTGTCACAGCATTTACCCCTAAACAGGATCTTTGTCCTCAAGATCAATTTATCTTACTACTCGCTTCTTATAGAGTTAGAGCCATGTGGGTATTTCCTCCACATTCGGTCTTTTCTCACAAGTGTAATTCATTACAATACGCGAGTTTCATCAAACATAACTACGGGAATACGATCAGGCTTAATGTTGACTTACTTTCTCTATCCATGATGTTCACGGGTTTTTGATGAATGCAACTTTTCGCCGATCTAAACTTCATCAACAAACAATCAGATTTTCACTTGATAGATATTTCATCAAGTTGGATATACGAAACATAATTCACGCAGCCCTTGAAGTCCTAGGGTAGATCCAGCTTATATGCCTTTCAAACCAGCTGTTTACATTATCTCAGTGGTCCCATACAACGGGGACTTATTTCCCATGATCTTTCAGATCATCAATTCACTTTTCCAAGGTGAAATTTTTTGGCATAACTTCGCTACCCATCCTGCACTTCAAGATCTACATTTCATATTCACATAACCTCCTGCCCACTACTGGCCGTCAATAATCAGATCCTAATTTCAACAATCATTTCAGGCTTCACGGGTCGGGTATTTTGTAAGGTTAGGTTTGTCATCATATGCAACCTTAAACCTAAAAGACATGTCCAACTCACAATGGGTGTATGTCGGGTGTCTTCATCCCAACTCCTGCTTACAGATGCTCTCATATAGATTCTCACATAATTCGATCTCGATCCTAATACGATAATTATCAGTGATAATCTCTCCAAAGGAAAACGATTATACGGTTTATTACCAAAGGTCAATTATTCAAGCATAAAATAACACTTCTAGTGTTTTGTATCATTACTTTACCTCATCCCTCCGATTGGGGTGGTAAACAGTGCTCTCATCAAGGTTCGTTCCCAATGACTTCTAAGGAAATCTCTAGAAATTCGATGTGAAGCGAGGATCTTGATTGAGATGATCGATATAGGCACACTATGTTTACACAACTCCTTTAAATACAAAGAGTCAATTTCTTCATCGAGAATCTATCATCAACGGGAATGATATTAGTAGATTTGGTCAGTCTGTCGACGATGACCCAAATCGAATCAAATTCAGATGATGAACTTTGCAATAGTTAGACGTTTACTAATGTATGAGGCGATGTCTGCCTTCATAATTTGCCATCAGTACAACTTCTTCAGATAAAGATACATTTAATCAGAAATGGCATGAATAGAATACTTAAACTTATGATATTCTAATATGACTAAATCTCGAAATCCTCCATATTTTAGGCAACCACAAGCGACCTTTTAAACATTTAATGCCATCGGCTCTCATTTTTAATGGTTCACATTAGCCGCGAACCCCTTTTTATTATCTATATTATACTTCTTACAAGCATCAGTTACTTCTAAATTGCTCAGGCAAATTATTCTGCACGGTCATTACTAAGGAGCACATCCTAATTGGTTCTTTATCCTTTCTACATAATGTGTCAGTATCTACATTCACCTTTCCTGATGAAGTAATTATCATGACCACCATTCACTAAGAAATTCTTCATATTTTCTAATTTTTAGTTTCGTCTCAACTATCATTTTTATCAGTTTTACTCAATCCGACGTCTAAAGCGTCGATAATTATTACAAGTAATTAAATAATAACTATTTAATTTTTATGAAACGTCAACGAAATTTTTTTAAAATTTCTCAGTTCGTCCAATTATAGAAAAATGTTCAAAATAAATTTGAATTTAGTTAACACGATTTTTGGTTGATTTATCGAAAATAATTAGTAAGATCCGTAAATGTTCGAAAAATTCTTTGTTTATACTTTGGTCAAAAATTTTCTTAGTTGAAAAGAAAAAAATTTCGTTTCAAATTCCAAGTCATGGTTAAATATTTCCTCAATCCCTCTTAGGTTGTCTTGAGGTATACACAAACATTTACCCCTAAAGGAGTTTAGTTAAATGATTTGGGTATAAGGGAATTATTCCTTAAAATTCCTTCGATAAATATTTGTCAAAACATGTTTGCACTTTCTTTTTGGTATATCCCAAAGTCTTAATGGCTCTAATCTTTGAAGAGTCAATATATTCCATTATCTATTAATCACACGGTCAAATAATGTAAAGGATCAAGCCTTAAATCATATGTTAAATACTCAAGGTACAGGTTTTCACTACCCGGCCAACTCAGGGCATTCTACAAATGATTATTAACTCCTTCCTATTCTTATAAACAAACAAATGGTCCTTAATGATCACAAGCATGAATTTATCAATTTACAGCCTACACACATGATTCACCAAATTTATGGATGCTACATGTGCATTGGTCAATCCAAACAACATAACATGAAACTCATAATGTTCATTACGAGTTCTGGATGTAGTGATTGGAATAGATAATCTTTTTCGCGGATGCGAAGTTGATGATAACCATGCCATGGATCAAATTTTTGAATATACACTAGAACCTTGTAAATGATCAAACAAATATTTCATCCTGGGTAATGGATATCGATTTCGATCGTCAATTTACTTAGTTCACGGTTATCAATAAATATAAGGAATGATAACACCATAGCTCTTCATGATGACGAGCTTGGTAGAATAAAAGCTTTCTCCGACAACTCTCTCAGTTTTATGGTAACACTTTCGATTCAGATGGTGTTGAAGTAAAGTGCACATGCCACAGGTGCAACACCGGGAATATAACCAATACCAATTTTAACTTGCCTAAATGGCGAAAGTCTAGGTAATTCACCAGCAATTACTTCAGAAAGTTTCAAATAACAGGAACATCTTTTAATCAATTTACTTTGGTTTCTTTCTAGATTACAAGATCTATGACTAGTTCATAACCATTCATGGTATAATTTCAAGACTAAATGCAGGATACGGTCACCCATCAAGAATTATTTAGATCACTTTTGATAATCAACATCTTATCTTTTAGGGGAATTCTTCTCGAGTTCCCATCAATTAAGACAATGTCGTCATGTCATAATCAATCAATCCATTCTACTGGCACTACCAACTTTCTAGTTTTATTGTCGTTGATAAGATGTGAACTTCTCAAAAGACTAATAATAACTCATAATCCTTCACAGATTCAAGGATATCTGGAGACATAACTAACATCAAAAGAGTAAGGTCAACGCATGATCTATGCGAGAGAATTTCAAA
Organism: Glebionis coronaria; assembly: GCA_025667525.1. NCBI lineage: Eukaryota > Viridiplantae > Streptophyta > Magnoliopsida > Asterales > Asteraceae > Glebionis > Glebionis coronaria. Next base: position 602,701,169 of record CM046878.1, on the reverse strand, counting down.
TCAAATACAGACGAAAACATTAACGAATATGAGTCTATCCCATGTTTTCATGAATCGAGTACGCATTCGAAAGCTCCTCGGATCGTTACCCAGGTCATTCAAGTGAAATCTAATCAAAAGAAATGATAAGAATGTCAATACACCCAGTCGGGTATCAACACTCGGTAATTAGATACTTCTCCACAGAATCTCACTACGAGAGAATTGGACAAAAAGGTAATATCAATTGTCAATTAAGACAATTTCCACAGATGATTAAATTCGACTCAGAAGAATAAATGGTACGGGCACATATGTAGGTGTCTCTAACAATATGTCCCTATTTTTGCACTTCTTGCAGATCTCATAAAGTTTAATCTTTCATAACTTCAAATAAAATGTAGTGTTTATTAACACTTTCATGTTGACTACTAATCAGCCTTGCATGGTCCCTTCCAAATTGTATGTAGGCGCGCAACTATATACAATTTTAGGATTAACGATGCAATACTCAGTTCGTCAAAATTTTGTCATCATGTTTAAAATATATATATTCATGCTTAATCATGAAATAAAAATCAAATGAATTTACAGAGATGTTCTTTGTCATGGAAACAGTTAAGTTTTCCAAGGTGTTTCATAAACAACTTTATTTCGATAACGATTACTTATAAGTCTCACTTTAAATAATCCATATGGTGACAAAAATTCAATTTTTATCAAGGGATACTGTTTTAACTTTATAAAAACATTGAGTGATCTGCAAAAGAGTGATGCAAAGTTGTTCACCAAGAACTAACTACAATATGATAACAAATAAGCTTAGCCAATTATCATGAGGTTCATGACCTCGATGGCAATCAAGAATACAAAGAGAAGATGCTACAACACAACTCAAACCGAGATGAGTGCTTGTTCAATGGTTGCATCACTAATGCGAACATTAGAATGAAGCAATAAAAGATAGATAACATTGACACATGTAAGATTTAGCAATCAAAGGTAGTCTTTTCATTAATCACAAACAAGTCAAAATTGTACCGTAACACATTACGTGTCACTATGTCATACAATTCCAAGAACTCATCCTACCAACTGGTGTCTCAGTTAAGTTAGGGATTTTTAAAAGATACCACAATAAATACTAATCTACATGAGTCATTAGGTATTCCATCTGTCCCGGAGGATCCATCGGTCCTAATTCAGAAGAAGATTTCTTCAATTTATTTCTTGGACACGGGGCATCCTCGTCTTTAGACAATGGTCTAGGAACAACCCTTACACAAACCAACAATCAATTAAAACCTTCTAATTCAATCACAGGACTAAACGACTTCCTCTTGACAATCTCATATTCCATACGGGTTAAATTTTACTTCATTCAAGTTTCAACCAAATCATACTCAATGCGATATCCTACCTCATTCTCCAATACTTTCAACCTTATTCTTAAACCTTGAAAGGGCAATAAAAGTTCGACATGAAAAACACTTAATTTCCAATCATATAGCTCTTACAACAATAGTTATCAAATGAGTCACTAATATGAAATGACTCACACATTCTATTAGACTTCTCGGAAAGGTACTAGTAGCATGAGGCTTTTGGGTAAAGGCTCCAATGACAGCCTCAAGTGCAACATTCACCCTTTCGATTTCAAATTTAAGAATTGGGTGACACCGAATCAGATGACACCTTTCTAGGTGGTAAGGTTTTGTCAAACTCCACTCTATAAGGAAAGATCGTCATAACATCGATATCAGATTTAATCTCGCCTATTCTTCTTCAATATCATAATCAACTAATATCAATATTTCTACGAATATCAACTATTTTGTTGGGATTATGAACATCCACAACTTGGTTTAGATCTAGAATAGCTAGAATTCCTACGGGAATAGCTTCGATTGATTTGCTAGGGAGATAGGGTTTCTTGTGATAATCTGCGTCGTATAAATACCTCGTATAAATATTAAAATAATCATCAAACAATCATGTAATCAAATTACATCATATATATATATATATATATATATATATATATATATATATATATATATATATATATATATATATATATATATATATATATATATATATATATATATATATATATATATATATATATATATATATATATATATATATATATAATCAAAGTTATATATATATTAAAATAACACTTCTCAGTCTGGCCTTGTCGGTAACTCGGGAATTCTTCGGCACCGTTATAGTCAAAAGATTTTTAGACATTTTGAGAAAAATGTTTATAGTTAAAAGATTTTGAAATATTTTATTCAAAACCTTGGTTTTAAAATATTTCGTTCTCTATAACGAGAGCTCTGGTACCAAACTATAACACCCCCAAATATTCATACTTTTGTTTAGCGGAAGAGTCGTTGGTGTTACGGGATAACACATTACTCAAATCATAGACAACGCTTAAAAATCGCGTCATTTAATAATAAAGCATTTTCCATTCATGAAGATCAAATTTACATAGGTCCCAAGTCATAGTATTTCATACAATTTTACAAAACATTTGAATGGAAATTGTTATTTAAGTGCGGGCCATAAATTCTTGTTGTCTTCCCGAGAATTACCTTCAAGTACCTGAGATAAAATATGTTAAGAAGAAAAGGTCAACGAAAATGCCGAGTGAATTCATAGAGTTTAATAGAAACCATTAATATGTCATCGGTATATAATTATTACCAAAAATCATTTTGTACAAATCTTTGTTAGGCCATAAAATAGGCCAAACACATTTTATACAACTCTTAGTAGTAAATCATAATATAGGCGTCAGCCTTCAAATCCATTATACGAGACATTGTCGTAAACACATCATACCATACGTTTTATAACGTTGTATAGAGTTTAATAAAAACCGTTATAAGAAAATGGTTATGTAAAACCAAAACACGAACATAATATCAATAATAAGACCCCGTATTGAGAGTCATGCAATATATCGTAAATCAATGCGTATATCAGTATTTTCGATATTGGATTATTATAAGCCGCATGACATTGCTACCTTACTATACCAAACAACGGGTAGCTAACCCGAAACTCATTTGCCCATCTAAAACAGCGTGTCGTCACAATAATCACGCTTATATAATTCTTCTCATACATAAATTCGCTTACCAATCAATGTGGCACGACAGGGATCAACCGTCAAGGCGCGAACTAGGGTGATCTTCCCCAAATAGTACTATTATATGCATAAGCGTCTACCAAATCCTGGTAGTTCACAATTCATGCTAATGGGACTTTTAGTGACATAACCTAACTATAATAATCCATTTCATTTCATACATCGGGTCATATAATCATTCGGGTCGAAATCAATAAACAAACAATCGCGAAAACTGGTGTCTATTTTATTAAAACTAACATATTATCTCCCTCGTGGGTTTATAAAATATTTCATAAAAACATTTAAAAGAGTACGAGGCTATGAACTCACGTTGATTGGGAAAGGCGGGTTATCGGCGATTTGGATGTACGGTACGTGCTTCAATCACGGAAACCTAGACAAATAATACTCGGTCTTAGACTCTTGTACAATGACTTCATAAAAACAATGGCTATGTATATATGATGATATCATGAGTATGATGATGATCATGTGGGATTTTATATCTTCATACACATTATAGTGTTATGTGTTAGTCAATTTTTTGACTAGTTACACTAGTTTCAATCCAATTCCATATTAAGGCCCAATAAGCCCATTAAAGTCCAATACTTTATATTAGCCCTATTATACTTCTAATATCAGGCCTATACTCATATGTTGGGCCCAAGTGGGTTAAGCCCAATGAGTAAGTCCATTAGTGTTTATCCAAACTAATTGGGTCAATATTCCAATAAGGCTACTTTGGCCTGTTAATGTCCATAAGTTATAAAGCTCGGGTTTTATCGGTTTTTACTTGTCAAATGTACTTATGCATCAGTAGATAAGTTATAAAAAGTTTACATTATACGGGTCTGACCGTCTAAGTTGTAATTGACGAAAACGTTAATCTTTCGGTTTTAGCCGAAAAGACGTAAAACTTATGTATATAGTTTTATAAGTTATAAAACATACCAATTTATAATTTTTATAAAATATCCCATTTGCTTATCAAAGTATATACTTATTTATATGTATTATATAAGTTAGTGGGTTTTAGGTATACATTTTATATTTGTTTTACTTGAGTGCTAATTTTATAATATATACTTTTATTTTACAAATCTGATTATGAATTTCACTTTCACCATTTTTACCATATCTTGAGTTCTATAAGGAGATAGAAGCTCATTTTTGGGCAGCACAAACTACATAACATGTTATTCAATTAACTCCAGTTTAGCTACTGCTCAATCATCCTCTAAATGTCTCAAACAGTTCGTCCAAAACAGACTATACAGATTTGGACTTCAATAATGTTTTGATCATATCTCACTCATTTTATAGATTCCATTGTGTAGCCAACTCTCACATATGTATAAGTCACTTAACTTACTCTATATTAAATTATCCAAGCCAATTTAACAAGTTATCTTATAGTTCTTTACTGTTTTATACAACCTACATTTTTAGCCATGATTTTAACATCCTTTCATGTAGCTTTTAAACATTTTAACCAAATTTATCAACATAAGATCCCCACATAATAATTTTGATCATCATTCATCATCATATAGATATACATAAACCAAGAGAATACAAGATTACATATTCAAAATAACTAGATGATAGGAAGAAATAATCTCTATACCACCAAAGTGATGAAATGATGAGTTTTTGGATGAACTAGACTTGGTTTTGGGTAACCAATCTTATGAGATATCAACACTACTTCTAGGATCACCAAGTATTTGTAGACTCCTTGAAAGATCAGCCCTTGATCTTCATGAAATCTCCTTGCTAGTTGTTAAGATCACCTCCAATCTACAAGTCTTCAAAGGGACATCATCTTGTGCAAATTTAACACAAGATTTCATGGATAAATTTTGATCAAAGGGTGTTTATGGATTGAGATGGCACGGCATAGGGGAGGGATAGAGAGAAAAATAGAGTGGTTTGCATGGAGGAAACTGAGGTAGCTAATTTAGTTAGCTTGTTTTTGTTGTAAAGTGGTTTTGTAACAAGAGAAGGACAAGTGTCCCATGGCTTAGGCCAAAACTTGACACCAAAGGGTTTGTGTGGCTTGTTATGGCCGGTTATTAGTGGGGGCTGGGACAAGTGTAACTTGTTTCATCCCCTATTAATTTACGGGTACTCCTCGATTCTAGTTTCCTCGATTTGCATGCCCTCAGGTCGTTTTACGAAAAATGTTTTTATAAATTCTGAATCAACGGCACAAAACAAATCTAATAAAAATTGTCTCATCAAAAACGGAGTTCAAAAACGTAAATACGTAAACCTAGGGTTTCCAGTTTAGTCGTAAAGGACGTTAAATTATGCACGTAAGTCATAATCTCTTCTCGTAAATTTGTGAGTTTATGAACCAACACAAATTTTAAATTCCACAATAATATTCAAGGATAAATTTATTTTCTGAATGTCAGATTGTCACAAAAAACGGTGTATGTAAACGTAAGCACGTAACGTAGAGTCCTCCGGTTTAGACGTAGTCGATGCTACTTTAAAATGTAAACTCAAATTTCTTCCCAAAAATGAGTGAGTTCATATTATAACATTAAAATAATGTTTTTAAATAACACTTGAGAATAAAATATCGATCATAATTGACGGATTGTCACAGTTATGATGTTTATAATCCTTCAGACAGATCAGATGCCATGATGATCGGAGCATTTATCAACGGACTTCGTCCGGGTAGGCCGTTTAAAGATTTAATTTCCTGACCACCTACGTCGCTTGACCTATATATACATGTTAACGGGTGTATAAGAGCCGAAGAGGCTAATAAAGCAAATCAACTACGTGATACAAAAGAGTGATTTGTGGACGATAACAAGTATCAGTTTCAACGTGAAACATTAAGTAATGCCATGTATATAAATAAAGTGTGAAAATTGGTCCTTAAAATGGATCTAGTATAGCATACATAATTAAGCACATAAGTAAAACAATTTAAAATCAACCGTTAAATAATTGATTAAATCAATTAATGCGTCTTTATCTTGATCTTGAACTTTAACGGTTAAATTACCGTCTCTACCGTTTGCTCACATGACACATTAAACGAACACACCATGATGCTAGTTGTAACTCACTTCTCATACAACTAGTGTATAATCTTGTAACTAGAAAACCTAGATCCAAAACACTAAGTGGGATTACGTAAGGATCAGTTTATAAATTGTTACAAGATTAATTACCCAAAAATCACATAAACCCTAATTAGGGTTTATGTATGTCGAACCACCAAGGGGAACAAGAAAAACCAGAACCTTGACATGAGAATCAAGGGTTTAGTAATAGGTTTAGAAACTTCACAAGGGAGTACCAAAGGCAGTCGATCTTGCAAAGATTTACACTTTTAGTGATTTAGGGTTTGTGAGGGATTTTTGGTTTCTTGGTGTGTTTGGCCGATCGGGTTGACCTCCAAAAGGGGTGTGTGTGACGAATTTTATGAGCTAGGTGTGGCGGTATATATAGCCTTCACACCTCCTTAGAATACTTGGTCCCTATTCCAAGAAAACATAGTTAAGGTAAATATTTACCTTAATTACTAAAAAAAATCTTTCTAGAATCTCCTTAAGGAGAATCGGCCGCCAATGGCCTTGTGCTTTTCTAGAAGTGATTTTTAGTCACTTAATTTAATTAAACGCGCTCACGTAAAACTAATTAAACACGTAACTAATTTAACCACCATTAATTAAGTAAATAAGTGAAGTTTTTATTAAACGTTTAATTATAAATAATAAAAGGTATAATAAAAGTGTGTTCTCCGTATTTAGTGTGTGCTCCCGATAACGCATTTCCGATGGCTAAACGATCGCATATCCTGAAATCTCCCACTTGTGAGAGTTTAAGACATAGTACGTTCATAATAACGTATCTATCAACACTTTATTATAACCGAAAATGGTTGAGGTATAGTTTCAAGAAAAATATCTCAAAAGTATAAATGGTATATGATTAAATGACTTGCTAATAGTCATCCTTTCTTACTAGTACCGTTAAACCATCGATATGGATCCTAACTCATTCCATATAGTTTAACTTTTAGTTTCTCTTTATAGAAGTTAATTCAGATATACCAAATGTAAACAAGTATCATCTTGATTTACTCTTTGGGTGCGGTCACACAATTATCTGATTAATTCTGGAGAGGGCCTAGTGGTACTAATCTGCACTATATCAAGTGGAGGAACAAATTATATTTTGACTACAAGTGTTTGTGGATCGCTGTTTCACAACACTTCCAACTATAGCCTTTATAACTATCGCTTGCGAGATTGCGTATAACATATAATCAAGAAATAATATTCACACATGCACAAACTTGTTTGTATCTCAAATCTAAGGATGACTTAATCACTATTTTCGAAATCTTACTCATGACAAGGATCCATAAATAACGATTCAAAAGTTCAGGGGTGTCCAATACGCATCCCTTATGAATAACACATAAGTTTGGTGAGAACCGGTCCATACACTCAAAGAATATAACCAACACTCACATTTGTCTTAATGTAGACAATATTCCCATATTGCTAACCGACAATAGACATATTTAGAATAATAAAATACTTAAGGATTAAATATACAAATATAGGACAACAGTAATCATATGAATGAATCATAAATACCAAGTATCTTTATTCAGTAGAAAATAATAATTGCCTTACAATCCTAATTAACCAAATACTAAAATAGATCGCATGAAACTAATTTAGCAAGTTGAAGTCAAATACTTTCAACATTCTAAACTTTTCTATACAAGAATGCTAAAGAGTCATTTAAATAAACCTTCCATATACTTGTTTCAAATTTCACAAATTATGAAAGATTTGAAAAACAAGATGAGTGTCTCATCCTATATGCTCATACTATTGCAAGTGTCATAGTATGAGGATATGGTCATACCTTGTATTAGGTATTTAAAATAAAAAATATACTCATAGTCATCTTTACAGTTTCTTAAAATGTAAAGTATTCTTATTCCTTAATGTGTAATGCAATAATGCTTTTGATCGAGCATATCTAGTTTAGCAGATTTATCATCAATAAGAAAATCTCACTTTACTAGAATTGATTATCATCTAGCATCAGTGAACACATACTACACTATGCTTTATAATTCATACACATTTGTATTTACAATAATCTAAATATTCTCAATTAGATATTGTTGTTGTCATCTCACTTTGATCTTGTTCAAAAGTGACTAAAAGTTATATACACAATATAATATATACATAATGAATCCTTAGTAAAAAAACATAAGGTTTCCATTCATGTAATAATTCATGTCTAGTGAAATATATCATTCAAGACTTGCCTCAATGATGTATTGTATTGTCTTGGACTTAATTTAGCATATGTTTATTCCAATAAACATTTATCCCAAAGTTATTAGTTTTATTCCATAAATTCTCTAATGAAGTTTCATTCCAATCTTAAGGATTATCATCTAGCTTAGATGGAATGCTATCTTCAATATGTTATATAACATATGAGTTTTAAGAAAAAACATACTGCTCCCACTTAATGTCTAGTGTACTCAAAGCTATCTAAATTTAATCAAAATCATATTGTAATTAAATTATAGATTCAGCTCCTAGATGCATGCTTTAATCCATACTTTGATTATCTATCTTGTGTACTACATAAAGATTTTATACACTTGTAAACCTTTTGATTATACACCGTCCTTGCTAAAGGTAATCATAAAGGAAAAAACTATAAATCTTATTTGCCATATTCCATATAAATGGAAACATGTATGACAATTAATTATATCTATTTAACCAATGCGTGTAGGGAAGAATGATTTAATCACAGTCAATTGCTTGAGTATAATTAAAAGCTTCTTATTATTAGCCATGCATTAATTATGTATACCATTTTGTCCTTGTGAGTCTTTCTTAAAAAAAAACTCATTCTAACCTCATAGATGTAAAATTAGGTGAAATATCAATCAAATTTAAATGATTGATTTTCCCTTTAAGGACTGCATCTTTATATTCATAGTTCTAAGACATTTACCAAACTCAAGATATGATAATTTATCTTACCAGTTAGTAGATTACAAATATCTCATAACTTATATTCCTCGACATTGATATTAAAATATCGATCAAGTGATAAGGCATCTTTGCACATTTATGAATGAGAGTAATATTTACTTTGGTTAGACATGTTCGTTCTTAACCAAAATATGACATCAACAAGTGGATTTTTAAGTTTATGTATTTTGATCCTGAATATCTTCAAGATTTGTTACAACTCCCACTTACTTTTTTAAGTGGAGATAATTCTTTAAATTCTAAGTATTTAAGTAACAATAAATTGTTCTTAATAGAGAGACTACAAAACACATTTGAGATTCTTATCTCGAGTTTGGTAATAGTATGCTTCATAAGATATTACGAAATTAAAGAACTTTAATCAAGACATATTGGGATTCCTCCCAAGAACCTTAATTAGGGTTTGTAATACAAACCTTAATTCTTTTAACCAATAACCTTAGGAAAGGTTTGTGTTACGTCAAGCTAGGAGGAACACAAAAACTACAATCGTCAAACTAGGAAGTGTAGAAGAATCGAAAAACCCAAAAGGTTTTAGGATTCGATTGGTTTGAGTGAAACAACCGAAAATCCCTAATGGTTTAGGGTTTTTAGTTGTGGTTTGTCTTGAATACCTTTTAGGTTTGAACTATATTGAGTGTATCAATAACACACGCAAATTTTCTAACCTTGATAGATCATGGAAATAGAATAATTAAAGCTATCATAAATCAAACTATACTAATATAGTTCGTTTCAACTCGTTAGACATACCATAATGATTTGGTATTCTGTCAGTATTGGAATTGTGTGATTACATCTGAATTCCACATATAACTTAATTACCTTTGGATCAAATACTTGTGAACTGGGTCGTGCCAATATCACAATATTAGTATTTTAAGTCAAAGTGCTATATATCAATGAAATTATAAAATACCATCATACTTGTTTAAATCTGTTGACTTTAAACACATACTAATTAATCTCAGAACTTTATCATTGTACTTTCAAATTTATTCAGACTATACCAATATACGCCTGAAATGACTATACTACCCTTAAAATGACTAATATACCCTTTGAAGAATCGTATTTTTCAAAGGGAATATTAGTCATTTTTAAGGGTAATATAGTAATTTCAGCCTT